>OZ038510.1:86782163-87324663 GCA_964036315.1 Acanthosepion esculentum
CTCCCTAGTTTTATTCTAATAGTTTCTTTTCTCACCCGTGGATCTCTCTTACGGTTTCTTCTACCTAGTTCTATGCTAATAGTTTCTTTTCTCACCCGTGGATCTCTCTTACGGTTTCTTCTCCCTAGTTTTATTCTAATAGTTTCTTTTCTCACCCGTCGATATCTCTTACGGTTTCTTCCTCCTAGTTTTATTCTAATAGTTTCTTTTCTCACCCGTGGATCTCTCTTCCGGTTTCTTCTCCCTAGTTTTATTCTGATAGTTTCTTTTCTCACCCGTGGATCTGTCTTACGTTTTCTTCCCCCTAGTTTTATTCTAATAGTTTCTTTTCTCACCCGGGGATCTCTCTTCCGGTTTCTTCTACCTAGTTTTATTCTAATAGTTTCTTTTCTCACCCGTGGATCTCTCTTCCGGTTTCTTCTCCCTAGTTTTATTCTAATAGTTTCTTTTCTCACCCGTGGATCTCTCTTACGGTTTCTTCTCCCTAGTTTTATTCTAATAGTTTCTTTTCTCACCCGTCGATATCTCTTACGGTTTCTTCCCCCTAGTTTTATTCTAATAGTTTCTTTTCTCACCCGTGGATCTCTCTTCCGGTTTCTTCTCCCGAGTTTTATTCTAATAGTTTCTTTTCTCACCCGTGGATCTCTCTTACGGTTTCCTCTACCTAGTTTTATTCTAATAGTTTCTTTTCCCACCCGTGGATCTCTCTTACGGTTTCTTCTCCCTAGTTTTATTCTGATAGTTTCTTTTCTCACCCGTGGATCTCTCTTACGGTTTCTTCTACCTAGTTTTATTCTAATAGTTTCTTTTCTCACCCGTGGATCTCTCTTCCGGTTTCTTCTCCCTAGATTTATTCTAATAGTTTCTTTTCTCACCCGTGGATCTCTTTTCCGGTTTCATCTATCTTCTTTTATTCTAATAGTTTCTTTTCCCACCCGTGGATCTCTCCCCCTGTTTCTTCTACCTAGTTTTACTCTAATAGTTTCTTTACTCAGACGTGGATCTCTCTTCCGGTTTCTTCCAACTAGTTTTATTCTAATAGTTTCTTTTCTCACCCGTGGATCTCTCTTCCGGTTTCATCTACCTTCTTTTATTCTAATAGTTTCTTTTCTCACCCGTGGATCTCTCTTACGGTTTCTTCTACCTAGTTTTATTCTAATAGTTTCTTTTCTCACCCGTGGATCTCTCTTACGGTTTCTTCTACCTAGTTTTATTCTAATAGTTTCTTTTCTCACCCGTGGATCTCTCTTCCGGTTTCTTCTCCCTAGTTTTATTCTAATAATTTCTTTTCTCACCCGTGGATCTCTCTTACGGTTTCTTCTCCCTAGTTTTATTCTAATAGTTTCTTTTCTCACCCGTGGATCTCTCTTACGGTTTCTTCTCCCTAGTTTTATTCTAATAGTTTCTTTTCTCACCCGTGGATCTCTCTTACGGTTTCCTCTCCCTAGTTTTATTCTAATAGTTTCTTTTCCCACCCGTGGATCTCTCTTACGGTTTCTTCTCCCTAGTTTTGTTCTGATAGTTTCTTTTCTCACCCGTGGATCTCTCTTACGTTTTCTTCCCCCTAGTTTTATTCTAATAGTTTCTTTTCGCACCCGGGGATCTCTCTTCCGGTTTCTTCTACCTAGTTTTATTCTAATAGTTTCTTTTCTCACCTGTGGATCTCTCTTACGGTTTCTTCTCCCTGGTTTTATTCTAATAGTTTCTTTTCTCACCCGTGGATCTCTTTTCCGGTTTCATCTACCTTCTTTTATTCTAATAGTTTCTTTTCCCACCCGTGGATCTCTCTTACGGTTTCTTCTACCTAGTTTTATTCTAATAGTTTCTTTTCTCACCCGTGGATCTCTCTTCCGGTTTCTTCTACCTAGTTTTATTCTAATAGTTTCTTTTCTCACCCGTGGATCTCTCTTACGGTTTCTTCCCCCTAGTTTTATTCTAATAGTTTCTTTTCTCACCCGTGGATCTCTTTTCCGGTTTCATCTACCTTCTTTTATTCTAATAGTTTCTTTTCCCACCCGTGGATCTCTCTTACGGTTTCTTCTCCCTAGTTTTATTCTAATAGTTTCTTTTCTCACCCGTGGATCTCTCTTCCGGTTTCATCTACCTTCTTTTATTCTAATAGTTTCTTTTCTGACCCGTGGATCTCTCTTACGGTTTCTTCTACCTAGTTTTATTCTAATAGTTTCTTTTCTCACCCGTGGATCTCTCTTACGGTTTCTTCTACCTAGTTTTATTCTAATAGTTTCTTTTCTCACCCGTGGATCTCTCTTCCGGTTTCTTCTCCCTAGTTTTATTCTAATAGTTTCTTTTCTCACCCGTGGATCTCTCTTACGGTTTCTTCTCCCTAGTTTTATTCTAATAGTTTCTTTTCTCACCCGTGGATCTCTCTTCCGGTTTCTTCTCCCTAGTTTTATTCTAATAGTTTCTTTTCTCACCCGTGGATCTCTCTTACGGTTTCTTCTCCCTAGTTTTATTCTAATAGTTTCTTTTCTCACCCGTGGATCTCTCTTACGGTTTCTTCTCCCTAGTTTTATTCTAATAGTTTCTTTTCTCACCCGTCGATATCTCTTACGGTTTCTTCCCCCTAGTTTTATTCTAATAGTTTCTTTTCTCACCCGTGGATCTCTCTTCCGGTTTCTTCTCCCTAGTTTTATTCTAATAGTTTCTTTTCTCACCCGTGGATCTCTCTTACGGTTTCCTCTCCCTAGTTTTATTCTAATAGTTTCTTTTCCCACCCGTGGATCTCTCTTACGGTTTCTTCTCCCTAGTTTTATTCTGATAGTTTCTTTTCTAACCCGTGGATCTCTCTTACGTTTTCTTCCCCCTAGTTTTATTCTAATAGTTTCTTTTCTCACCCGGGGATCTCTCTTCCGGTTTCTTCTCCCTAGTTTTATTCTAATAGTTTCTTTTCTCACCTGTGGATCTCTCTTACGGTTTCTTCTCCCTAGTTTTATTCTAATAGTTTCTTTTCTCACCCGTGGATCTCTTTTCCGGTTTCATCTACCTTCTTTTATTCTAATAGTTTCTTTTCCCACCCGTGGATCTCTCTTACGGTTTCTTCTACCTAGTTTTATTCTAATAGTTTCTTTTCTCACCCGTGGATCTCTCTTCCGTTTTCTTCTACCTAGTTTTATTCTAATAGTTTCTTTTCTCACCCGTGGATCTCTCTTACGGTTTCTTCTCCCTAGTTTTATTCTAATAGTTTCTTTTCTCACCCGTGGATCTCTTTTCCAGTTTCATCTACCTTCTTTTATTCTAATAGTTTCTTTTCCCACCCGTGGATCTCTCTTACGGTTTCTTCTCCCTAGTTTTATTCTAATAGTTTCTTTTCTCACCCGTGGATCTCTCTTACGGTTTCTTCTACCTAGTTTTATTCTAATAGTTTCTTTTCTCACCCGTGGATCTCTCTTCCGGTTTCTTCTCCCTAGTTTTATTCTAATAGTTTCTTTTCTCACCCGTGGATCTCTCTTACGGTTTCATCCCCCTAGTTTTATTCTAATAGTTTCTTTTCTCACCCGTGGATCTCTCTTACGGTTTCTTCTACCTAGTTTTATTCTAATAGTTTCTTTTCTCACCCGTGGATCTCTCTTACGGTTTCTTCTCCCTAGTTTTAATCTAATAGTTTCTTTTCTCACCCGTGGATCTCTCTTCCGGTTTCTTCTCCCTAGTTTTATTCTAATAGTTTCTTTTCTCACCCGTCGATATCTCTTACGGTTTCTTCCCCCTAGTTTTATTCTAATAGTTTCTTTTCTCACCCGTGGATCTCTCTTCCGGTTTCTTCTCCCTAGTTTTATTCTAATAGTTTCTTTTCTCACCCGTGGATCTCTCTTACGGTTTCTTCTCCCTAGTTTTAATCTAATAGTTTCTTTTCTCACCCGTGGATCTCTCTTCCGGTTTCTTCTCCCTAGTTTTATTCTAATAGTTTCTTTTCTCACCTGTGGATCTCTCTTACGGTTTCTTCTACCTAGTTTTATTCTAATAGTTTATTTTCTCACCCGTGGATCTCGCTTACGGTTTCTTCTCCCTAGTTTTATTCTAATAGTTTCTTTTCTCACCTGTGGATCTCTCTTACGGTTTCTTCTACCTAGTTTTATTCGAATAGTTTCTTTTCTCACCCGTGGATCTCTCTTACGGTTTCTTCTCCCTAGTTTTATTCTAATAGTTTCTTTTCTCACCCGTGGATCTCTCTTACGGTTTCTTCTACCTAGTTTTATTCTAATAGTTTCTATTCCCACCCGGGGATATCTCTTACGGTTTCTTCTACCTATTTTTATTCTAATAGTTTCTTTTCTCACCCGTGGATCTCTCTTACGGTTTCTTCTACCTAGTTTTATTCTAATAGTTTCTTTTCTCACCCGTGGATCTCGCTTACGGTTTCTTCTCCCTAGTTTTATTCTAATAGTTTCTTTTCTCACCCGTGGATCTCTCTTACGGTTTCTTCTACCTAGTTTTATTCTAATAGCTTCTTTTCTCACCCGTGGATCTCTCTTCCGGTTTCTTCTTCCTAGTTTTATTCTAATAGTTTCTTTTCTCACCCGTGGATCTCTCTTCCGTTTTCTTCTACCTAGTTTTATTCTAATAGCTTCTTTTCTCACCCGTGGATCTCTCTTACGGTTTCTTCTACCTAGTTTTATTCTAATAGTTTCTTTTCTCACCCGTGGATCTCTCTTACGGTTTCTTCTACCTAGTTTTATTCTAATAGTTTCTTTTCTCACCCGTGGATCTCTTTTACGGTTTCTTCTCCCTAGTTTTATTCTAATAGTTTCTTTTCTCACCCGTGGATCTCTCTTCCGGTTTCTTCTCCCTAGTTTTATTCCAATAGTTTCTTTTCTCACCCGTGGATCTCTCTTACGTTTTCTTCTCCCTAGTTTTATTCTAATAGTTTCTTTTCTCACCCGTGGATCTCTCTTCCGGTTTCTTCTCCCTAGTTTTATTCTAATAGTTTCTTTTCTCACCCGTGGATCTCTCTTACGGTTTCTTCTCCCTAGTTTTATTCTGATAGTTTCTTTTCTCACCCGTGGATCTCTCTTACGGTTTCTTCTACCTAGTTTTATTCTAATAGTTTCTATTCCCACCCGGGGATATCTCTTACGGTTTCTTCTACCTATTTTTATTCTAATAGTTTCTTTTCTCACCCGTGGATCTCTCTTACGGTTTCTTCTACCTAGTTTTATTCTAATAGTTTCTTTTCTCACCCGTGGATCTCGCTTACGGTTTCTTCTCCCTAGTTTTATTCTAATAGTTTCTTTTCTCACCCGTGGATCTCTCTTACGGTTTCTTCTCCCTAGTTTTATTCTAGTAGTTTCTTTTCTCACCCGTGGATCTCTCTTCCGGTTTCTTCTCCCTAGTTTTATTCCAATAGTTTCTTTTCTCACCCGTGGATCTCTCTTACGGTTTCTTCTCCCTAGTTTTATGCTAATAGTTTATTTTCTCACCCGGTGATCTCTCTTACGGTTTTTTCTCCCTGGTTTTATTCTAATAGTTTCTTTTCTCACCCGTGGATCTCTCTTACGTTTTCTTCTCCCTAGTTTTATTCTAATAGTTTCTTTTCTCACCCGTGGATCTCTCTTCCGGTTTCTTCTCCCTAGTTTTATTCTAATAGTTTCTTTTCTCACCCGTGGATCTCTCTTACGGTTTCTTCTCCCTAGTTTTATTCTGATAGTTTCTTTTCTCACCCGTGGATCTCTCTTCCGGTTTCTTCTCCCTAGTTTTATTCTAATAGTTTCTTTTCTCACCCGTGGATCTCTCTTACGGTTTCTTTTCCCTTGTTTTATTCTAATAGTTTCTTTTCTCACCCGTGGATCTCTCTTACGTTTTCTTCTCCCTCGTTTTATTCTAATAGTTTCTTTTCTCACCCGTGGATCTCTCTTCCGGTTTCTTCTCCCTAGTTATATTCTAATAGTTTCTTTTCTCACCCGTGGATCTCTCTTACGGTTTCTTCTCCCTAGTTTTATTCTAATAGTTTCTTTTCTCACCCGTGGATCTCTCTTCCGGTTTCTTCTCCCTAGTTTTATTCTAATAGTTTCTTTTCTCACCCGTGGATCTCTCTTCCGGTTTCTTCTCCCTAGTTTTATTCTAATAGTTTCTTTTCTCACCCGTGGATCTCTCTTCCGGTTTCTTCTCCCTAGTTTTATTCTAATAGTTTCTTTTCTCACCCGTGGATCTCTCTTACGGTTTCTTCTCCCTAGTTTTATTCTAATAGTTTCTTTTCTCACCCGTGGATCTCTCTTCCGGTTTCCTCTACCTAGTTTTATTCTAATAGTTTCTTTTCTCACCCGTGGATCTCTCTTCTGGTTTCATCTACCTTCTTTTATTCTAATAGTTTCTTTTCCCACCCGTGGATCTCTCCTCCGGTTTCTTGTACCTACTTTTATTCTAATCGTTACTTTTCGCGCACTTCTAACATGTGGAACTTTCTTCCAGTTTTTTTTTTTAATTTTTTTTAATCTCTGCCGCTATGATCTTCACAATTTTAAATGCAACATCAATCTCAATCTTCTGTCTTCCTCAATCTTTTATTGTTCTTTCTCCTCACTCTGATTTTCGTCTCATTCTCTTTCACTCGCTTTAACTCAATGCGTCTTTGTGGCATTGTCCCCTTGCTTTGGGTGAAATGATTTAAAAGAAATAATATATACTGGTGTTGTGTACACATACATATTATCCCGCACACATACATACACATTCGAGTTACACACATATTTTTACTGACACATACATAGGTGAGATCCTCTTCAAAAACACACAGATACACACCTGTCCGATATTGAGTGTTTATTTCTCCGCTATAGTCTGGTGAGCAGTTTGCATTGAACAATTCATTCAACTGCTTGTCCCTTATATCTTCAGGTCAATATTATTGACCTTTTTGCATAAAACAATTTACACACCCACCAACCGCGGCCGCACTGCTCGCGTCTCCGTCAGGGATTAGCCCGACGGTGGACACAAATACTGGGCGCAAACAACTAACGGGAAGAGGGTTAAAGCACATCACTTAGACACAGGCGAAACGCTGAGGGTCAGTTTGAAAGCCAGCATCGGTGAAGATGCTGGTGGGACGGACAGTAACGGAAGTTATTCCAGGTGGAAAGGAAATCGAAACCTGTATTCATTTCTTTGATCTCATTTTGCACCAAACGAGTAAAAACACAAACAACACCATTAATATGATAATTACTAGGCAACATCTGTGAATCACCAGTGACGCTGGTGGAAACTACTAAATGCTGAAACTCGGCCACAACACGGGATTCAAAAGTATGTGCTATGGTAATCGCCCTAAATTCGAACCAACGCAAAAAAATGAAAAAAATTTAAAATAATTTCCTATAGACTTATAGTTAAAATATGTATTTCAAATGAGAAAGAAAGTGGTCAGTGGTCAGGAATTAATGCAAGCCTTACTGACAGAATAGGGCTATTAGATATAAAATAGATAAACATTTACTATAGAAATGCATTGCAAATGAGGAAGAAAGGGATTGTCAGTGGTCAGGAATTAATACAAGCCTTACTGACAGAATAGGGCTATTAGATGTATAATAGATAAACATTTACTATAGAAATGCATTACAAATGAGGAAGAAAGGGATTGTCAGTGGTCAGGAATTAATGCAAGCCTTACTGACAGAATAGGGCTATTAGATGTATAATAGATAAACATTTACTATAGAAATGCATTGCAAATGAGGAAGAAAGGGATTGTCAGTGGTCAGGAATTAATACAAGCCTTACTGACAGAATAGGGCTATTAGATGTATAATAGATAAACATTTACTATAGAAATGCATTACAAATGAGGAAGAAAGGGATTGTCAGTGGTCAGGAAATTAATGCAAGCCTTACTGACAGAATAGGGTTATTAGATGTATAATATATAAACATTCACTATAGAAATGCATTGCAAATGAGGAAGAAAAGGATTGTCAGTGGTCAGGAATTAATGCGAGCCTTACTGACAGAATAGGGCTATTAGATGTATAATATATAAACATTTATTATAGGATTGCATTGCAAATGAGGAAGAAAAGGATTGTCAGTGGTCAGGAACTATATGAATTTATTTATTATCATTATTCCTAATTTAATAACATTTTGTCGTGTTGTACTTTTTATGATTAATTTTTTGTAGACATTTTTACAGTTGATATGATAATGTTGTTTTATTGGTAAGAATCTGCCAAATTCCTTGTGTTTCATTGCTCTGCTTGTTGGTGATATGCATTTTAATTGAACTACTATCACATAGATGTTAATCAACATGATAATGTAACAAGTTTGTAACCAATGTATGCGCAAATTAAAGTATTGCTATTAGTAAGGGATTCCTTAAGCAAACAAATAAATTTATTGATAACATTGCTTTGTTGAACTTTACATCTGTGATGGTTAGAGTATTTTATAATAAGGGGTCAATTCAATCTGTTTGGTTTTTTTTTGGGGGGGGGGGTCAATGAATTATAATATCGATGCTTTAGGATAGAGTTTCTTATAATTTTTTCGTCTAATTCGTAGTCACTATTTAGTTGGCTTCTGTAGAATAGTCTAACGGTGATTTTTTTCTATTATTGCCCTTTTTTCTTTTTTTTTTTCTCGTGTTAGTTTCTCAATTATATGACCAGAGAACCAGAAATCGGAAAAATGGTCCAACACATATAAAAATAAACAAATCTGAAAGAGAATTTTTATTGGTTTTTAATAAAAATGTACTGATTAAATTCGCTGCCAACGTCCAAGTTCAGGACCAGAAGTTTCCAATTTCACCAAAACCTGCTCCCATCATCCATTACCTTTCGCCGTTGTCTTTGCAAGATTTGTTTGGAGGTGAAAGAAGGTCAGAGTCTAAGAAAGAGCCGGTGCTGTTAATTTGTTTAAAGTGGACCTCATCTTGCCAGGAGGTGACCCACACAGTTGATTTCATGACCTTTCTCTGCGGCACATATGGAATGCGGCATGAACATGCAACGGACTGCCGCTGATTCTGTTATCATTTTGAGTTGCACCTTCTGTAGTATGTCCGTGATGCGTAGTCCTCTTTCTCCGCTGCTTCAACTGTTGAGGTTTTTGGCGCTGGTCGCGCTTAAAGCTCGTCTTCGACCTTGCCGCCAAGGGTGGCACTAGCAGGATTTTAGAACTCTCGACGGCATCGCTCTCAGAGTCACTGAACAGCGCAAGCCCCTCCAGCTCGACAAGGGGTGACCATCAGAGGTACGTACATAGAAGCACACACACACGCACACACACACACACACACACAAACACACACGCACTCATTATTTTAGAAACCAAACAATAAATAAAAAAATAAGAAAAATATAAAATTACCATCAAATATGTGAGAACTTTTTTATTATTGTTGTTATTAAAAATATTTGAAACTTAAATAATAAAGGTTGAAATTGACTGTTCTGATCTGAACCTATAGTAACGAAAATGTAAGCAAAACAAAGTAAACGTTACAACTCAAAACGCTTTTCTTACAGATTTTTTTGTCCATAACAAATGTTACATTACTATAATCAATAAATAAGAAAGGGACAAACGAATATAATTATGTTGTTGAAATGTTTAAATGATAAATGATAGGGCACTAAATCGACGATACTGAACCAATAGTCAAAGATAAACAAAAGAAATATTACAATTCGAAAAGCTTTTCCTACAAATTTTGAAAATGCATCTTCGCTCATAAAAAATATTATGTTAAAATCAATAAATAAGAAAAGGATAAAAGAATAAAATTATCGGAAAATGTTGTTAAAAACGTTTGAATGATAAATGATAGGGAAAGAAATTGACGATACTGAACCAATAGTCAAAGATAAACAAAACAAACATTACAATTCGAAATGCTTTTCCTACAATTTCGAAAATTACGTCTTCTATCATAAAAAAGGGAAATGTTACGCTTCAATTTTATAAATTGCCTATAATTATTGATGCCAAAGTATAAGTAATTTAACAAATATAATGTTCAAATCGCCTTCGCTGAAACATTTGTATAGATGAGAAGCAGGACAGGCGCCCAGCTCCTTCACTCTGACGCTTTGTTTTCTCAGAAATTACCAATTAGGTCCACGACCTTTCTTTCAAACACGTTTTGTTGAATATAACAGACAAGTGGGCCAAACATAGAAAGTAATACAATATAGGAAGCAATAATAACAACAGAATTGCAATATGAGCTCTGGTAAAAATGGTTTCAGAGACATTAAGTTTATAAGTCCCCAAAATTCATACACTGACGGCCTCAGAGGATAAAAGAGTTGGTTGGATTCCGTGGTTTGACCAAAAGAGTTTGAGTTCAATTCCTGGCTACTGTAGTGGTGAACAAAAACTTGGACAGTTAAGTTAAAGGGGGATAACTGAGACATCCGGAAGAGGCATGGCACGTAGAACTAAAAAAATCTACTCCGGCGGACGAAATAAAGGATTCAGTTCGAAATTACAATCACCTGAAGAAGGTCAGAGCGTACAACGGTTGAAACGTCATGAATATGACAACAAAGTTGAGGACAACAGTCCGAACAATGTAAATAGAGTAAATAATTAAGACAAAGAAAATTTGATTAATTTTGTATTGACTTTCTCTAGGAAGCTTAAATTTTTTCGTTTGTTGTCGGGTGAGGTAAAGGAGTGTAAAACTTGTCCATTTTGTATATTGTACCAAATTCTTTCGCTCACTTCTTCTTTCGCCATTTTCAAGGGGTTTGTTGCTGTTGTTGTTTTTTAAGATGTAGTTGTGTGATGTCCAGTAGGGATTATTCTGAATCCCACGAAAGGAACGTGGCTGGAATTCGAGTTGGAGAAAGTTTTCTTGTGATGCGTTTCGTCTTTTAGGACTTCATCAGACTAAATTGGTTACGTTGGTGCAACTACACATGCGCAATGAACGAGGGATTCTGGGAATTTACCTCTGTCATATATATATATATATATATATATATATATATATATATATATAGAAAAGAGATTATAATAAAAAATATAATATATATAAAAATTTATCAGGAGGATTTGAGATAATCACAATTAAGTAATTCATCGAGTTTTAGAAAAAACCTCAACAGAATGCAGAAAGCACTGGACCGGCGTTTCGTCCTATATTTGGGACTCATCAGCAGTGCACATCCACTAACAGGAATTGAAACCCGGACAGTTACGTTATTAATCAAACGTCATACCAACTGTACCACGGTGCCCGGTAAATAAGAGGTAACGAAGTAAACTCGACATAGTTGGTATGATGTTTGCTTAATAACGTCACTGTCCGGGCTTCAATTCCTGGTCGTGGATGCGCACTGCTGACAAGTCCCAAATATAGGACGAAACGGCCGTCCAGTGCTTTCTGCATCCTGTTGAGGTTTCTTCTAAAACTCGATGAATTATTTAATTATGATATATATATATATATATGAATATATATATATATATATATATATATGAATATATATATATATATATGAATATATATATATATATATATGAATATATATATATATGAATATATATATATATATATGAATATATATATATATATATATATATATATATGAATATATATATATATATATATATATATATATATATGAATATATATATATATATATATATATATATATATATATATATGAATATATATATATATATATATATATATATATATATATATATATATATATATATATATATATATAAGAGATTATAATAAAAAATATATTAAAATATTTTTAATTCTAACCTCATGTCCACCCACATTTATCTTTCGGTAAAGAGGTAACCCTTTTGAAATTTTCTTAGAAATCATTTAATCACCGGTTACTTACCATCGCCTGAAGAAGTACAATCAAAGTATTCAAACATGAATTTATATAGCGATTTCAAACATGTTTTCATTATAATCTCTTATAATAAAAACAATAATAATATATGCCTCTACTTTGTATTGAGCACTTTTTTAAAAGTAAATGCTACGAACAGTCGAATTTTACTCCATCTTTTCTTTCCCTCATTTGAATATATATATTTAGTTTTTTATACAATTTCTCATACGATGTAATAATTTTTTTTTCGGGTGATAAATTATATAAAAACTGTCCGAATGTTCTTTTTATCCGAGCGCTTTCGACTATACATTTAGTCATTTGTAAGGATAAAATATTTTAACTGTTAATTAAGAAACAGTTTGTTCATGTATGTATTTATATAATGTTGTCATTTTTTAAAACACGGTCAAGATACTGTGTCCATGTTCACAGTTGATATTATTAAGTGTTATTTTTTTGTTTTTTGCTTGTTTGTTTTTTGTTTTTATTAATAAGACTTCCATTATTTTTAGCTTTTTTTTTTTTTTGCATGTAGATGATGCTATTATATTTGTTGTCAAGAAGTATGTTACGAATAGTGTCCATGAATATTTAAATGAGATCTAATTGAGCTATGGTCAAACATGTTGTAGTGTGGTCTATATAATTATTTACGAATTTTGATTGATCAGGAATACAATTCCTTAATGGGCATTTAAATTCGTAAATAATATTTGCCCTATTTAATTTTGTTCTAAAAGGTGAATTATTATATTATGTATACACACTCAATATATGAATGAAAGTTCAATGGACTTGTCTCACTGACCGACTCTAGAGTTTCGTATCAAGACACTCGGTTGATAATTCTATGGAAATGTATATAAGCAACGTTCTAGTTGCCCTTGTAATGAAAAAGCTTTTCACTATTTCGATCGGTTTTTCAAAAGCCCATATCCACCCAGTTTCGTATCCGAAACTTAAGAGCGTCCATTTATTAAGATTTCTCGAATATCCAGGCAAATAAAAGAATTACACGCTGTTGGAAACAAATATACAAACGGGGCATCTATTTCAAATACGATTATCCACTAAATAATAATTTTTGAAGTAACAGAAATGTCAAAATAAAAATAAATCCATTACTTCTTTGTAAATTGCTTTGTTTACGCTACGGATGAGAAACTGAGCGTGTATGGGTTCTCGAAAAGAATGATCTGAGTGAGGAGGGTTTGCCATCCTTAAAAGGGAAAAATAGAGTCTTGCTGAATCGCGACGATCTCTGTAGCCGAGCGGCAAAATACGTTGGATCAAATAGTGGCTTCTCCTACAAAGGGAAACGCAGGTTTGCGGAATTTTGATCGGAAAGTTTTGATCCATTGATTGATTCATTTATTCGGGGGGTTTTTTGCGGGGGGGGGTGCGGCTTTATCAACCCTTTGCAGGTTATTTAAAGTCAGAAAATATTTTTACATGATAAGAATTTTCTTTTGGGGGATGAGGGGTAGATACATGCCTAATCAAAAAACTATAAATTATAACGTGCATATAAAGTGGGGGATCAATTCAATATCACAATCAATAAATAAACTGATCCTTCACTTTGTGGCCACCGTAGTTTCTATCCATTGATATTATTTCATTGATTGATGATTCGTTTTCTACGGCTTATCAGCGCTTTGCAGGTTATTTAAAGGCAGATGGGTAGAAGATTGCGTTCAAGCATGAAATAGATTGTCACCTCAGTGTCCAATTTTATATATGTGAGTATGTCTGTGTTCAAATACATACATACATACATATATGTGTGTGTGTGTGTGTCGGATCAAAAATAAATCTATCAATTCTTTAGAAATTGTTTACGTATACAAAACTTACCTTCTGCTTTACTATCCTGTGCAAATTTTTAATTTCCTTTATTTTACAGGATATGAATTTGAATTTTATTCATTAATAATAATTACTCCTCGTCCCAGAAACTCAACATAAATATTTACATGTTAAAAATTGTCTCCCTTGATTTGTGAACTTAGATCGCAACCCAAGGGAGACAACTTTTATCTTATTGGATTTCAATAATTTAGTTCCGACGATTTATAGCTAAAAGTACATTGGCTTATATGTTATGCGCTATATTGGTTTTTTTCTTTTAATCATTTCACCGCCAAATAAGGCAATAAATCCACTAAGACGCAAGGGTTTACTGAGTGTAAGAGAATATGATAAAGAAAAAAACAAGAGAACAACAAAAGAACATGAATTAAAAAGACAAGATAACGATGCATTTAAATTTCTGAAGATCAAAGTTGACTGGAAAGCAAGAAGACGGAAGATAGTTCCGCAAGCAAGAAGTGCGAAAGAAGAAACTACTAACATAGAACCTACGGTTACATCTAGCCAATTCAGCTGTCAAATGATGAGACTTCAAGTCATAAAAGTAGGCACCAAAGAGGAAAGTCCTTCGGAACAATTCCCATGAAAGTCTTTATAGAAAAGACACAGGAAAGCTGCTTTACGGCGGATTGGAGGAGCTTTATATCCTATCAAAAGCCAGCAATTATTTTGCAATCAAACTAATATTCTCTTATTGTATATACACTGCTTTGGCCAAACTAATGTCTTCATCTTGGTTGTTATCGTTACAATGTTTGAGCCGTTGCATTCTACGGTCTTCTACAGGTTGTTGTGTCCATAAAGTAATAAATAAATGAAAAAAATAATTATATACTGATATAGTGTCGTGTCCATAAGAAAATAAAAATTAATTATGTCAAAAAAATAATTATAATAAAATAAATATGATAATTATATATCATTAATTTACTCATTTTAAACCAATCAGAATCAACCCCACTTTTCGCTTCTACACAAGCAAATACGTGACATTCTCACTATCGGACAAAGCCGTGCACACGGACAGGTCGTTAACACGTGCGTCAACGATAATTTCATCTTTTTCATGCCATAATAGTAATATTTATCTTAGCATTCAACAAAAATTCGAGTACGAAAACCCCAGACATTTTTTGTATTTTCCAGCTAAATAATCTGGATACTCATTACACAAATCTATTTGAAAGAAAGAAAGACTGTATGCATTTATCTTATTATTTTATCCTTCTGTCGGATTCCAATCCGTATTTCATGTACATTTGACACCAAACGTATTTTACTCAGTATGACTGTTTCGTGTTTCCAACACCACATAACAACCAGATAATAAATAATACTCGTTTTGTTGTTTCCACGTCTGTCCATTTCTCATTTTTATATGTATTTTTGTATATATAAATATTAGCGGTATGGGGTGGGGGTATAATTATTTATTCTAGTTATAATTCCCTAAGGTGTTTGTCGCAGTTCAAGAATTTCTAAATGTGAAGAAAGATTGGTTTTTGTATATTTTAAATGACATTTTCTTTTCTTTTTATAGAAATCGATGTTGACTTGCTTAGTCCATAAGTAAATTTATAAAAATAACAAAAATCTTCCTAAATTGTAAATAATCAAAGTAGAAAGTAAATTAACTGTAAATATTAAATTATTTAATAGGAGTAGATACGTTTGCCTATCGTCCGGTTTACACTCCTCCCCTGTCTTTTGAACCTGGAGTAGAGGTTTAACCGTTGTTTCCCGTTTAAGATTGGTTCTCCGGTTATTTCTAAAGTCTACTTCAACTCTATACTTATAATGCTTGTTTTTTTCTACACAGTAAACCTCTACCTTGAGTGGCTCTTGGTCTTTGCATTGAGTGAACATTAATAAAAGGAAATAATTTTGTCTAGCGCAAAAAAATATATCATTCTGACACGTGTATGAAAGGGAGATAACTTTACAAGCTTTCTTTATAAGATATTCATGAATTAGCGAACTTATTTTCTCGTCGCTTATTTTTAGCTCAAATATGTTCATCATAGCATTTCTGTTGGGGCACTTCGATGTTGTGTAATGGTTCACAAACTCGTTTCCCTAGTTCAGTTAAAACTGAATAGTGAAGTTCATCCTCACTGAGTGCCCCTTTGGCCTTGTGCCACATCTAAGTTACGCTTACGAAATCACCATAAAGAATTATGTAAAAAGAATTCAAAAATTTTTTATAGGTATATGCATGAGATCACTAAAAAAAGAGTATAATCTGATGAAAAGGACGCCAAACTTGACGAAAACAAAATTTTATCGTCTAATTGTTTGTTACTATTTTTTTTAAATTTATCTTAGCCTAAGATAAATTTAAAAAAAAATGAGCGTAAAATTTTATGTGAAAATAATATTGTTACAAAATATTTGTCTTAGAAAATTTTAACTATAAACTTATTTTTTCGTAATTTAAATCTTATTTTTAATAAAAAATAAATAGTAATTTATAAATAAATAATAATAATTTAAATAAATAATAATATAAATAAATAATAATAATTGATAAATAATAATTTATAAATAATAAAAAAAAAATTTTATTCAAGAATTCTCCCTCAAACGTAAGGTAAAAAAAAAAAATTGGAAGTATAAACTGGTTCACTTACTTAAATCTAGAACAATTTATGTCACTTTTGCCCTACCCGTGCGATAATTTCCCCTGACGTAAAATGTCTTTTAAAAAAATTTCTGATGAAAATGTAAGTAATGTTTCTTTCAAATTGCATTAAGTATACTTTAAATTTTCTGATTTTCTTAAAATAACTTTTGAGAAAAGTATCATTGAATTTTATATGATTTAAATGGGGAACTTTATTTTTGTTTATAAAACTGTCAATAAATGATTGATGTTAGCGATTTTCGTCAGTTTTGATGACTAAAAAAAACATGATTTTTAGCTAAGATTTCGGACATGCTAGAAAGGATTAAAAAACTTAAAAAAATACTCAAAAAATACTTTTGTCTTTTGGGGTCTATATGGGCCCTCAAACAGCAGTACATCACTTGTATCTTAATTATTTTTTTAGTATTTATAATTTCTCCAGATAGTATCAACAAACTTATGGTGAAAGCTACAGTACTAAAAAAAACACCAAAAAATTGGAATGCTGAAAGTTTTTTTTTACTTTAATTATTACAAGGTACTACTTAAGCAAGTCCACTTAAAAAATATTCCATTCTGTCCTTCCGTATGAGAACACGAATCTCACGTCAGCTGTCAATAATTTATACACGTCACCTTTCAGCACTTGCCGGCAATGTTAAGATCGGCTCCCTTTTATTTTAAACATTTTTCTACGAAGAAAGTAAGTAAAAGTTTCTTTCAAAATATTTTAAATAAACTTTAAATTTTCTAATTTTCTTTGAATAAGTTTTGAAAAACGTATAATTAAATTTTTAAACGATTTTTAAACAAGGAATTTAACTTATTTTTCAAAAATCAAAATTTAAAAAAAATGGCTGATATCGAGTTTTTGTTCGATATTTCGTAAACAAGATTTTTAACTAAAATTTAAGACATGCTAAGAATGATTAAAAAATTTAAAAAAATACTTTAGTGTTTCTTTTAAATAATGAAATATACATTTAACACGAAGAAAAATTTTTTTCATTCATTTTCAGGCTGTTCTTGTCGTGTTATCGATTTTCATGAAGTTACCTACGTAACCTCGATAGGTTAGGGGCGATTATTGACTAAAAAAGAATAACCAAAACAATTCTTAATGACATTGTCTTTTTTTTTATTCTTTTAATTTTATTTTGCTTCTCCAGAAAGTGTGGAAAAATTGACTGTTCAGGTGGGAGGAGTAAGGTACTTACCTGGGTTGTTGTTCTGGACATTAAAAGTTGTTACCTTCTTTTTACAAATTTTTAATGTCCAGAACATCAAGCCAGGTAAGTATCTTATTCCTCTAACCTGAACTGTCAATTTTTTTCACAATGGTGCAGAGTCCTGTTGCCAGACATAGGGCTTTCCAGCAGTCACCTTCTTGATCCAAGGCAGCCCTACCTCCTCAAGGCACTTGATATAGGCTTCTGTGTTGAGACTGAGGCCCTGTGGGAAGATGAATGGAAGCATAATATCGCCATAACTTGTGATCACTCCAAACACCTTCATAATCACCATTAGACTCATCTAACTCTTTCCAAATCCTCTGTACTGTCCTTAGATTAGCATCCAAAACACTCTGCAATGTTTGTATTGGAGATTCTGGCATGAATGTCAAGCAGTACAGCATGCCATTTACAAATTTCTGGATGAGGGAATTGTCATGGTGCTATTTTTCTTACAGATTCTCTTTTTCCCAATTGACAATACTATACTGTTCAGTTGACAAAATTAAAAACAATGTGCATGTATGAAATTAAAAATATAAAACAGTGACAATTTACACATCGTACCCTGTACAACATAAGATGCGTTACCACCTGTAGCAATCATGTTCACACAAAAATGTATATGCACAAAAGCTGAGTATCTGCCATGTATTCAATTTTGAAAGATGATGATGATGATGATGGCTGGTTGGAACAGATACCACACTTTGGGCCTCATCATTTTGACTATAGAAAGCATATATATATTATATAAAAAGACAATTGTGGCACAAAGTGAGGTGATGTTGGTCATTTCTATCATAAATGTAACTAATCTGATTCACAACATATTCATTCATTGACCATGGAATGCTATTTTTTGCTTTCATGCCTTTTTATACCCTGAACCAGTTTTACAATTATGCTGTTTAAGATTTTTGGCTTGCAGTTATTTTTAAAAAATGTTGGAATGCCACCAGGATACGATAAAAACATTAATTCTTGGTTTTGTCATTTCAGCAGTTTTTACCATTACTTTTAGAAGAAATGTATTTTAATTTCCAAGCATTTAAAACTTCTTAAAAGATTATAGTGATGTTATTATGAAGGGAAAAAGTAAGTTTATTGTACTGGCAAGATGTCAAGGTAAACTTAGAAGTGAAAGCATTGGTTTAGATTATATTCATCTTTTGACCAAACTCTGGCAAATCAGATTTTCTTTTCAGAAACCAGCAATAATATATAAGAGATGGTTCTATCTGTAATTTGATTATTAGCAAATAAGGTGACTTACTATTGCTCTGAAATTACTTTTTATGAAGATCAACTCACAACATGAAAATATAATTATTTTACGTCAATTATGTTTAGTCTGAAGATTGGCATCTGCATTTATTGATTGAACAATAAAAGAAGACTTGCATTTATATTATAGGGACTGTTATCCTCATCTTCATTGTCATATTCACAATATTTGGCCGTTGTATGCTGCAGCCTTCTTGAGGATTGGTTTTAATTTGGTTTAAATGTACGTCTCTGAGATAGAGATTTATGATTACTTACATTATTCGTACTGTTATTGTACACTCTAACCACCTTCAGGTGATTGGAATTTCAAACTGAACCCTTTATTTCATCCACTGGAGGTATATTGTTCTAGTTCCATGTGCCTGTTCCAGATGTCTTAGTTATTTCCTTTTGAATGAACTCTCTCTTCATCACTGCTGTGGCCTGGTATTCAACTTACAACTCTTTGGGTCTAGTAACTAGATCTAACGAACATCTTTATCCACTGGGTTATGTCTCCTGGAGGACATCTGTGTGAGAATTCATGGGACTGTCTCCTGGAGGACATCTGTGTGGGAATTCATGGGACTGTCTCCTGGAGGACATCTGCGTGGGAATTTCTGGGACTGTCTATTATTTCAACCTAATTCCATAGAGGGCAGTGATCTCACTTTTCCATTTGTGATCAGCTAGGCCTGATATTTCTATTTCCCCTTGTGTTACTGCTTTACAATGTTCTTGCAATTTTACCTTAAGAGGACGATGACTTTCTCCTTTGTATTTCTTAGTACAGCTGCATGGGATGGCATACACATAGTCCTTTGCCATATTCTCTGCTACAGTGGGGAGGGTGTCTTTCTCTGAAGAAGTGTCTGTGAAGTGTTGAACCCCCTTTGAAAATTGTCCTGATATATGGACCTCAGATCCTTGGTATTTTCTTTGATAATCACTTTACATAGGGTAGGCAGACTGAAGCTGTTTTCTGATTGCTGTTACCCTCCTGTAACCTACAATCCCAATTTGTTGGAGTTGCTGTCATGTAACCAGGGTAATTGTTACATTGTAGGGTACTGCTTATACTGATCATTTCTTGTTTGTATGTTTCTGGGTCGCCACTTATGACTTTTGCTTGATGTTGTTAGCAGAAAACAATACCTTTCTTTAAACTGTATGGATGGTGGGAATTAAAGTTGAGGTATTGTTTGGTGAATGTTGGCTTGAGGTATATGGATGTCTTGAACCCCCTGCTCTGTTTGAGATATTAGTACAACTATGAAGGCGAGTTTGTTATCATTTTCTCATTCCATTTTGAACTCTTTCGACTTACTGAGTTCGCATGGTCCAGTAGTAGCTAGATGTCCTCCTGGTGTGACCACAGTATGAAGGTGTCATCTGCATATCTCAGCCTTAGGTTTGTCTATAGTGGTGTTGATTCTAATGGCATTTCCTCAAAGTATTCCATATATAGGTTTGTCACTGCTGGTGATAATGGCTAGCCCATTGCTAGGCCCTCATCCTGTCAATATATGTCTGATCTCATTCTGAAGTAGGTTGTTTGCATCCAGAAAGTCAGCATCTCCATCAGGTTATCTATTGGTATACTGGTCTGTTCTACTAGGGAATAGTCCAAGGCCAATCTGTCCCTAACTACCAAGAGTGCCTCCTTCGTGGGTACCTTGGTGAATAAACTCACCACGTCCAGGCTTACCCTCTGGTTGTATTGGATTGGAGCATCTTTAATTATTTCCATGAAGTGGGCAGAGTTCTGAACATATGATCATGTCTTTATGATTAATGAGTTGATTATATCTACTAGGAAGTAACTCGTAATATGGCACACAGAGCCTTGGCAGCTAACATTTGGCCTGAGCAGAATACCAGAATACTCTTTGAATCTTTTGGGAGATCATATATGTTAGGTCGCTTAGTGTAATGCTGTGACAACTGCCTGTATGTCTTAGGAGCGATGTGGTCCTTGTTCCTGATTACAATCTGTGACAGTTTGCGTTCTGTTTTCATTCGCGGATCTTTCTTTACTGTAGCTGCCATTTGCAATGAGGTCTTCCAGGTTTTCTGCATATTCTTATTTGTCCATAACTATGGTTGCATTGTCTTTGTCAGTTGGTAGTATGATGATGCTTTCATTTCTCTGTAGAGTTCTGATTTCCAACCTCTCCAGTTTCATGATGTTTGATTTGGGTGGCTTAGCTTTCTTCAGCGTCTGTCTCACTTCCCATCTTAGTTCATCCACCTGAGACTGAAGCAATTTCAAGGCTATTTCCTCGATTCAACCAATGATCAAGTATGATATCCAGCTGATGGATGTGGCGAAGTTGAGACCCTTGTTTAGAACTGACTCCTCAGAGCTACTCAGCTGGTGTTGACTACTGCCTTTACTGATTGGTGAAGGACCTTGTATGTCACCTAATCTTTCAATCACAATTCCAATCACCTGATGAAGGCCGGAGCATACAATGGCCAACACATTGGGAATATGGAGATAACAATGTTATCAGTCCTGACCTGGCATCTAAGCTTCACTCACTTTCCCACCACCGTGACATTGCTTCTCGGTGCCTTTTCTATAAATATTTTCATGGTAATTCTTCTGATTTGCTTTTCTCTTTGGTACTTCGACTTTACAAATTTAAGTGCAGTACTAGATTAGCAGCAAGGTCTCATCATTTTACAATTGAAATGGCTAGATGTAATGGTAAGTTATAATGGTAATGTTAACAGTTTATTCTCTTAGACTTCTTGCTTGCAACACTCTCTTCTGGCCTGTTGCTTTCTAGTCAATTTCGATGTTCAAAAATTTAAATGTGATGCCGATCATCATCATCTGTCTTGATTCCTGTTCTTCTATTGTTCTGTTACTTTAATGTTTCTTTTTTTCTCATATTTTTCACACTCTGTATCTCCTTGATTCTTAGTAGCTTTCAAGCCTTGTTTGAGGTGAAATGAGTCAAAAAAAAAATCCTGGATGAAGGTATTCATTGGTGTTTTATAG
Organism: Acanthosepion esculentum; assembly: GCA_964036315.1. Lineage (NCBI taxonomy): Eukaryota > Metazoa > Mollusca > Cephalopoda > Sepiida > Sepiidae > Acanthosepion > Acanthosepion esculentum. The sequence continues at coordinate 86,804,001 of OZ038510.1, forward strand.
TAGTTGTTTTCATGCCAGACAAAAAAAAAAAAATTTTATAATAAAAACAAAAAATTTTTCTCCTCATGCAGGAAGTTTTATATTGATGTTTATTTGGTCCAATCAAAACTCAGGATAGCCAAACAATTTTGAAGCAGATCTGGCAGTCACCAGGGACATCAATGTTCACAATTGGCCAGTGTTGCATTAATTGTGAGCACTGCTTCATGGACTGGATGTATTGCTTGGAGCCTATGTGCAGAAAATGACTTCTTTTTATTTTGTTCTCTGCCTTCAAAGCATTCACATCCAGCTGACATGCAGACTGAATCAGAAAGCAATTGGATTGCAACAAAGCATAAGTCAATGTTGTGTGTCTCATTTTATCAAAGTTTTTTGTGATTTTCCTTTTGTGCATTCTAAAATTTTTCTCTGCATTGTATATGAAGGATACGAATGTAAAAGTCATAAGAGAATCTACTTTTTTTTTGTTTCTTCTGGGTATGTAACGCATTGTTTACTCAGAACTGCTTGACCTGAACAGGACTAGTATTACCAAAGGTAGTGTAAAATTATAGCTGATTTAGATGCCAAAGCTCAATTGCTTGTAGCACTGTTAATGTGTATTGTATAAAGACTGTTGCATTTGGGATGAGGGGTGTTAAACTTAACAGACTGGGCAATCTCTGATTAGCAGCTTCTGTGCAGAAAATTTTCAAGTATCAAAGGTTTTGAAATGCCAACCATTCTGCAAAATTTTAATGTATACCATTACATTAATCACAAAGGAATCTGATTTGTTTACACATGTTGTCAGTTACTGATGAAGAATGATGTTTGATTGTATTAAGAATTGTTTTATTTTTCCTTTTTGAGAAGAAGGAAAAAAATATCTGTAGGGAAATGTTTGAAAATTTTATTACTCACTAAATAATTGAGAGTGTGAATGCTGTCCTTTTGCTATTGGATCAAATAAATCTTGTGATTAGACAAGGCTATTTTCATACCTTTTTTTTTGTCAACTGATTGATGAAAATCATGACAAAAAGCATCAGTCTAATTTGAGAATTTGTTCACATAATATATTAGGTGTCTCTTGGGGAGCAATCATTAGTTTCTGAGAAGCATTTTTAATCACTGAATCACTGCATAGCTGGGGTGAATTGCAACTTACACAGTATCTACCTTAAAAAATAGTTTTTTTTCTTTGCAGAGGATTTACCTAACTAAACCTGTTAATGCTTGGTGATAAAGATTTTTTGTTTGTTTTCCCTTAATTTTGGTATTTTTTTCTTCTTCTGAATCAGTCATTGTTATGGGATGTAGCAGATGTAAAGCTGTTGAATTTTAGTGAGTCATTCTAAATGTTATGAAATCACTGACAGGATTTTGATCCTGAAGCAAATAAAATAAATCAATGTAATAGTTTAATTAAACTATTTCAAAATCTTGTTTGAAAGGTAATTAATGTAATTCTTTTGATGATAATCAAAGGAATTGACATTTGACATTTGAGATAACCTTCACAAAATGACAAATACAAATATATTTTTTTTATTCACCTGATCATTTCAGCCAATAGACTATTAATTCAGATCATGGCAAATATTGTCTTTTGTAGTATTGTCTCAATCTGCTCTTTCTCCTCAATATATGTCATCTGTTAGTGCTGCCAAATGATGGAAAGTTAGCAAAGCAATATAATTGCAGATGCAGAAGTTCCAATGAGAGTGACAGTCTCAGTACCTAGACCTGACAGTGGGTTTTTTTCCAGAGTTGTCTTTGGGCTGATTTTTGATCTGTCATTTTACATTTGTTCAGCTCTATTTGCTTGCTTCACCTCTTTTTAGACCTTCGCACAGTAACAGCCTTGAGTGAAATTCATAACTTGAATCGTACTCTCCCCTATTGACATTCTTATTTAGTTCTGTCACTTTTGTAGACATCTTTGAAACAAAGATGGGCCTGACTTTGGCTTCTCTTGCTGGACTCCATTGAATTCCATGTAGAGCACATGGCCCAAAGCAGGATGAAGAGATTGTCTATTACAAACTGCATTTTTGCCACTATACTTTTTATTTTAATTGTTTATTTTACTATTGTTCATCCAATGCAAGTCTCAAGAGCCACTCAAAGAAAAGGGTTACTCAAGTTGCTAAAAGGATTTACAAGGAAGAAACTAAAGATGCATATTATGAAGATATGTACTATAGATAACAGTTAAGCCTCAATTTTAAGAAGAGGTTTGTGATCAGGAAAGCATCCTCTCAGCAGCCTCTTCTATAATGCAAATTCTGGAGATGAAACTGTTTGAGTGAACCTTCATCCTTATGAATGGAATATGAAGAGAGGATGTTGATTCAGTGTGCATGAATTGACTCCTCTTCATTCCCTTCATATTCCATTAGTCAGGAAGATGTTCCATATTTTTGAGGTGGAAGGCATTGAGATGCCACTCTTATTTCAATTAGAATTTCCATGCCTTGTTTCTATAAAGCAGTGAGGCTGTGCAGATTGTAGCCTTTTTGAAAGTACATCATATCAAGTTTTTATCTGACATACTGATGAAAGATGAAAATATAAAGCATTATTAAATATTGTTACAATCCTCGGTTTGTTTTAGATTTTAAAAATATATCGCCAAATTTTAAGTTTATTTTTTTTCACTAGCTTTGATTGTGGACAAGATATTTAAAATGCATGAATTATGGATAAACAAAAGCTGTTTTCTGGAGACAGTTTTTTTTTTTTTCTGTTATGCAGATTGAAAAGACCAATGTTATAAATGCTTGTAAAAAGCAATGAATCTGTTAATATGCTTGCAACCATGGTTGCTGCTCTAGCCAGGAGTTGTTTCAATTTACTCTCTCCTCCAAGCCACTCTTTACATCTTCTTCCATTTTCTCAAATCAAATTTACATTTCTTAGTTTTTAGAAAATGCTGTTAATGGTTTCTCTGCCAACAAACAATATTTGTGGGATCAAACCAGGAAGATTTTATTTAATGATATAAAAAAGCAGTATCTCATTTCCTTGGGAGACACATATCAAGCTTCAGTCAGATTCTAATGAAATGATATGGAAACAAAAAAAAGAAACAATTTTATTACATATTTTACAAACTTTTTAACCAATTTTTATATTTTAAATTGGTATGTACACATTGAGGAGTTGCTAAGAAGCCCAAAGCATGGTGTACTAATGAAAATTGGCTTGGATTGAGGAATTCCATTCAAGTTCATTACATCCATTTACATGCTATACTCTTGGGGAAAAGTATGAATCCATCTCTACTGCTAGCTATGGTAAATAGCAGGACAGTTTGGACCCTATGGCTTTGATTGGCAACATGTCTAGGAGAAGCAAAACTCTAAATTCAACCCAGTCTGGATAGGGTTGGGCTTCATGTTGTTTGCCCAGGAAATACCACTGCTGCTGTGGCTGCAGTAGATGTGGTACTCCTATGACCCTAAGAGGTTACAGGACTCATGATCCTTACAATATCTACATGGTTTTAAACTTGTTCATTTGAAAATGATTTGAGTTAGGATTTTATTATGAGGGAGATGCTGAAAAGGTTTCAGCCTGAACCATTTCCCAAAATATGCCCAATTTCTTTTTTATTTTTGAAGGGATTGATAACTTTTTGGTACTCCCTCATATCTTTATTTCTTGTTTTTTTTTTACTTGATATTCTGATTGCGCTTTCTTATAAATTAATTATTCTTACAGGTACCACTATTAATAATACTTTCATCATTTAATGATTAACAAGAATAAAACACTAATTATAGGGAAATTGTTTGAATAAGACTGCAATTAATGAGAAAACAGGCAGGTAATATTTTTTGTTTACCTTGAAAAATAACATTCCATAACAACCAATTTTCTCCGACATTTGCTCATTTTTTTTGTCGGGTGTTTGAAAATGAAACAACAAACTATCCTTTATAAGTTAACTAATAAGTTCTTCAAATTTTCAAATGGTAAATTTTCTTTGTAATATTTCAACTTTTCTTTGTGCAATTTTGAATTTTGTGTTTATCAAATTAATACATCTAGAATTGTGTATTTTCTTCTGCCTTTTTCTTCTGGTAAGAGATCAAGTGTAAATATGTTCACTCTCATCACAACTATACTGTCTGTGTAGCCTTGGTAGATTAGGGTGAATGGGATTAGTCTCCCCCAATAGCATCCCTTAAGAAGGAACTCTGAGGTGGGTGAGGAGCACACACAGCGAATACAAAAATTAAAATTATATGGCTATCTCTTATAAGCGATTTAAGAGATGATATGAGACTTCTGAAAGCAAAAATGAAATAGAAAAAAAAATCAATTTCCAACTTTCATTGATGTAGAATCAGCAGAGGGTGATATATCAAAAGTGTCTCCTTTCGTGTTGCAAAATAAAGAATAATAATACTCTATTAATTTAAGTGATGTCCAAAATGATGCAGAGAAATTACTAAAAATCAAGCAAATTGACAACAATAAAGTCAAGGCCTTCCCCCATCAATTTCTTAATTTATCAAAGGGAGTAACAAAATGCCCAGAACTGTCACTTTGTTCATCAGAAGAAATTGAAAATGACGATACCTTAAAAAAGCAAGGAGTAACAGATGTTAAAAGAATGCAAGTAAAAAGAGATGACACAATAATAAACACCAACACATACATTTTGACATTCGAAAAGCCGACTCTATCAAAAGAAATAAAGATAGGTTACACAATAGCCAAGGTTGAGCCATACATTCCTAATCCCCGTAGATGTCATAAATGTCAAAAATTTGGTCATCTTCAAAATATTTGTACTAGAACATCAGTCTGTCGAAGGTGTGGGGGAACCAGAAACTGAGCATGATGAATCACCTTGTGAAAGGCCCCCTTTATGTCTAAACTGTAAAGAAAAACATTCAGTAGACTCTGAAGAGTGTAACATTTGGAAAAAGGAAAAGGAAATAATTAGAAGAAAATACATGCAAAATATCTCCTTCCAAGAAGCCAGGAAACAGGTTGAATCTAATCCACTTCAAGCATCATATGCAAATATCACTAAAATATCAAATCAACAAAAAGTCATCCAAGAAAACAATGCATTAAGAAGCCAAGATCTTAGAACTCCTATTAACGAATTAAAAAGTTTAATAGAACTACTAAAATGTAGTATATCACTCATAAATCAAACACCCATAGACAAAACATCCTGTCCTGCCAAAACAAAAATATCTCTACATGTCCAAAACAATTAAATCTGGAAATTCTTAACCAAAGTACAAAAATTCAAGAAATAGAAAATTCTAAACATTCTCAAGAGAATCAAAAGGTACATAAAAAAAAAACTCAACTTTTAGGGAAGAATCAAGAGAAATGGACATCTTTCACAAAATAATATTAAAATAACATGTAAAAAGGATATAGCAAATCTTCTGGCAGAAACTTTTAAAAACAATTCTGCGAGGGAAAACTATAAGCAACAATTAAAAAAAATTCCACAGGATGCAGAAAAAAACAAAAAAAGGCAGAACTTTAATTCAAATAACAAAGAAGTATATAATCAGCCTTTTACTCTAGAGGAACTCATAAATGCCATAAGGAAATCACCTTGGTACACCTACTGGGCTAGATGAAATTCATTATTAATTTCTTAAACAACTCCCTCCAAAATTATAAAAATATTTGTAAAATGTATTCAACGAGATATGGTTTACGGGAATATTACCTAATAGCTGGAAACAAGCTACTGTGATTCCCTATACCTAAAGCAGATAAAGATAAATCAGATCCCAAAAACTTTCGACCTATAACACTAACAAGGTGTGTATGCAAAACCTTAAAAAGAATAATAAATAAGACTGAATTGGTATCTCAAAACTAATGGTTTAATTTCCAAACTCCGGTGTGGTTTTTGAAATAAAAGGCAACATTGTTAGACTTTCATTAGAGAAGCTTTTATTAAAAAACAACTTGCAATAGCCATTTTCTTTGATTTAGAAAAGGCCTATGAGACAACTTGGAGGCTGGGAATAATGAATGACTTATACAAGTTGGGATTAAAGGGCAGATTGCCCAATTTGATAAATGACTTTTTATCTGATAGAAGTTTCAAGGTTAGGGTTGGATCAACACTCTCCGACTCCAAAATCCCAGAAGATGGTGTTCTACAAGGTTGTATCTTATCTGTTACACTATTTAACATAAAGATAAACAACATCGTTAACTGTCTGAATCAAGGTGTTGATGATTCACTATACGTAGACGACTTTCTGATTTGCTACAGATTGAAGAACATACATACAGCAGAACGGCAACTGCAAACGTGTCTAGATAAATGAAATCAATGGACCATTGCAAATGGCTTTAAATTCTCTCCAACCAAGACAAAATGTATTCATTTCTGTAATCAGAGAAAAATGCACAATGACCCAACCCTGAAACTGGAAGGGAACGAAATCGAAATGACAGATCATCATAAATTTCTGGGAATATTCTTTGATAAAAAACTGACATTCATACCTCACTTTAAAGTACATAAAGCAGAAATGTTTCAAAGCATTACAATTATTACGAGTTGTGGCAAACACTGACTGGGGAGCTGATCACATGTCACTCGTAAAATTATATAGAGCTCTAATAAGATCTAAATTGGACTATGGATGTTTCATATATGTTTTGACTCTGAAATCTTATCTAAAAATCCTTGCAACAATACACCATGCAGGATTAAGACTGGCTCTGGGGGCTTTCAAAACATCACCCGTAGAAAGTCTATATGCAGAAACCCATGAGGCACCTTTAAAGTTAACAAAAACTAGCATTGCAATATTATCTAAAACTGTAATCATGTCCAACTAACACTGCATATCACTGTACCATCAACCCTTAATAAGAATTTCTTTTCGATAAAAAAGAAAATGCCATCAAACTTTTTGGCCTTTACATGAAAAAGCTAGTCAACGAAACACAATTAAATCCAACTATTATACTTAAATCCACCAACTCAAAAAAATCCTCCCTGGTTAATGAAGTACCCTATAATTTTGTTAAACCTTACCAAATATTCCAAAATTAATTCTAACTCATCCAATTATATGGAAGAAATAATGTTCTACAAAATCACCCAAACCATAAGCATATATACACAGATGGTTCTAAAATGTTGATCAGAGTTGGGTGCTCACTATACTTGACAACGTAATAATGCAGAAAAGATAGCTCGATAATGCCTTAATGTTCAGTCTACATCTGGCTTTAGATATTATAAAATCTAGTGAGTCAGATAGATTCACCATCTCTTCTCACAGCTTTGAATAATAAAAACATGAAAAACCCCTTAATTAATAATTTATTAAATAGATTTGACTCGATTTATAAGGAAAAAGATAGAGTAATAGTTTTATGCTGGATACCAAGTCATATTGGCATACAAGGAAATGGAAATGCAGACAAAATGGCCAAGGGATCTCTGAACATGGCTGCCTCTAAAGCAATGGTGCCTCACACTGACTTCAGACCCTGCATAAACAGGACCATTAAAACAAATGGCAGCAGTTATGGAACAACTGCGATAACAAGAAACTTTTCAATATTCAACCTATCATCAGTGAAATACCGGCAAGTTCCAGAAAGATAAGGAGAAAGGAGGTGGCTCTAGCCAGACTCTGTATTGGTCACACATAGATAACCCACCAACATCTGCTAAAAAATGAGGTACCTCCAACATGTGTCCCAAGCCAAGAATCTTATACAGTCAAACACATCCTACTAAACTGCCATAGTCTCCAACAAATCCATAGTAAACACTATAAATCAGATAACCTAAAGGATCTATTCAAAAATCCTAATCCAAGTAACATCATAAATTTCAGTAAAGAAATTGGGATCTACAGAAAAATCTAAAATTAATCAATGCATTTTTGAAAAACAATATTTTTGAAAAAAAGAAAAATATATATTACAGGTATACATTTTTTAAAAAAAGAAAAAATATTACCAGCGATAGATAATTGAAAGAAAATTATTACCAGAAATAGAATTGTTGAAGTAAAAATTTTACCAGAAATAGATTTAAAAAAAAATATTACCAACAATAAAAATTTTGTTGGCATTAAATGACCCATTGAGGTTGATATGCCGTAAAAGCAAACCAAACCAAACACTGTGAAAAAATGTCAAGCAAAAAAACTATTCTTTGATTTAATTTATATTATCTTTAGTCTTGAGGGCGTCATCCTATTCTGGATTTGGATTCCATATATGTGACAAGTAGGTTAAGATTCTGCAACCAGAGATTCTACAAAATTATTGAAATTTCCCAACCAACACTTGCATGTTTTGCTCCCTAAAATGAATTTGAATCTGTATTATATTATTTGGGCCTTGTGAACTTTTCCATGATGCTTAGTGTCTTTGCTTAAGGTAATTTACTATAAATGTTGTGGCACAAAGGAACTGCAACATGTCTAAATCCTCCAAAATTTGCACCCATGTCTAAACGAGAGTGCATTTATATTTAAAAAAAAAAAAACTATTTCAGAGTCTTCACAGGAAACAAATTATTTTGTATTTCTTATAAACCATTTCCCAGATGTTCTTGACATGTTATTTGCATCATGGGCCAAAGTTTGAAACTAATAAACAACAATGGAAAATGAGTGAAATTGATGTGAAAACAATTTCAAGACAGCAATTTTTAGGGATTGATAAACACATTAATTTGATGAATTCTCAAATTTTGTTATTTATTAACACTTGTAGTAGCCTAGAATGTTGTTACCTCCATTAAACTGGAAATTTAAACACAGGAAAATGTTGTCCTCAATTGAAAGTAACTTCTGTTAGACATTTCTTGTTTGTTTTTCAATCAAATTTGTTGGATATTGTTAATTGCTGTTTCTTATCATATTAATGACAGAATATATGCATATGCTATTTCAATATATATTTATTTTATATTTTATTATACCGATTTTGAAAGTTACTGTTTTTTTATATTGGCATATTTATTTCCCTTAGACCATAATTTTATTCTTCTAAATTGCTATAATTTGATATTGAATTAAATCGAGAATTTATTGGAATTTGTGAAATTTATTATAATTTGAAAATATCATGCTTATTTGTGAAATATAGATCAATTAGAAAAATAGAAAAACCTAAACACATTTTCAATCGAGTGGAATTCAAGTGTTTTCAACATTTATGTTATTGTCACCAAATGGAAACTGGCTACGTAATTATTTCTCTGTTTGTGATGTGGGTAGGTGCAATATATTTCAGCATTCTTTCAGAGATTTCTCCCATATAATATCTACACAGTCTTTTCCTGCATCTAGGCCAAATTCTCCTCTTACCAAGCACAACAGTATGGCTTGTAAAAATTATAGCAGTGTTTATATAATATATATGTTTATATCATTATAAACAACTATAGCATTGCTGTCATTGCTCGAGTTCAAATTGTAGATAAGAAGAGATGTTGTTAACTAAAAGGACATTGTGAAGTAATGCAGATGAAAGCGAGATCCATGAAAATATGCTCTTAATATGAAATAAGTCTGAGGTATGCAACAAATTAAAAGTATTGTTGAATCAGTGCAAAAATAAACTTGATGATTAATCAAGTAGATTTTCAATTTAATGGCTCATGTTCTAGTCTAACAGACCATTACTACTCTGAAGTTTGGTGAATTTGGTCCATACTAAGTACTCCATACTTAATTTTGTTCCAGACTAAGCTAAACTGTAAATCTCAACAATAAAACCATGATTGTATTGTTTTGAATGATCTCCTAAACATTCATTTTATGAAGTCAGTGATCTTTCCAATGAAAGAAATTCAAATTTTCTAATAAATAAGGTATTGTCTATCCATTATCAATATTTCATTATACTGAGTTCCCAATAATGGCATCAAAATATCTCCTGATAATTTGTGATCTTTTAAATACCAAGTGTCTTCAATTGGCCAGTTCAATGATGCCATCAATTTTCAAGGAATTGAAAGCAAATAAAATTCCAGAAGTAATAATAATAAAACGATAAATCCAAACAACTTGATCAGTTTAAGTTTCCCTTGTTTTAAGGAAAACATTTCATTATGGAGTAATTCTGAAATTCTTAACAATCTTTGACTTGCAAACATAAAAAAAGGATATGATTGATATTCAAATAAATAGCAAAATACTTTCTGATATTTCAAAAGAGATGCAGACTAACGGTTCTTGAAATGTTTTTCTTTAACCAAAACAATGCGATCAACCATATTCCAAAGAAGAGTGATTCATCATGGAGAACTTAGACTGCATACATAATTGACAATCTTTATTTAAAAAGAAAATAATTATACCTGAAATGGATGATAGAATTTAATGAATATTTTGGTAAAATGCAATGCTAATAACCTTGAGATTTTACATTTAGACTTACCTTTAATGTTTGCAGCAGCTTCCATCATGTAAATTTTGCGACAAACATTTATTAAAGTCATCTTAAACAAGTACATGGCCCAAATTCAGTGAGAACTATGTTCACAACAATGAGAACTTAAGCTATTTGATGTAATGGAATGGTTAGTAAATTTGTTTCACCAAATCAGTTACAGATGAGTAGTGAGTTCAATCCTGACTGGGTGCTCCATACTTGCTGGCTTGTGACACATCTAAGTTATGCTTAATAAATCAAGAGTGTTTTGATTTTGCATCACAGACTAAATGCCATGCATGTATGGTAGCATGAGAGAATAAACAAAACAATACCATTGGTGAGGCAAAATAAAAAGATAAAAATTATAAATATAAAATTCTTTTGTATTTGCTGATGCAGCAGATGCAAGTAGAATGTCTTTGTGCAGGTGAGGTGTAGCGATTTTGGATGTGGGTAGAGTTGGTAAGGCATAGAGTTGATGCATTGGTGGGTCAGTTGACTGAGATTATGGTAGTGATGATAAAAGAGGCTTGAAGTGGTTAATGAATCGTGATCACGCACAATCAAATGAAAACAGCAATAACCAACCTGTGAGGAGGTGTGAAAAGATAACAGAATTGTTGATAGAAGGTTCTTTAGTTGACATTGGTCATGGAAGCGATTTGGTGTAAGGGTGGTGTTAGTAAAACCAGGAGTTAACAGATATGTTGGGTCATAGTGAAGATATTGAGAGGGGCCTGAAGTGGATTAGTCAAACCACAAATCTAACCTTGCTGATACAGAGGATGTGAGGAGAATAACTATGTGTGTATGGTGTGGATATTTAGAGGAGGGTGGCTCTCAAGCAGATATGTGTCAAGTCAGTTGAATAGAATCACCATGTTAGTGTCGAGTCACCAGTTTGTTGAACATGTTTTGTATCGCTCATAAGTAGCATTCTTATAAATAAAATGTCGAGACTCATAAGCTCATCTTTTGTTTATATTATTTCTCTGGCAGCAACTTTCACGATCGGTTTATTTTATGTCTTGTATTTTTGATGGGATTTGTTTTGTGGGCCAGATATCATGCTTAGAACCCCTGCACAAAAATGACCTTTTTAAGTTTTGCTTTCTTAATGTTCACATCAGGACGACATGCACAGTGAATCTGAAAGAGATCTAATTTGCAGCTGAGTATAACAGGTGTTAGCTGTTCAGCATTTTTATTTTAAAACCCAATGCTATGCTAAATAAGGGAAACAACTACACAAATACAAAATGTTAAATAACTCAACATTAATATTGTAAATCTCTTCTGAAATTATTGGGCACAAATATTAAAACAGTTATTGAGGCAAAATATCTTTCAGTATCTCAGGGGGAGCCCCTGTATTTGTAAGCCAGTCTGTGATCTGCTTGCAACCCCTAATCCATTCAATTTGGATTTCATCTTAGATCTCTTTAACTCTTGCCACATCAACCCTCAGAAGATGATCACTAACAAGGTTTGTTGAATTGAATGTCTCTACCTGAGAGATGCTTTGTTAGCTTTGCAAAGCACTACAGTTGAAATATTTCCTGTAACATAGCCATTATTAAAACACCAACGTCAGCTGCTATACTAATAACAACCAATCTTCAGTTTTGAGCATTTTCCCAACTTTCGATAAAATATAAAACCTCTGCTGGGTTTCATATTTGCTAATGACTTATTGGCCTCAAAATGCATTTTCACTTTAGGCTATTTTGCAATATTACTCATTTTACAGACATCAAACTATATATGTGATATGTATCTGGATAGATAGATAGATAGATAGATAGATAGATAGATACCCACGTCATTTGACCAGCAAATCTTTTTCAATCTTTTCATCTAGACTCAGATCATCATTTTTTCTCCTTTTTTTTTTAAATTGGTGATGTGGATGATTTGATCTAGATTAATTCTATTTTTGGATTGCTTGATAGTCAATCAAAAACATTTGAATGTTCCATTGTCCTGAGTACCTACTTTGAACATCCTTTTTAATTCTGAGATCACATCTTTGTTGAAATATTTATTTCCATAGAATGTAAAATCATCCCCAATGCATTACGAGAGTACTGATCCGAGGCGGAAATTGGTTAGAGTAGAGAAACAAATTAGACACTGGTTTGAAGAAATGATCAAAGGTTTCTTATCATTTACAAGATATTAAAATATCTCTGGTAAGTTGTATACTGTGACATTCAAATGTGTGGTGCTATGAGGTGTGGAGTGAGCATGGGCTTAACCAGGTTGACTGCATGGTAGCTATCAATTTGGGCTTGTCATGTGCAATAGTGTAGTCCATTCTCTTTCTGTGTTCACAGAAGGTCATTTTCAAAGCATAATGGTCAGACAGGCAACCAGCCATGCTCCAGGTTAGTGTGCATGTGTGAAATCTCTCTCTGCTCTGTTCAGCTTCTCTTATAGCCTATACAAGAGAAATGTATTGACATAGTTGTAAGCATCTGTGACAAGCAAGAGTTGTGTTGATAATGGCTAGCACTCTGGTATATTTGTGTTTGTTTTAAAATTTGTTTTGAGTGTAGTGTGGTATGTATGTGTGTAACTTAACTAGACAAAAATTGGTGTGCAGTTAAGTTTTTAATAATTGCATAAATTTGGCTTTAATTAGTTATCTCTAAGTGTGTGTAAATTGTGATACCTCTCATCCCAGCATATTACCCTGCAAAAATGCTGATGTGAAATCTATTGTCTCAACTTGTAAACTCTTAACAAATGTTGCTAACATCACCAGACACACAGCTTTTTGGCTGCAGGATGGAGAATCTTTTTGAAAATAATTAAAATCTTCTTACACTCTTTAACCTTCATGCACACAAAAGAATTGGATCAAAAGGACATTTTTTTTGTTGACATTGTTATTATTTTAACTGCTTTCACTTCATTGGCAATGTTTGTTATAAAAAGCAATGATTTGAATTTTAATAAAATCCAAGCATATGAAAGTGAATTAATGCATTTTTTGTTCTTTGAGAATTTACAGCTAAAATATTAAAGACTATTTATTCATAAGGTTGTTTATTTACAAGAATAATTTTAGATTTACAACATTCTAAAAATGCTAACCAGCTAATACAAAGTTTATTATTTATTAATTTAAAAAGAAATAAATATTTTATTCACAAATTTATTAAAGGTATGATCAAGAAAGTTTAAATAAACAGATAATGATGAGTAACAGTTATTCCAAATTTTGAAAAAAAAAAAAGACATAGTAATTGTGAGTTCAATCCCTGGCCAGACATTATTTATTTGGATTCAGTGCAAACAATTGAGCAGTACTAATAATATTAACAAGATGAGATATCCGTAGACATGGGCAGTAGAACAAGGAGAGTCTATCGCCATAGATTAAATAATGGCTTCAGTTGAGAATTTGCTGTAAGTTAAAAGCTCTATACACACTTGATGAGGGTCAGACGGTACAACGGCCAAAACATTGCTACAAAAAAGATGAGGACTTGCATTTGGTTTCAATACTTACACATTTTCAATAAACTATAATAGTGACATGGTTAGAATAAATTTAAATGTTCTGCGTCCAGTAAAGAAAGAAAAACTTTATGAAAGCAGAAGTAAGTGAAGGAATTTCAAATATGAGTACTTAGACATTTTTTTTTTTTTACAAAAGTTCTATCCCATTCAGTTGCAGTGTCATAAAAGACATAAGAACATAATACTGCCATGACAAGTGCCTCTTTTACATATAGCAGACCACCAGCAGTAAATGCTAGTGGCATGTTACTCAGTGGAAGATTGGTGGCTTGCATCTAGGGTTATGCCGTCTTGTCCAATTCAAAGATAGCATTAATATGCAATACAGTAGTCTTTGGTAAAGTATCTCACCAAATTCTGAAATACTACCAAATCACAGCTTAGCCCATTTTCAACCCTTCTTGTATTCATAATGGTTGAAATTTACTGTTTCTTCTACTTCATTAATGGCTGGTTGTGATGAAGAAAATGGTGACTTACCATGATAAAACAAATGACAGTGTGTTGTGTGCTATCTACCAGCAAAAAAGGAAGCTTCACGTAACTTCTGCCTTTATATAGAGAGCATCATGGCAATTTCTGTGCCACCTCAACTAATCACGGACTTTACAATTTAAGCCCTGAACAACTGTACACAGATGATTTTCTTGTTCTTGGCCTTCAGGCTTGGACAAAAGCCATATTACTTTTAAGGGAATTCCTTGTCCTGGGGGTTCCAATCCCACTGCTGCAATTATTTTAGAAAGTCCTTATTTTTCTAGTTACTGTTGTTACTATACATTATCAGAAAATTAAAACCCAAACACCTAAAATTCAATAAAACATTAGATTATGGAGAAGATTTTCTTAAAATGTTTATTGTATATAAAAAAAAACCCTGCTCACATTAGTCTTCAAGTATGTTTTTCTTATGCTTACCTTGCCAGTTTCTTTTTTGATCATTCTCTAATTTTTTGTAGCAATTTCCATCACTTTAATTTCTCCAAGATATCTTTCTTCTAACCTATTACACAATCTTTCTAACTGAAATTAAAAAAAACAGATGCCTCAGTAACTATGTACTTATAACCCTTGAATTGCATAATCAAATCTCATACCAGTTATAAATATTTCTAATGAAAAGAATAGTCTGAAATTCATATGGTATATTTATATAAACATGTGCTAAAACTTTTACCAACATCGGTTGGTTAACATGAATTTCCGAGACAAAACATTGATTTTGATAATAAAATCTGACCTTGCCAATGTTGACGTGACTTAAAGTATCGAAAGTTCATTTCAGCTAATAAAGTTTTTTTGGTTTCAATTCCTTTGATAGCAAAATGCTATTAAAAATAATTTCATAGAGCATTTTCTGAAATAAAATTCCCAAAATGCAAGCAAAATAAAAAAATAAAAAAGTCTTATTAGTATCTTTTATAAGCCAACCATAATTGATCAGCTATTTAGTGCTGAGAAGAATAATGCTTTCCTGTACGTTGAGTACTAATGTTAGCATTAGTGTAGCCATTGATACGCTAACACTGAATCCGAATGAGAAAAGACAGGGACAGCTGCGAACAGGAGGACTGCTAGTAGCTATGTGGTGTGTGATAGTGTAGGATAGAGTATCCTTGTGAAAAAAACGGTTTTGTAATGTTGTCAAACTTTTTTAAAAGTTCACAAAATATAGGGTTATCCTCTGTGTTAGCCACTGTAGGATATAATGGAATTATATTATGAATGTTTCCAGGTGATTGAGTATTTCTCTTAGGGTCAGTCAGTCAATGTCTGTGAACATCAATGAGAAGGTCAAATTTGTGTAAGAAATCTGTCCCCAATATGACCTTTTCTACATCTGCTAAGCCAAAGAAGTGAGTGAATCCTTGTCTCAATATATATAAGGATATTTGTGCACCACTGTCCACCAGAAAACATATACCAGTAGTGCAGTCTCAAACAAATAGTAAGCAACAAACATCTCCCACTCCAGCACACCAAGTCACCTCTAGTTGCGAGTTTGGTCTTTTACTTTCTTTAACTGGAATAAATAGGGGGGGTTTATAGTAATTACCCCTATCCCCAAATTTCCTGTATAAGTAACACATTGGGTCTTTCCTACTAGCTCTTGTTTGAGCTTTACTTTAGAAGTGGGGAATGCTAAACTTCTGTAACCTTCTCTCTAAGTCTTCCATCCTAGCCTTTAAACTTTGCTGTCCCATTAGGAATCTAACGAGAAGATTTGGTTTCTGTGTCTGTATGACAGAAATGGGAGGAGTGAATCATGAAGCTAAGTGTGCCACATTATCTGCTATTTTAACTAGCTTTTTGATGGGTGCATTTTAGCCCATCACAGCTAAAACAGCGTGATACACACATGGCAAACGTTGGAGAAAAATGACATATAATGCCATTCACATTACTTTCTCCAGCTCAATGTTGCAAATGATGTAGAAATTGCACTGGCTTCCTGTCTCACAATTTTTCTGATGCAGGAGTTGCAACAATTTCTTTTGCCCGGACATAGGCGTCCTCTAGTTAGCTCCACTTTTTTGCGTAAAAACAGCATAGCATGATGAAAAAGGTCCCAAACTCAAAACAAAGTTTTATCGTCAAAATGTTTGTTATTATTAAGAGGAATGAACAAAATATTTTTTAATTATATTTTAAAAAATTTTCCTCTTTTCTAACACATTCTAAATTTGGGTCAAAAATCTTTTTTTTTAAATTTGTTTTTTTGTCAACTGTGTAAGACTTGTGGGAATGGACATTTTTGTGTAGGTGTTTCTGATAAAATGACATTAATTTGGAAATTCTTGCAAAAATCAAATAATTGTCAGATTTTAATGAAATTTTTAGGACTTATATGAAAATGAATTAATTTATTTTTGAAATTTTATTTCTAGAAAATCTTGGTAAATATATATATATGTATACATATATATATGTTTTTTTTTTACATCTGGTACCCCCACCCCATAAATTCATGAAATTTTCTAGAAATTCAAATCATATTAAAATTGTATTTATAATAAATTGAAGACTATTAACTAAGCAAAAATTAAAAGGGTTAATACAAATCATCACACCAAAACTTTTTACGATTATGTTAAAAAGTTTTGGTGTCATGAGTTTTAATTTAAAAATATTTTTTTTTGTGAGTCAATGTTATTTTTTTCTTTTTTTTTAGTATGGTGTATCATAAGTGATATGGTTAAAAGGTTGCGTGTTTCAAGGCTTGTCTCTCACCCTTTAGGGAAAACTCCTTGACATATAAACATTTTCAGCTGTGGCTAATTCTTTCATTTCACTGCCGTGTTTCATCATCCCTATGTTTCAACAAGCTTCTTTATAAATATCGAATGATAATTTTCAAAGTTTTTGTTCATGTTTCACAAAATATTTTAAATTTTTCTGTCTTCATCTTCCTTTATATAGTGTGTATACTGTTCCTAGTGTGTGTCATGCATGAAGGATTTTTAATTTCATAAAAAATACATTTAAATCTTAGGTATACTGAATTTTTGGAGATACCTAGATGGCGATATTTTTGTGTTTTCCTCGTGATCGTTATTAGTAAAGAAACATCGCTGCTGCCTGCCTGAATTTGAACCTAGAGAGAAAAGGAAGTAGCAGTAATAATTGCGAAAACTGTATAAATGTGTTGCAGAAATTGAGCCATGCCAAAGCTATACTTATTGATATTTAAAAAAAGAACTTACTTCCCTTGTTGGACATAGATATTAAAAACAAAAAAGTCCACAATACTCCTGACCAATTTTTTTTTTACAGTAAGGTTCACCCTGTACAAGGCCTGGAGGCCACTTGAGGTAGAGGGTTATGTTAAGAAGCAGTTTATTTACATTATTTACTTTGATCAGACTGTTGTCCTCATCTTTATTGTCATGTTCACGATGTTTCAGACATTGTACGCTCCAGCCTTCTTCAGGTGATTTGAATTTCAAAACTGAACCCCTTATTTCATCCAGTGGGGTAGATTGTTCTAGTTCCATGTGCCATGCCTCTTTTGAATGTCTCGGTTATCTCCTTTAATTCATCTCTCCACATTTATTGTTCACCATTGTCATAGCCAGGTATTGACCTTAGAACTTTTTGCTTCATTTCACTGCATCCAACCAACATTTTGTTTCCATTTCTCTTCCATTTCTCTTACAAGTTAATCGTTACTCACATGTTTTGTCCATCTTACTCCCAGCATCCTTTAGAACTACATTTCGGTTGCTTCAAGGATCATCCTCACTTATCAGGAGATTTTCCAGCGTTCACTGCCATTTTTTTAACCCTCGTTCTGTTTGAGCCCCCTAACATATTTTATTACTAACCATTCTAACCTAACTTGTAATTCTGCATTTTCGTCTAGTTAGAAATCTGTCTTTGAATCTATAGAAGGGACATTCTTTGAGAATTAAGTTTGTGAGTCATCATTACTTTCCATGTTCTAGTTGGCCTTTTCTCTGCTTGCTAGGTAAAAATATTGTTTCGAAATGGAATTGTCTGACTGTAACACTTGCCAGCATAAGTGGGTTGGTGTTTATGCTGTACTCACAAAGCTGGCTAACCATATATTTTTATTATAGGTCAATGGGACTAAGTTAAAACTTATTGTTGTGTATGTGTATAATACAGACAATATGCTATTTTTATCCCCCAGTACTCCCAACTAGTGTCAGCCCTGTGACTCTGCCAACTACATCCCCCTCTATTGTTTTTGTTGTTGTTGTTGTCATTGTATATGTTATATGTAATAGAAGTAGGTAGGCTTTCCTACTGCCCAGTCTACACTCTTCCCCCATCTACTGGACTCTAGTAGAGGCTCAAACCTTGTTTCGTGTTTAGGAAGGGGTTCCCAGATCTTTCTCTCTCTCTCACTGTCTCTCTCTGGCCTCTGTACTGGTGCTGCTGTGTTTCTCCCGTAATGTGTGCAGTCTGTGGCATTGCCTGTTCATTCTGAGGGTACAAGGTTGACAGTCCCTGGTTGCTATTTCTGACTGGTAGTTAGGAGCCCTAACTCTTGCGTAGCATCTTGAGTGGTCGCTCTGATCAACAGTTGTATAATATCGGGATGTCTGTAGTGCCATGTCGCGCATGGATAGGTGTCCTTGCAGTCATCTCCGGTGGGTAACCCTGAGGCCACATTATGAGTCAGGTTGTGCCAAACTCTCTCTGCCCACGTCATGGGTGATAACCGTCGGCGTCCTTTAACTCAGGCCTTCTCTTCTTCTAACACGAATTTCACATGACTTACAAAGACCGTAAATACAAACCTAAACCAGCCCTCCAAAAATCACCAAACCCTTTAAACATTTCGTTCTCCAACATCCGTGGCATTAGAACCAATTGCTGCAGTGTGGAATCTTTCCTCATTGCAAAGTGCCTGGATATACTGGCTCTGTGTGAGACCAATCTTGACACCTCTATCCCTTCCTCTGATCTCTTGATCCCTGGCTACCTTCCTCTCCTCAGAAAAGACTCTCTAACCCACATGCATGGCCTTGGTGTCTACGTCAAGGACCATCCCCCTCTAGCTAGAGAGTGCTATCTCGAATCCCCGGAACATTTGTACTTGTGTCTCCGGCTATCTCTTCTCAATGCTGTAAGCTATCTCTTCTTCCTCTATTGCTCTCCATGCTCTCAGGACTGTGGAATACTTTATGTCATTTCTGACAGCATAGACAAGGCTCTCTCTCTCCATCCGTTCGCTCACATATTTGTGTTTGGCGATTTTAACGCCCATCGCAACAAGTGGCTTAAGAATGCTACTACCGACCTCACAGGCATTCATACTCTCAACTTTTCAGTTTCTCAATCCCTCACACAGATAATTGATTTCCCCATGCATTTTGCTTACAACCGGGATGGTAAGGCCTCTCTCCTCGACCTGTTTTACCTCCATCCCTCAGTCTTGTATTGCCACACAGCTTTGTCCTCTTGGTAACTCCTATCATGCTGTACTGTCAATTTAGTATCTCCTTCAACCCCACCCCATGCAAAGAGCCTCCTACCACCAGAACCTCGTTCTGCTACCAATGAGCTGACTGGCACTCATTCCGTGATTTCCTCTGCGATGTCCCCTGGGATGCTGTATTTAAGCTCCCTGTTCAAGAATGTGCTTTATAGGTCTCTTCCTGGGTTAAAGCTGGAATTGACACTTTCATCCCCTCAAGGAAATTTAAGGTCAATTGCCCATAGGAACCAATTTTTCCACCTATTTCGTAGCCTTATGTTCGACTGCAATAGACGCCTATTTGCCTCCGCCCATAACGAGTGTAAGTGTGTCTTCAACGAAGCTAAGTCACTATATGCTGCTCGGATAAAGGAACGTATTGCATCTTGCAAATTCGTCTCCAAGGATTATTGGCGTCTCTGCAAGAGCATTCTGAACAATAGCAAACCCTCCATTCCTTCCCTGTTCAATCAGTTCGAAGTCCTGACCCTCTCTGCCAACAAGACTGAATGCTTTGCTCAGAAATTTTCTTCCAATTCAACGCTTGACTCTTCCGGGGTACCCATGCCCGATTTCCTTCCCAGAACTGAGGCCCTTTTGAGCAGATTGCACATATCCCCGTCATTGGTATTGGGCATTATCTCTAACTTAGATCACCAGAAAGCTATGGTGGGGATGGGATACCAGCCATTGTCCTGAAGAAATGCGCGCCTGAATTAGCACCTGCCCTCTCTAAATTATACAACTACTGCCTCAATGAGTCTTGTTTTCCTGACTGCTTGAAGTCCTCATCCATTGTTCCTGTCTGGCGACCCTTCCGACCCTTCTAATTACCGTCCTATCAGTCTTTTACCTCTCTTTGGCAAAGTCTTCAAAGCCCTTATCACCACCAAAGTGATTAATCACCTGATATCCCATGATCTGCTCTCAGACAAGCAGTATGGTTTCCGCTTTGCCCAATCTACAGCCGATGTGCTTACGGCCATCACTGAATTTGTCTACGAAGCTATTCATAATAATGGTGAAGTTCGTACTGTGGCCCTAGACATCTCCAAAGCATTTGATAAGGTTTGGCATGCCGGCCTTCTTCGCAAGCTTCAGGGTTATGGTATTACAGGTCAATTGTTTAACCTAATACAATCATTCCTGTCAAACCGTGAAATGATGGTCGTTCTAAACAGATTCATCTACAGCTCCTATCCCACTAACGCAGGTGTTCCTCAAGGCTTCATCCTAGGCCATACTCTTTTCCTTATATTCATAAATGATCTTCCTGACGCCATAGGTTCTCAAGTCGGCATCTACGCGGATGACACCACAATTTACTCCTGCCTCAAAAACAAATCTAGTGATGCTGACAAAGTTAACCTGGCAGTTCAAATAGAAAAGGACCTACAATCGGTTGTGAACTGGGGCAAGAATTGGTTGGTTAACTTTAACGCCTCTAAAACAAAACTGCTCTCTATTAACCACCACAGGGATCCATCCCTGCATCCCATTAGAATGTCTGAAGCCCAACTTCTCGAGAGCTCCTCTCTGTGGCTGCTCAATCTCACGCTGTCCACTGACCTGAGATGGAACAAATAAATCGAGTCAATTGCTTCATCCACCGCAAGGAAAGTTGGCTCCCTGTGCCGGGCCAGGAAATTTTTCTCCTCGGAATCGATCCTCCAAATCTATAAATCAACCATTGGCCCTTGCATGGAGTATTGCTGCCATATATGGTCTGGAGCCCCTGCTGTTTGCTCCAGGGTTCTTGATAAGATCCAGAGACGGATATGCAATGTAATTGGCCCTGATCTGTCATCTCATCTGCAGTCGCTCTCTCACAGACACGCCGTTGCCTTGTTCTGTCTCTTTTACAAATACTTTCACGGTAATTGCTCTGATCAGTTGCTTTCACTGGTTCCCAGGTCTCATGAATTTAAGCGTCCTACGAGGCTGGCATCCCATTCCCACCCCTTCATCGTTGAAACTGTTAGATGTAGACGTCTCTTCTACTCCAATAGCTTCATGTCTCACACCTCTCGCCTGTGGAACTCCCTTCCTTATTCCTGTTTCCCTGACGAATATAATCTCCAACTATTTAAGTGTAACATCAATCGACTTCTCCAGTTGCCTTGATCTATCCACTTCCCTTTTCCACATCCTTTCCCCTTTCATTCCTATCTGCTCTCGCTTCAAATCTTCTGTATCCCCCTTGCCTTGATCGATCCACTATCTTTCTCCACATCCTCTCCTTTACCACTCCTATCTGCTCTTTTCTCCAAACCTTCTTCAACCCCTTGCATGCTAATGGCTTCCCGCCTTGCTTGGGGTGATAAGCTTAAAAAAAAAAAAGAAAAAAAATATAGGAGGACTGATATTACATAACAGTTCTGTACTCTTTGTTTCTAAAGACAGTTTCCTGTTTCTTAATACTTAGCATTTGGAAGGTATTTTTTTGCTTTTCCTATGTCCTTTCAAACTTAGATGGCAGATTTTCTGTCTTCTTTTAGAACATTTCCCAGTTATTTAAATTTTTGTATTCATTTTGCCATTTCTACTTCATAGTTTGAATCTTGAGCTGTTCCGCTTTCTGACAACCATACATTCTGTCTTGATATAATTGATGGTTTGTCTTTTCTTCTTGCTTTCTTTTACTAATTTCTGAAGGAATTACCGTAGTTTCCTTTGTGTGTCTGTTCTCAACACCATGTCATTTGCATATCTTATGTTAACATTGTGTCTACAAATAATAAATCCTGATAGGATTTCCAGTTTTTTGTTTTTAATCATTTCACCCCAAGCAAAGCAATAAAGTAACTAAGAGGTTATTCAGTGTGAAAGAACATGAGAAAAAGAAAAAGCATTATTAAGTGGAATGAACATACGAAAAAGAAAAAGCATTGTTAAGTGTGAGAAAAGAAACTGTTAGTCTAGGACTTATGGTTACAACTAGCATCTACAACTGTAAAATGATGAGACCTTGCTGCCAATTTCGTACTGTGCTGAAAGTCTAGGAACCATAGAGAAAAGTTTATCTGAAATATAACCATGAAAGTGTTTATAGAAAAGGCACAGGGAAGCAATATTAAGTCAGTGGGAAAGTAACTGTACCTGAGATGCCAGGTCAAGACCAATAATATTGCAGATTCTTATTTGGATTTTATCAAGGATCCCTATATATGTATTAATAGCAGCAGATCCTATATGACAACAATATACAATGCATAGATGAGTGCTAGACTTATAAATAGGTAAGACAAGTTCTAGAGAGAAAAATTGTCTAGTTAAGCGCAGTGGCTCAACTTGCCTAGCAGTAGACTTAGCAACTGCTTTAATACAAGATTTCCACTTCATGTTAGCAGAAAATGTTATCCACAGAAAGCACTGTGAGTTATTTTCCTGGAGATTAGCATTAGTGATGCTGATGGATAGCACAAAAGTTTATCTAAGATGATAAAAAGAGAGCTGTTTCAGTTTTGAGAAGCCATTTATTGATTATATTTCCACTTCATGTCGGCAGAAAATGTTAACCACAGAAATCACAATGAGTTATTTTCCTGGAGGTTACTTTCAGTCCAAGGCCACATTCATAAAACACCCAATCAGCAAAAATTACAAGAGCAACATTAAACCCAGTAGAAATTATTTACAGTCCGCAGAAGATGAAGTAGCATAGTCTCTGTAGACGTCAGAAGTTAAAGTTGAAAACATTTCATTAGAAGAATATGAATGAGAAATTTTAACCAGCTTATATTTGGTTCACTGGGCAAATGCAAGTTAAAAGGAAGAGAGAAAATCCTGCTGCTGCTTGGAATTGTCCAAAACTAAGCTGGTAACATTTCATCATTAGCAAGCAGACCGTATGCACACTGAAATCCAAAGGTGATTTGGGAATAGTGAAAGATGCCTCCCAAAAGTTAATGTTGCATTACAGATCAGACCAGACATCAGGTCCATTGACAGGGTGCAGTTTCTTTTAGTTAAATGCTTGTATTTTATTTTGTTGATGTTATAAAGATTACCATTTCATTTCCATCCTCCATTTTGGTTATTCCTCATTCAGTAACCCTTCCTAGGTTACAATAAAAATATATATATATATATATATATATATATATATATATATATATATATATAATGTGTGTGTGTAAAATACATTAAATACAAAAAATAGATTTAAAGAAATGTACTTATATATACCCAAATGCAAATATATAATTATATACATATAGTGCTACACACCTCTCCTATATATCCCATAGATAAAAACTCTTCCTTGTGTGATCATTTAGTAAAAACATTTTGTAGATAATCAATGAACATAAATATCCCGATTTTCATTATGAACAGAATATTTTCATGAATAGAATTGCTTAAGGTACTCAGAATCTTTGTAGTTTTGAGTAGAAGGTGTTTAATTATCTATTTAAAATTCAGGAAGAAAAAAATAAAACAGTCTCTAGCTGAAATAATAAATCCTTCTTTCACAAGGATCATGTTCAGGCCAGTCATTTTACCTTGACAGACGTTGCTCATTAACAGGAAATTACCTGAAATAAATCGAATTCTTCCAGGTGTCATAATTGAGTCTTGTTTGATTGCAAGGAGAACAAAATCAGTAGGCAAAGGTAGAGTTAAATTTATACTCAATTTGTTTACATATTTTTGAATAAATTAACAAATTATCAGTACATATAAATTATACATGGATTTTATAGTTGTTTTAAATTCAACAAGAGATTAAAAACTTAAATTGAATTACCTATGAGTGACCCTCTTAGTTTTCTTTCAGCAGGCTTATTTCTAGAAATTAGAAAATTAGACCAATTTCAATAAGTTCTTCCTAAGAACTCATTTTATCTCAGATATATCAATGATGTCTTAGTCATTTTCCCCCAAAAACATAGAGATAAATATTATTGTTAATAGTAAGTCTGCCATTTATCCAGGAATTGAATATTTCTACCACATCTGCTCTGGTGCTTCTGCTATGTATCTAGAGATTCTTGACAAAATCTTAAGAAGAATCTGTAATGTTAGCAGTTCTGACCTGGCTTCAGTCACTTTCCCACTTTGTCCATTCTATGATTAGTCCATTTAACATTCTGTCTTTTTGACCATTTGTCCTTCGACACTCTGTCTACACATGGAATTCCACAGGTAAGACACTCAAGAAAAGAAAATTAGAATTGACTGTTGTTGTATCTAGCTAGTAAAATGGTGATAACTATTTGCCAATCTTAAATTCATGTAATTTCAGTAATAAGGAGAATAACTCAGTGGAACAATTATCATAAAAATATTTGTCAAAAAAGAATGAGGAAAGCCGCATGACAGTGGAAAGTCAAAATGTTGGGTCAGGAATTTTATGTGTGTTAATAGGTAGCATTATTATCATTATTTAATTTTTATTTTTATATAATCTTTTATATATTTTATGATGCATGAGAGAAAACAAATGAAAGATTTTAATCTATACGATATGGGTGAAGGGACAATGAATTAAATTTATTACTGAGAATAAAAGTGTACATTTATGTAAAGCCCATGCACTTGTTTATTTATAAAACTTGCTGCTGCTTCTTTTTCATGCTGTGTCCTTTGATGACAGAGGCGATTATGACTCTCCACAATTTCCTATCCTTTGTCACTCTTAGTAAATTTTGTCTTTTTGCTGTCTTTCCTGAACACTTTTTCTCTCACGCTTCCCACCTGTGGAAATTTCTTCAGGCTTCTTGCTTTCCACTTAACCTTGATCTTCAAATATTTAAATGCAATGTCAATCATTAACTACTGCTTGTTCTCTATTCTTAATGTTTTTTTTCTCATATTTCAAACTCAGTTACCTCAGTTTCTTAGTGGCTTTATTGCCTTGTTTGGTGTGAAATGATTAATTAAAAAATTGCTTTGTCTTTAATATCTGAAAATAGTGAATCACCATGACTGTTGTTGTGAAAGATATTGGAGTAGTTTTCTATTTTCTTCTACATGATTTTGAATTCAGAGTTATTCTTGTTATAAAGATGTGCATATTAGCAAACAAAAACACACAAATTAATGCTGGTAAGGTGAAAAAGAAAGAAGACGAGTTGTTAAGATAAAATTATTTGTATGACAATACAGAGGGTATGAGTGGAATGTCTCTTTGTGGGCAAGGGAAGGGAGAGTCACTAGGCCCTGGAGTTGATGTATTTGTTAGGTCCATTGACCAAAGTGTTGATGACTCTCCCATTCACCACAACTGTCTACAGTTTGTGAGCAGCATTCTTAAAAGCAGCTGTGGTGGATCATAACTCATTGTTTGTTTGTTTTTTTTCATGATTTTGCTTTGGTGGTAACATTCATGATTGGCTCCTTTTATGTTGTTTTACATTTTTTTGTGAGAGGATTTATTTTGTGAGCTGGATATGATTCTCAGAGACTCTGCGCAGAGAGCTTCATTTTTATTTTGCTTTCTTAGCATTTACATCTAGGAAACATATAGAGCGAATCAGAAAGAAATCTAATTCGAAGTAGAGTATGACATCTATTACCAAGAGTGGCAGCCAATCCAGATTAAAAAGATCTATTCTATGTTAATTTAATCACAGCTGAGAATAAAAGAAATGCTTTTCCCATGAAGTGAATGCAAGAGGTTGGACTTGAATTTTAACTTGATGTTCTATGGTCTTGTGGATGACTATCAACAACATTTGACAGCAAGACTTCTGATTGGGAAATTGGACGTTTTGAGGAGCATTTAACCACTTCACAATTTCTGTTGTTCCTAGGTTCACCCTGATCTAGGGTAGTAGCACCTGTTAGGGACCCAACTATGGACAAACAGTGAACTCTCAAACAGAAATCAAAACATTAGGAAAGTATAAAAATAAACTTTTTAAGTAAAATTACCAGCAACACATTTTTTTGATAGTTACCAACAATACATTTTTATAGTAAAATTTCCAAAGATCCATTTTATAGTAAAACTAGAAGGTGTTGCATGCTTGCTATTGTTTTGCAAAGTAAGATATATTCACTACTTGAAATATTTGAAACAAAAATTTTAAATGAACATTTAATTCCTAAATTGTCTTGTTTAGGAAAGTTTTACAAATTGATGCCAACTTGTTGAAAACTGAGTAAAATGCAAATTTCAAACACTTTTCTGCACTATATAAGACAATATCCCTAAAGAGAACTATTTTTGATATGAAAATCAAAACAATCCTCACATAAAAGAACAGTAATGAAGGACAGTTAATTAATGAAATAAACTTTTTAAAAATCAATATGCAAATTGGTTAAACCTGAAGAGTGATATTACCTAGAAGAAGATAATATACAGATATTGAGCTTTTAGTGTGTAAACTGATTTTGATTAATTCATAACACCCTATTTATCATCTTTCATTTGCAGCTCTGTCTTTGGGCAGAGTGTGCACAGGGCGAACTCTGTCAAAGGACAGAGTGGCAACTGAGAAAAATTATACTGAGAGGTATGCAGCCCTAGGGAAGAGCTGCCCGAGGCTGTGCCCTCTTGTTGCACCAGAAAGATGGATTGGTGCTCGCACTGAGGTCAGTGCAACCGATGATTGTAGGTGCTGTGGGCAATTTTTGTTCCTTTTCCAGGTGTATGCATTTTGTCGCAACGCGTCTTAGTGGGGAGATAGAGCAAATAAAATGTATACATTCCTCTCTCTCATGTGGTATTCACATTCTAATACTTATCAGGCACAGGGATCTGTCCCTGTGCTGGTAGTCCCACAGCTATGACTAGCTTGGACTGGCTCTATCCAGCTTAGAACAACTCTGATGAGCTAAGACCAGTGGCCCGAGTGAAGACACTTGGGTTTCCATATTAAGAACTAACCTTGTGTTACTACCTGACTCAGTGGGGTGTCAAGTAAATACACTGTGTAAATTGCTCTCTTGAGTAACACATTTATGCAGTGTGTAAATTGCTCTCTTGTAACACATTTGTCATCTCTCAGTTGCATCTCTGCCTTTGGGCAGATTGTGCTCAGGGGCAACTCTTTCAAAGGACAGTCACAACTGGGGAAAATTATACCGAGAGGTGCCCAGACTTGGGTAACAGCTGCCTGAAACCACGCCCTCTCATTGCACCAGAAAGTGTGATCAATGCTTGTACCAAGGCCAGCACACACCCACAGTTGCAGGGGGCTGCTGGCAATTTTTGTTTTTGGCCCGTGCGTACACACTTGGGTCCCCACTTTAAAAACAGACCTTGTGTCACAACTCGTCTTAGTGGTGAGACAGAGTAAATACTTAGTGTGAAAATGTTTTGATTTCAGTGTGCATACGGTCTGCTTGCTAATGATGAAATATTACTAGATTAGCAAAATTGAAAACATGGCATAGATTGTGAAAAAAGTTTTAAAATTAAAAAACAATTTATGATTAATTTCATTTATTGAAAAGAGCAACAAGTTTTTACTTCTCATTTGATTTTGTTAGGTTATTTGTTTAAAAAATGCAGATCTGTAATTATAATTTAATCATGAAATAATATCATTCTCTTGAATTTATAATTAATTCAAAAGAATGATATTATTTCACATGCTTTGAATTTTTAATATTTAGATTTTGATATTAAACAAGCCATTTGACATGGCACTCATAAGAAAGCAACGAAACCAAATTGACTTTTTAATTCTATTTTCTCTGCTGATAACATAGCTCCTGGACATTCATGTATAAGATAAAGTTACATAATTCTGTTTTCTGATTGGTCAACAGAGAAGCTGTCTCAGCTAATCATTGGTTAATCAAATTTTGCATGCATATTAATATCCTTTTGGAGTATATAATCATCACTAAAAAAGAATTATCTTTTTTTCTCTGAATAATAACCATTTATTTTAGCATCCAATTCAACTCATGAATTTGTAGCAATCATTCAGCAAGGCATCAGACTCTTCCTGTCTGATCTTCTGTGAGTACCACCAGTGGGGGGAAAATAGAGCAGGAGAGTTAAATATGTAGAGAAATAAGTAGTTGTTCGTCTGATAAACTCGTCTTTGCAATGGCAAAGCATTATCAGGATCACTTAGGAACAGTTGTGGAAAAGGATTACACTTTGTAAATAAAAAAAGTCACAGAAAAAAATAGCAGTTATTACATTCATATTTAAATTACAACATGAAAAATAAATGGTAAATTTGACATTTAGAGTTAAACACTGTTATTTAATTGAAATAATTACAAAAATAATCCAAAATGAAAAACTAAATCGATGAAGCAATTGAAATCAATTTTTGTTTGTGATTTGTTTGACTAAAGAATGATATTAGCCCTGCATTTATCAATAGTCTGTTACCATATATAACTATTTATTGATCTGTTCCATTTATTGATTTTGATGAATGTATATTGATCCAGCAGATTGATTTTTAATACTAGAATATTGATTGAATAATTTCCTTTGTTTATAGCATTTTCAGTTTTGAATTGCTTGTCCGACCATCTCATCTCATCTCTTCATCAAGATGGAGTATACAATCAGAAAATAAAGTGACAGGTGACCTTGCATGTTGGTGTATTATAAGGTAGGTGATTTTTTGTTGTTTTTCTTTGTTGTTTTTTTTTTTTTTTTTTTTTTTTT
Organism: Acanthosepion esculentum; assembly: GCA_964036315.1. NCBI lineage: Eukaryota > Metazoa > Mollusca > Cephalopoda > Sepiida > Sepiidae > Acanthosepion > Acanthosepion esculentum. Next base: position 86,833,469 of record OZ038510.1, read on the forward strand.
TTTAAGCAATCCAACCCAAGAAATGCGGAAGTGCCACGAGCATGTAGGTGGTACAGTGAATGAGATCAAGAGTAAAGTGGTGTGTTTGAGGAAAGGAGAAAGAGAAGGACAGGAAACTAGTTCAAAGCATTAGAACATGTCTATTGACATTACATTTTAATATTTGGAGATTGTAGCTATTAGGGAAGCAACTAAGAGGAAGGGAGTTCTACAAACGGGAAGTGCGAGATAAGAAGCTATTCGAGTAGAAGAGATCATTTTAACCTAGTAGCATGCTTGAATTCATGCAATTTGGGAACCAGCAAAAGTAGCTCATCAGAGCAGTTGCTGTGAAAATACTTGCATAAAAAGACAGAGGGAAGAAATGGTACGTCTGTGAGAAAGTGAGTAGATGAGATACCAGATCAGGACCCATCGTATTCTATCTCCGTTTCTGGATTCTGTTGAGGTCTTGTTAATTTTAGCTTTAATGCAATCTAAATCAGTATTTCTCAAATATTTTTTTAAAAATTCAGGACACACTTGTAGAATAACTGAAGTTCTGGGGCATACTTTAAATTTTAATAAGGAAATCATTAATCATGAAATTTGCAAATAGGAAAATAACACAGAGGTCTCCTGAAATGAGCATTAATTTTTTTTTTAGACATTACCTTGCTTGTTGTCTTTAACTTTTAAAAAGAAAGATTTTTTATAATATAAAAATGATCCATAACTTACTGTTCTGTTAATGTGGGGCACATCTGGTTATCTTTCAGGGAACATTGATGTGCATGAATGCACCAACTGAGAAACAAGGATCTGAAATAAAAAATGATAAAGCTATAAGTTACAATCTACTCAAAGATTCCTTGAAAGAAGTTAATAGCAAAAGGGATGTCTTAAAATCTGACTTCCTCTGTTCACGATGGAGGCAATCATGACTCTCCACAACTTCCTATCTTTCATAGCTCTTAATAATTTTTAATTTTGTTATTTCTCCTAAAGCTTGTTTCATTTACTCAAGCTCACTGAATAGGTTATACGCTGTTTTCCTCTGTCCCTCTTGCCTTCAACCTTTCCTGTGAGTATCAGATTTTTCAAGCTCTCTTTCCTCATTATGTGCCATAGAAATTTCAACTGTCAACATGTTAAGTATAAGTTTCCTTCTGGTTTCCATTTTCTCTAAAACTTTGTTACTTACATATTCAGTCCTTGGAATCCTCGGTATCTTTCTGTAGAATCACGTTTCTTTTGTTTGAGGTCTCATCATTTTTCAGTGTTAAATTCTTTAATGTTTATTCAGTGATAATACTAGAATGTTGAATAATAAGTAATTTCATTTAATTACTTAGTCGAATATTATAGTGTTTTTGTGCTCAGTTAGTAAAGATCCAGGGTCATTTTTCAGTATATTTGCTTATTAAGCCCCAGAAACCAATTGTAATGAAAATTTCCATTCTGGTGTAAATGTACACGATTATTAAAAATATAAAAATAAAAGTTTGCAGACGAATACGGTTTAGGAGTTACCATCAATGGTGAGTACTATGCCAACTTGCTGAGGCAGTTATAGCTCATAAATACAGCATAACTTAAAACATATATAAATCTATAGTAAGTAATCCAAGTGAGTCCTAGTAATATAAAATATTAAAACTGATCCACAGAAGAGAGCTCAATATATTTATTATAGAGCAAACATTAAACACAGATAAAATTCAATACCCCATATGATTTATAGCCATTTCACCCAGAATGGGCTTGTCAACACCAAGGATTTACATAAAAAATTTAATTTATATAATCTTATGTAATTTCTCATTTTGAACAAGATTTAACATGTTAAATATAGGTCAAGGTCAGCCCATGTCTAGAGAAATTTGAAAATTTTTCATCTTCATTTCTTTCCATTTACTCTATCCCCCACCCAAATTTATTCTTCTCTTTTTCTCTCCTTATCTTTCTCTTCCCCCTCCCTTTTTAAATACATTTGCTCTTAGTTGTGGATTTCCCTCCTCTTTCTTTGTATTTACAAAAACATTGATTCATTTCTTTATCGAACTCCTTGGTGTTGACAAGCTGGTTCTGGGTAAAATGACTGTTTATCTTCTGGGCTATTGAATTTTATCTACTTGTAATATATATATATATATATATATATATATATATATATACACACACACACACACACACACACAAGGTAACCAAAAAAGTTCTGTCCGTTTTTTGATTAGTCATTGAATGAAGTTGAAATATATATGAAATGTGTGTAGCAATTGTTTTCAAGCTGGAAGTAGGAACATCAGACGTTATAAAAAACACACACACTGTGCCCGGCCATCATTTATAAGCCGGGCAGCTGTTAGAAGGATGGAAGTGTCTAGAGATGTTGTTCGTTTGCCTTACGACTTCAAAGTGGGCTTATCAGCAGCTGCATCAAGTCGCCGCGTATGTCAAGCATTTGGGGATAGTGCTGTGGATGAACGTACTGCAAGGCATTGGTTTGGAAAATTCAAGTCGGGAGATTTGTCACTCCATGATGAGCCTCACAGTGGACGACCACAGGTCTCGAATGATGGAGTCCTGAAGGTGGCAATTGAAAAGGACAGTAGTCTAACGTGTGGTGAACTTGCAAGACAGTTCAACGTTTCCGATGAAACAGTTAAACTTCACCTGCACCGCCTAGGTAAGACGTACAAACTGAGCAAGTGGGATCCACAAACGCTGTTGGAGTTCCACAAGTGTCAACGAGTGGCAACCTGCGTATTGCTGCTTTCCCGCCACCGTACCGCATCCTTATTCAATCGAGTGTTTACCAGTGATGAGAAGTGGGTTCTGTACAAAACTCCCAAGCGTTCCAGACATTGGTTGTCTCCTCAGTATGCTGTCCCTCACACCGCAAGACCACCTATTCACCCACGCAAGATTATGCTTTATGTCTGGTGGACAGGTCGTCAAGTGGTTCATTATGAACTGCAGCCAACTGGTCAAACGGTCAGTGGAGACCTATACTCGCAGCAATTGAAACGTGTGCAGAAGGAGCCGGCACTGGTGAATCGCAAAGGTGTGCTTTTCCTCCATGACAACGCCAGGCTGCATGTCATACGAGTGGTCAGGGATACCATACAGCAACTTGGGTGGGAGACTTTGTGCCATCGACCTTATTCACCTGACCTTGTGCCATCCGATTACCACCTCTTCCACTCCCTGGATAATCATCTTTGTGGGAAATCCTTCACCAATGAAGCAGACTTGCGCAGACCCTCATGGACCTCTTTGCATCAGAACCCCCCAATTCTACCACAAGGGCATTGAACAGCTGCAGACTCATTGGCAGAAAGTGCTGGATGCCGATGGGGATTACTTCGAAGACTAAATATAAGTTACACATACTGTAAAGCATTTTCATTTTTTCTTTAAAAAAGGACATAACTATTTTGGTTAACTTGTGTATATATATATATATATATATATATATATATATATATATATTGTTCAAAAGTCTGAAGCCACCCCCAGAATTAGCATAGGAAAACTTGATAAAATAGTGAAAAAAATGAAGTAGCATCATCGGAAAAATAGATTCTATTTTAACCAAATCTTTATCAATAAGAGAGAACTTAATTTATATTAGTCACATGAATATTGAATTAATTAAAGAAACTCCTTAGTAACCCATGAGATAAAACCATGATATTACTGACACATTTGGGGTATGATAGTGGATGGTTTCCTTCTTTGGGAATGAGAATGGTATAATGGTGATAATTAATTGCCAATACCATGAGAACAAACAGTACACTGCATGATTTCACCCTCCCGCACTTGTGGAAAAGGACTCTGTCAGATATCTCATAATACAAAATATGTAAAAGTCTAGCTGTAGATGCCATGATTATGTGGACAGAATTTAACACTGTTCAATCACGGAATGATTTTGGGCACAAGAAAGTGTAGAGTTAATCCATTTCAAAGGTGATAAAGTTTAGGCTTTTTTCTCTGAAGAAACAGTAACAAAGATATACCAGGAATATTTGATTTTCCAGATAAATATTAGTAAGAAATACTTCACATCTCTATCACTATTTCCAGGGAAAGTCTTCAGACAAACTATATGCTTTAGTTCCGCCAGTTCTAACCTAAGAGCCATCATGCCACACACATTGTATGGAACCACCTTCATTCCTTTTGTATTCCATTGGTGAGATGTAATTTCCACTTGAGCAGCTTCTTCCCATGAAATGTTGCTTTGTTGATCCAACTCCCAAGAGAATGCTTACCCAATCCCAACAATCTGAACCTGTCCGAGTCTAGAGTCAACAGTTATCTTCCCCATATATCCTCATAAACTGAGTGGCTTTTGAGCCTTACACAGGGTCAATATTATTCTAAAAAAAAAGAAAAGAAAAAACATGAAAACTGTTGTTACCCAAATGTAATGCCTGAATGAGGCTGCTGGTAACTGACAATGATGAGAACGATACTATGAAACATCTGATCACATGCTAATTCAATGCCATTGCTACTCAATCCATCGGCCTGTGCATTGTATAATACACACTGCATTCTACAGAGTTTTAGAGTTGTCAACCCACAAGGGTACCATTATTGACAGTACAGCTTCAGTTACTTCATCTGGATCAGCAAACCTTGGGTTGTCAAAGACTTGCACCATGTCTCTTGATCAGTTCCAGTTCTTTTGGGCAGACATTTGAATCTGGACAAATGTATAGCGAAAGAAATACTTCAAAGAGAAAAGGAAAGCATATAGGAGCAAGTATTATTCTGGGCAACCAAAGGAAGTTGGAGAGAGCCACGATTGCCCACATTCTGAAGAAACATAGCATGTAGTGAGAGAGTATTTTAATATTGTAAATATTTTCACAATCCTACTGTACTCAAATTCCACTTAAATTTCCATTTTTAAAATAAGAAACATTTTGTGTTGATTAATGATGAACTTTTACAAATTATGGATAATCACTTTTAGACAAGGATAAAATTTTTGTCAGAGGTTGTATGAAATTCATGTCAGAAGAAAAGTACCAGAAATATGGTCCAACCTTTCAACTTACATCATCATTAAGGTAGTTAGAGACAGTGAGTTTCATAGAACTGGTGACTGTTGTAATGTAGGCAAAAACTGTTCTCTCATAGGTGTGAAGTGTGTTTTTTTTTATATATTGGGGGATTGAAAAGTAACTGCCTATTTTATGTATGATGGACTCTCCTGTCTTGTAAAATGTATAGACTGATTGGAGAGTCTACCATACATAAAATAGGCAGTTAATTTTCAATCACGCTGTATATTTAAGGATGTGAGCTCTTTTAATTTTTTTTTATTTATCGATAATTGTATTCATTGTATGAGTATTGCTTGAAGAATGATAAGAATTTGGCATTGTTTGTGAGTAGATGTTTAATGTTACTATGAGATCCTGATGGTACTCTGCTCCGATACGTGGCAGGTAAGTCCTTATGAGAATGTGGTTGTGGTATATCCTATATTAAAAGTTTCATGGTTTTGAATTACAGAGAAACATTCACTGAGTGGGTAAGTATATTCATACACAACATTAGTCTTATTAAGGACTTGAAAGTTTAGGATATATTACATTTAATGAATAAGTTGACAGTTTTGTATTATGATAAATAATGAATCTAATGTATTTATTTTATTGACTGCTTTTATATAGCTATGTATGAACTTTTTTATGGCTGTTTTGAGATTTTTGTAAATGTGGTGCATTTGATTTTGATAATATATGTTAATAGCATTATTGTCAATATTATTTTTATAACTATGATTTTATTGCTAAAATTGTTGTTCATCAACTACATAATTGGGGGCCCCATTATTGATAAGTATTAGTTTAATATTATTTAATTCTATAATGAATATTGTTTTGGATAAAGAAATAATTTTAGCTCTTTGGATTCAGTCATTAATGACAGCAGATGGATATTTTTCAGGGCAGTCACTGTCATACTTTATAAAGTAAGAGCTAGGATTAGTATACTTTTTATATACAGAAGTGGTGTTTGGCTTGTGCCACATCAAAGCTACAAGATGTAGTGAAATTATGATGGAGTAAATGAGAGTAGCTAGAAATGGGATATTTTAAATCAATATTTAGTTAAAAAATGAAAAATATAATGTAATAATTTTTATGTTCTGTAATGACATTACGAGATTTAGTTTGTGTGAAGATATCATCAGTATATCGGACATGGTGGGTTTACTAATTTTATTGAATAATTTGCTAACTTAGTTGGAGAGAAAAATGTTGGAAAATAAAAGAACGAGTGAAAAATAGGTTTCAAATTGTAATGAACTTATGAACAAATATTTTTGCTCTACCTTGAGTAGAGAAAAGGCAGCGTTCAACCATAGGGTGACTTGTGTTCATTTATGGAAATTTTCATGCGGCCCAAAACTGGGGGATCAGTCATATTTCACTTTTTTCCATTAAAAGAAATATTTTAAAAATTGGTATTAAATAGTGTGCAATTTATTCATTCGTCCATGTCTAGAAGGATTTTTCATTTGGTCATATAGTGAAAAGTACAGCTTTCACCATGCGTGCGGTGTGTCGTTTGACAATTTACTGTGTCCGAAAACCAGTTCGAAAATAAGCCTTCATTTCTACTTTTTCTTTTCTATCGAATCCCCATAATATAAGTGTCAAATTGTCATGAATTTCTTGCCTTATCCATAATTACAAAAGTTTTTTCTCCAACTTGACTAGGGACGAGGCGGCATTCAACGATATGGGGACATGGACATTAGGTTTCTGGTCCATATTAGAGCGTCTAGTGTAAGATGATAGACTACATCTAACAGGAAGGCCTCTCATCTGTTGGTTTCCGGTCCATATATGAGCGTCTAGTGTAAGCAGATAAATTACGTCCAGCAGCAAGGCCTCTGATGGTTTCCGATCCATATTTGAGAGTCTAGTGTAAGATGATAAAATACGTCCAGCAGCAAGACATCTGATCTGTTGGTTTCTCGTCCATATTTGAGCGTCTTCTGTAACATTATAAACTACGTCCCGCAGCAAAGCCTCTGATCTGTTGGTTTCTGGTCCATATTTAAGCGTCTAGTGCACAATGATAAACCACATCCAGCAGGCAGGCCTCTGATTTGTTGGTTTCTGGTCTATATTTGAGCGTCTTGTGTTAGATGATAAACTAAGTCCAGCAGCAAGGCCTCTGATCTGTTGGTGTCTGGTCACTATTTGAGAGTCTTGTGTAAGATGATTAACTACGTCCAGCAGCATGGCCTCTGATCTGTTGGTTTCTTATCCATATTTTAGCGTCTAGTGTAAGATGATAAACTATGTCCACACAGCATGACCTCTGATCTGTTGGTTTCTGGTCCATATTTGAGAGTCTAGTGTAAGACGAAAATAATTCTACTAAAAATTCAAAAATGGGGCATGGATTTAAAACTTTATAAATTATTCTAAATAAAATTTAAGTAAATGAAAATAATTCTAATAAATATTCAAAATTCAATTTAATATTATAGATGAGGCCTTAAATTGCATTAAGCTTTTGCATTTGATTAGTAAATAAAGGTTTTACTTAATAGGAATACCATTTGCCAGGTACAAATTAATACCAAATTTTAAAAGAATGAAAACTTTATAAATTATTCTAATTAAAATTTAAGAAAATGAAAATAATTCTACTAAATATTAGAAATTCGATTTAAATTTGGGAATGAGGCATTAAATTGCAGTAAGCTTTTCCATTTGATTAGTAAATATAGATTTTACATAATAGCAACATCATTTGCCAGGTACAAATTAATACAAAATTCTAAGACTTAAAACATTATATATTATTCTAATTAAAATTTTAATAAATGAAAATAATTCTACTAAAAATCCAAAATTCATTCTAATATTGGGGATGAGGCATTAAATTGCAGTAAGGTTTTCCATTTGATTAGTAAATATAGATTTTACTTAATCGCAATTTCATTAGCCACGTACATATTAATACCAACATTTAAAAGATTTAAAACTTAATAAATTACTCACATTTAAATTTAAAAATGAAAATAATTCAAGTAAAAAATCAAAATTCATTTAAAAATATGTGATGAGGCAGTAAATTTCAGTTAGCTTTTCAATTTGATTCGTAAATATAGATTTATAGCAATATCATTTGCGCGGTATGTCGTCTGACAATTTACAGCGTCCGAAATCCAGTGTGCACAAGAAGACTGCATTTCTAATTATTCCTTTCTATAGAATCCACATAATATCGGTGTCAAATTGTCGGGAATTTCGTGCGTTATCCATAATTACAAAAGTTTTGTCTCCATCTTGATTAGAGTTGAGGCTAAATTCAACGGTATGGGATCTTGTGTTAGTACATTTGCGGAAATTTTCATGCGGCCCTAAACTGGGAGATCAGTCATACTTCACTTGTTTATAACTTTTTTCCAGTAAAAGTAATATTTTCAAAATTGATATGAAATTGTGTGCATTTTTTCGTTTAGTCCATGTTTACAGGGATTTTTCATTTGGTAGGATAGTAAAAATTACAGCTTTCACCATGTGCGCGGTATGTCGTCTGACAATTTACAGCGTCCGAAATCCAGTGTGCACAAGAAGACTGCATTTCTAATTATTCCTTTCTATAGAATCCACATAATATCGGTGTCAAATTGTTGAGAAGTTCGTGCGTTAGCCATAATTACAAAAGATTTGTCTGCATCTTGACTAGAGTCGACGCAAAATTCAACGGTATGGGGTCTTGTGTTAGTACATTTGCGGAAATTTTCATGCGGCCCTGAACTGGGAGATCAGTCATACTTCAATTGTTTATAACTTTTTCCAGTAAAAGAAATCTTTTCAAAATTGGTATCAAATTGTGTGCATTTTTTCGTTTAGTCCATGTTTACAGGGATTTTTCATTTGGTCAGATAGTAAAAATTACAGCTTTCACCATGGGTGCGGTATGTCGTCTAACAATTTACAGCGTCCGAAATCCAGTGTGCACAATAAGACTGCATTTCTAATTATTCCTTTCTACAGAATCCACATAATATCGATGACCAATTGTCGAGAACTCCGTGCGTTATCCATAATTGCAAAAGTTTTGTCACCATCTTGAATAGAGTCCATGTTTACAGGAATTTTTCATTTGGTCAGATAGTTACCTATGTAGTTTGAGGCGTAGAAAAAGAAAAGATCATTCCCAGACGTAGGCATGCAAGATAAATCCCTTAAATCGCACTTTGAAGGTGGAGGTTTCAGTCAAGTCGACCAAAAATGACGATTTTCAATTTTATTTTTGCATATTCATTTTATTACTGTTTCCTATGTAGTTTGAGGCGTAGAAAAAGAAAAGATCATTCTCAGACTCAAGCATGCAAGATAAATCCCTTAAATCGCACTTTGATGGTGGAGGTTTCAGTCAAGTGTCGACCAAATATGACGATTTCCAATTTTATTTTTGCATATTCATTTTACAGTTTCCTAGGTAGATTGAGGCGTAGCAAAAGAAAAGATCATTCCAAGACGAAGGCATGCAAGATAAGTCCCTTAAATCGCACTTTGAAGGTGCAGGTTTCAGTCAAGAATCGACCAAAAATGAAGTATTTTCAATTTTATTTTTGCATATTCATTTTATTACTGTTTCCTATGCAGTTTGAGGCGTAGAAAAGATCATTCCCTGACGCAGGCATGGAAGATGAATCACTTAAATCGCACTTTGAAGGTGGAGGTTTCAGTCAAGAGTTGACCAAAAATTACGATTCTCAATTTGATTTTTGCATATTCATTTTATTACTGTTTCCTATGTAGTTTGAGGGGTAGAAAAAGAAAATATCATTCCCAGTCGCAGGCATGAAAGATAAATCTATTAAATCACAATTTGAAGGTGGACGTTTCAGTCAAGAGTCGAACAAAATTGACGATTTTCAATTTTATTTTTGCATATTCATTTTACTGTTTCCTATGTAGTTTGAGGCGTAGAAAAAGAAAAAATCATTCCCACACGCAGGCATGCAAGATAAATCCCTTAAATCGCACTTTGAAGGTGGAGGTTTCAGTCAAGAGTCGACCAAAAATGACGATTTTCAATTTTATTTTTGCATATTCATTTTATTACTGTTTCCTATGTAGTTTGAGGCGTAGAAAAGATCATTCGCAGCCGCATGCATGCAAGATTAAGTCGCACTTTGAACGTGGAGGTTTCAGTCAAGTGTCGAGCAAAAATGACGATTTTCAATTTTATTTTTGCATATTCATTTTATTACTGTTTCCTCTGTAGTTTGAGGCGTAGAAAGAGAAAAGATCATTCCCAGACGCAGGCATGCAAGATAAATCCCTTAAATCGCACTTTGAAGGTGGAGGTTTCTGTCGAGATTCAACCAAAAAATTACACTTTTCAATTTTATTTTTGCATATTTATTTTATTACTGTTTCCTATGTAGTTTGTGGCGTAGAAAAAGAAAAGATCATTCCCAGGCGCAGGCATGCAAGATAAATCCCTAAAATCGCACTTTGAAGGTGGAGGTTTCAGTCCAGAGTCGACCAAAAATGACGATTTTCAATCTTATTTTTCCATATTCATTTTATTACTGTTTCCTATGTAGTTTGAGGCGAAGAAAAAGAAAAGATCATTCCCAGCCGCAGGCATGCAAGATTAATCCCTTAAATCGCACTTTGAAGGTGGAGGTTTCAGTCAAGAGTCGACCAAAAATGAAGTATTTTCAATTTTATTTTTGCATATTCATTTTATTACTGTTTCCTATGCAGTTTGAGGCGTAGAAAAGATCATTCCCTGACGCAGGCATGGAAGATGAATCACTTAAATCGCACTTTGAAGGTGGAGGTTTCAGTCAAGAGTTGACCAAAAATTACGATTCTCAATTTGATTTTTGCATATTCATTTTATTACTGTTTCCTATGTAGTTTGAGGGGTAGAAAAAGAAAATATCATTCCCAGTCGCAGGCATGAAAGATAAATCTATTAAATCACAATTTGAAAGTGGACGTTTCAGTCAAGAGTCGAACAAAATTGACGATTTTCAATTTTATTTTTGCATATTCATTTTATTACTGTTTCCTATGTAGTTTGAGGCGTAGAAAAAGAAAAAAATCATTCCCACACGCAGGCATGCAAGATAAATCCCTTAAATCGCACTTTGAAGGTGGAGGTTTCAGTCAAGAGTCGACCAAAAATGACGATTTTCAATTTTATTTTTGCATATTCATTTTATTACTGTTTCCTATGTAGTTTGAGGCGTAGAAAAAGAAAAGATCATTCGCAGCCGCATGCATGCAAGATTAAGTCGCACTTTGAACGTGGAGGTTTCAGTCAAGTGTCGAGCAAAAATGACGATTTTCAATTTTATTTTTGCATATTCATTTTATTACTGTTTCCTCTGTAGTTTGAGGCGTAGAAAGAGAAAAGATCATTCCCAGACGCAGGCATGCAAGATAAATCCCTTAAATCGCACTTTGAAGGTGGAGGTTTCTGTCGAGATTCAACCAAAAAATTACACTTTTCAATTTTATTTTTGCATATTTATTTTATTACTGTTTCCTATGTAGTTTGAGGGGTAGAAAAAGAAAATATCATTCCCAGTCGCAGGCATGAAAGATAAATCTATTAAATCACAATTTGAAGGTGGACGTTTCAGTCAAGAGTCGAACAAAATTGACGATTTTCAATTTTATTTTTGCATATTCATTTTACTGTTTCCTATGTAGTTTGAGGCGTAGAAAAAGAAAAAATCATTCCCACACGCAGGCATGCAAGATAAATCCCTTAAATCGCACTTTGAAGGTGGAGGTTTCAGTCAAGAGTCGACCAAAAATGAGGATTTTATATTTTATTTTTGCATATTCATTTTATTACTGTTTCCTATGTAGTTTGAGGCGTAGAAAAAGAAAAGATCATTCCCAGACACAAGCATGCAAGATAAATCCCTTAAATCGCACTTTGAAGGTGGAGGTTTCAGTCAAGAGTCGACCAAAAATGAAGTATTTTCAATTTTATTTTTGTATATTCATTTTATTACTGTTTCCTATGCAGTTTGAGGCGTAGAAAAGATCATTCCCTGACGCAGGCATGGAAGATGAATCACTTAAATCGCACTTTGAAGGTGGAGGTTTCAGTCAAGAGTTGACCAAAAATTACGATTCTCAATTTGATTTTTGCATATTCATTTTATTACTGTTTCCTATGTAGTTTGAGGGGTAGAAAAAGAAAATATCATTCCCAGTCGCAGGCATGAAAGATAAATCTATTAAATCACAATTTGAAGGTGGACGTTTCAGTCAAGAGTCGAAAAAAATTGACGATTTTCAATTTTATTTTTGCATGGGACTTTCTTGGACTGGGGGTCGTCTGCGTGGGTCTTTCTGGGACTGGGGTCGTCTGCGTGGGTACTTTATGGGACTGGGGGTCGTCTGCGTGGGACTTTCTGGGACTGTCTCCTGGGTGGGGGTCTTCTGTTTTGGACTTTCTGGGACTGTCTCCTGGGTGGGGGGTCGTCTGCGTGGGACTTTCTGGGACAGGGGGTCGTCTGCGTGGGACTTTCTTGGACTGTCTCCTGGGTGGGGGGTCGTCTGCGTGGGACTTTCTGGGTCTGTCTCCTGGGTGGGGGTCGTCAGCGTGGGACTTTCTGGGACTGTGTGTCGTCTGCCTGGGACATTCTGGGACTGTCTCCTGGGTGGGGGGTCGTCTGCGTGGGACTTTGTCGGACTGGGGGTCGTCTGCATGGGACTTGCTGGGACTGTGGGTCGTCTGCGTGGGACTTTCTGCGAGTGTCTCCTGTCTGGGGGGTCGCGTTCGTGGGACTTACTGGGACTGGGGGTCGTCTGCGTGGGACATTCTGTGTCTGTCTCCTGAGTGGGGCTCGTCTGCGTGGGACTTTCTGGGTCTGGGGTCGTCTGCGTGTGTCTTTCTGGGACTGTCTTTTGGGTGGGGAGTCGTCTGCATGGGACTTTCTGGGACTGGGGGTCGTCCGCGTGGGACTTTCTGTGTCTGTCTCCTGAGTGGGGCTCGTCTGCGTGGGACTTTCTGGGTCTGGGGTCGTCTGCGTGTGTCTTTCTGGGACTGTCTTTTGGGTGGGGAGTCGTCTGCATGGGACTTTCTGGGACTGGGGGTCGTCCGCGTGGGACTTTCTGGGACTGTCTCCAGGCTGGGGGGTCTTCTGCGTGGGACTTCTGGGACTGGGGATCGTCTGCGTGGGACATTCTGGGACTGGGGGTCGACTGCGTGGGACATTCTGTGTCTGTCTACTGAGTGGGGGGTCGTCTGCGTGGGACTTTCTGGGTCTGGGGTCGTCTGCGTGGGTCTTTCTGGGACTGTCTCCTGTCTGGGGGGTCGTCTGCGTGGGACTTTCTGGGTCTGTCTCCTGGGTGGGGGGTCGTCTGCGTGGGACTTTGTGGGACTGGGGGTTGTCTGTTTGGGATTTTCTGGGACTGGGGGGTCGTCTGCGTGAGACTTTCTGGGACTGGAGGTCGTCTGCGTGGGACTTTTTGGGACTGGCTCCTGGGTGGGGGGTCGTCTTCCTGGGACTTTCTGGGACTGGGGGTCGTCTGCGTTTGACTTTCTGGGACTGGAGGTCTTCTGCGTGGGACTTTCTGTGACTGTCTCCTGGGTGGGGGGTCGTCTGATTGGGACATTCTGGACTGGGGGTCGTCTGTGTTGGACTTTCTGGGACTGGGGGTCGTCTGCGTGGGACTTTCTGTGACTGGGGGTCGTCTGCGTGGCACATTCTGGCACTCTCCTGGTTGGGGGGTCGTCTGCTTGGGACTTTCTGGGACTGGGTGTCGTCTGCGTGGGACTTTCTGGGACTGTCTCCTGGGTGGGGGATCGTCTGCGTGGGACTTTCTGTGACTCGGGGTCGTCTGCGTGGGATTTTCTTGAACTGGGGGTCGTCTGCGTGGGTCTTTCTGGGACTGGGGTGGTCTGCGTGGGTACTTTATGGGACTGGGGGTCGTCTGCGTGGGACTTTCTGGGACTGTCTCCTGGGTGGGGGGTCTTCTGTTTTGGACTTTCTGGGACTGTCTCCTGGGTGGGGGGTCGTCTGCGTGGGACTTTCTGGGACAGGGGGTCGTCTGCGTGGGACTTTCTTGGACTGTCTCCTGGGTGGGGGGTCGTCTGCGTGGGACTTTCTGGGTCTGTCTCCTGGGTGGGGGGTCGTCTGCGTGGGACTTTGTGGGACTGGGGGTTGTCTGTTTGGGACTTTCTGGGACTGGGGGGTCGTCTGCGTGGGACTTTCTGGGACTGTCTCCTGGCTGGGGGGTCGTCTGCGTGAGACATTCTGGGACTGGAGGTCGTCTGCGTGGGACTTTCTGTGACTGTCTCCTAGGTAGGGGGTCGTCTGTTTTGGACATTCTGGGACTGTCTCTAGGGCGGGGGGTCGTCTTCTTGGGACTTTCTGGGACTGGGGGTCGTCTGCGTTGGACTTTCTGGGACTGGGGGTCGTCTGCGTGGGACTTTCTGGGACTGGGTGTCGTCTGCGTGGGACTTTCTGGGACTGGGGGTCGTCTGCGTGTGACTTTCTGGGACTGGGGGTCGTCTGCGTGGGACTTTCTGGGACTGTCTCCTGGGTGGGGGATCGTCTGCGTGGGACTTTCTGTGACTGTGGGTCGTCTGCGTGGGACATTCTTGGACTGGGGGTCGTCTGCGTGGGTCTTTCTGGGACTGGGGGTCGTCTGCGTGGGACATTCTGGCACTGTCTCCTGGGTGGGGGGTCGTCAGCGTGGGACTTTCTGGGACTGTGTGTCGTCTGCCTGGGACATTCTGGGACTGTCTCCTGGCTGGGGGGTCGTCTGCGTGGGACTTTGTCGGACTGGGGGACGTCTGCATGGGACTTTCTGGGACTGTGGGTCGTCTGCGTGGGACTTTCTGCGAGTGGCTCCTGTCTGGGCGGTCGCGTTCGTGGGACTTTCTGGGCCTGGGGGTCGTCTGCGTTGGAATTTTTGGGTCTGTCTCCTGGGTGGGGGTTCCTCTGCGTGGGACTTTCTGGGACTGGGGATCGTCTGCGTGGGACTTTCTGGGACTGGGGGTCCTCTGCGTGGGACATTCTGTGTCTGTCTCCTGAGTGGGGCTCGTCTGCGTGGGACTTTCTGGGTCTGGGGTCGTCTGCGTGTGTCTTTCTGGGACTGTCTTTTGGGTGGGGGGTCGTCTGCATGGGATTTTCTGGGACTGGGGTCGTCCGCGTGGGACTTTCTGGGAATGTCTCCTGGCTGGGGGGTCTTCTGCGTGGGACTTCTGGGACTGGGGATCGTCTGCGTGGGACATTCTGGGACTGGGGGTCGACTGCGTGGGACATTCTGTGTCTGTCTACTGAGTGGGGGTCGTCTGCGTGGGACTTTCTGGGTCTGGGGTCGTCTGCGTGACACTTTCTGGGACTGGAGGTCGTCTGCGTGGGAATTTTTGGGACTGGCTCCTGGGTGGGGGGTCGTCTTCCTGGGACTTTCTGGGACTGGGGGTCGCCTGCGTTGGACTTTCTGGGACTGGGGGTCGTCTGCGTGGGACTTTCTGTGACTGTCTCCTGGGTGGGGGGTCGTCTGTTTTGGACATTCTGGGATTGTCTCCAGGGCGTGGGGTCGTCTTCTTGGGACTTTCTGGGACTGGGGGTCGCCTGCGTTGGACTTTCTGGGACTGGAGGTCGTCTGCGTGGGACATTCTGTGACTGTCTCCTGGGTGGGGGGTCGCCTGATTGGGACATTCTGGCCTGAGTGTCGTCTGTGTTGGACTTTCTGGGACTGGGGTTCGTCTGCGTGGGACTTTCTGTGACTGTCTCCAGGGTGTGGGGTCGACTTCGTGGGAATTTCTGGGACTGGGAGTCGTCTGCGTGGGACTTTCTGTGACTGGGGGTCGTCTGCCTGGGACATTCTGGCACTCTCCTGGGTGGGGGGTCGTCTGCGTGGGACTTTCTGGGACTGGGTGTCGTCTGCGTGGGACTTTCTGGGACTGTCTCCTGGGTGGGGGATCGTCTGCGTGGGACTTTCTGTGACTGGGGGTCGTCTGCGTGGGACTTTCTTGGACTGGGGATCGTCTGCGTGGGTCTTTCTGGGACTGGGGTCGTCTGCGTGGGTACTTTATGGGACTGGGGGTCGTCTGCGTGGGACTTTCTGGGACTGTCTCCTGGGTGGGGGGGTCTTCTGTTTTGGACTTTCTGGGACTGTCTCCTGGGTGGGGTGTCGTCTGCGTGGGACTTTCTGGGACAGGGGGTCGTCTGCGTGGGACTTTCTTGGACTGTCTCCTGGGTGGGGGGTCGTCTGCGTGGGACTTTCTGGGTCTGTCTCCTGGGTGGGGGGTTGTCTGCGTGGGACTTTGTGGGACTGGGTGTTGTCTGTTTGGGACTTTCTGGGACTGGGGGGGTCGTCTGCGTAGGACTTTCTGGGACTGACTCCTGGCTGGGGGGTCGTCTGCTTGAGACTTTCTGGGACTGGAGGTCGTCTGCGTGGGACTTTCTGGGACTGGCTCCTGGGTGGGAGTCGTCTGCATGGGACATTCTGGTACTGGGAGTCGTCTTCGTGGGACATTCTGGGACTGTCTCCTGGGTGGGGGGTCGTCTGCGTTGGACATTCTGGGAATTGGGTTCGTCTGCGTGGGACTTTCTGGGACTGGGTGTCGTCTGCGTGGGACATTGTGGGACTGGGGCTCGTCTTCGTCGGACTTTCTGGGACTGTCTCGTGTGTGGAAGGTCGCCTGCGTGGGACTTTCTGTGACTGTCTCCTGGGTGGGGTGTCCTCTACGTGGGACTTTCTGGGACTTGGGGTCGTCTACGTGGGTCTTTCTGGGACTGGGGGTCTACTGCGTGGGACTTTCGGGGACTGTCTCCTGGGTGGGTGGTCGTCTGCGTGGGACTTTCTGGGACAGTCTCCTGGGTTGGGGTCGTCTAAAAGGGATTTTCTGGGACTGGGGGTCGTCTGCGTGGGAATTCCTGGGACTGGGGGTCGTCTGCGTGGGTCTTTCTGGGACTGGGGTTCGCCTGCGTGGGTCTTTCTGGTACTGTCTTCTGGGTGGGGGGTCGTCTGCGTGGGACAATCTGGAACTGGGTGTCGTCTGCGTTGGACTTTCTGGGACTGGGGGTCGTCTGCGTGGGACTTTCTGGGACTGTGCGTAGTCTGCGTGGGACTTTCTGTGACTGTCTCCTAGGTGGGGGGTCGTCTGTTTTGGACATTCTGGGACTGTCTCTAGGGCGGGGGGGTCGTCTTCTTGGGACTTTCTGGGACTGGGGGTCGTCTGCGTTGGACTTTCTGGGACTGGGGGTCGTCTGCGTGGGACTTTCTGTGACTATCTCCAGGGTGTGGGGTCGTCTTCGTGGGACTTTCTGGTACTCGGTGTCGTCTGCGTGGGACTTTCTGGGACTGGGGGTCTTCTGCGTGTGACTTTCTGGGACTGGGGGTCGTCTGCGTGGGAATTTCTGGGACTGTCTCCTGGGTGGGGGATCGTCTGCGTGGGACTTTCTGTGACTGTGGGTCGTCTGCGTGGGACATTCTTGGACTGGGGGTCGTCTGCGTGGGTCTTTCTGGGACTGGGGGTCGTCTGCGTGGGACATTCTGGCACTGTCTCCTGGGTGGGGGGTCGTCTGCGTGGGACTTTCTGGGACTGTCTCCTGGGTGGGGGATCGTCTGCGTGGGACTTTCTGTGACTGGGGGTCGTCTGCGTGGGACTTTCTTGGACTGGGGGTCGTCTGCGTGGGTCTTTCTGGGACTGGGAGACGTCTGCGTGGGTACTTTATGGGACTGGGGGTCGTCTGCGTGGGACTTTCTGGGACTGTCGCCTGGGTGGGGGGTCGTCTGCGTGGGACTTTCTGGGTCTGTCTCCTGGGTGGGGGGTCGTCTGCGTGGGACTTTGTGGGACTGGGGATTGTCTGCGTGGGACTTTCTGGGACTGTGTCCTGGCTGGGGGGTCGTCTGCGTGAGACTTTCTGGGACTGGAGGTCGTCTGCGTGGGACTTTCTGGGACTGGCTCCTGGGTGTGGGGTCGTCTGCGTGGAACGTTCTGGGACTGTCTCCTGGGTGGGGGTCGTCTGCATGGGACATTCTGGGACTGGGGGTCGTCTGCATGGGACATTCTGGGACTGTCTCCTGGCTGGGGGGTCGTTTGCGTTGGACATTCTGGGACTTGGGGTCGTCTGCGTGGGACTTTCTGCGAATGTCTCCTGGCTTGGGGGTCGTCTGCGTGGGACTTTCTGTGACTGTCTCCTGGGTGGGGGGTCGTCTGTTTGGGAATTTTGGGACTGTCTACTGTGTCGGGTGTCGTCTGCGTGGGACATTCTGGGACTGGGGTTCGTCTGCGTGGGAGTTTCTGGGACTGGGGTTCGTCTGCGTGCGACTTTCTGGGACTGTCTCCTGGGTGGGGGGTCGTCTGCGTGGGACTTTCTGTGACTGGGGGTCGTCTGCGTGGGATTTACTGTGACTGTCTTCTGGGTGGGGGGTCGTCTGTTTGGGACATTCTGGGACTGTCTCCAGGGTGGGGTCGTCTTCGTGGGACTTTCTGGGACTGGGGGTCGTCTGCGTGGCACTTTCTGGGACTGTCTCCTGGGTGGGGGATCGTCTGCGTGGGAGTTTCTGTGACTGGGGGTCGTCTGCGTGGGACTTTCTTGGACTGGGGATCGTCTGCGTGGGTCTTTCTGGGACTGGGGTCGTCTGCGTGGGTACTTTATGGGACTGGGGGTCGTCTGCGTGGGACTTTCTGGGACTGTCTCCTGGGTGGGGGGGTCTTCTGTTTTGGACTTTCTGGGACTGTCTCCTGGGTGGGGTGTCGTCTGCGTGGGACTTTCTGGGACAGGGGGTCGTCTGCGTGGGACTTTCTTGGACTGTCTCCTGGGTGGGAGTCGTCTGCATGGGACATTCTGGTACTGGGAGTCGTCTTCGTGGGACATTCTGGGACTGTCTCCTGGGTGGGGGGTCGTCTGCGTTGGACATTCTGGGAATTGGGTTCGTCTGCGTGGGACTTTCTGGGACTGGGTGTCGTCTGCGTGGGACATTGTGGGACTGGGGCTCGTCTTCGTCGGACTTTCTGGGACTGTCTCGTGTGTGGAAGGTCGCCTGCGTGGGACTTTCTGTGACTGTCTCCTGGGTGGGGTGTCCTCTACGTGGGACTTTCTGGGACTTGGGGTCGTCTACGTGGGTCTTTCTGGGACTGGGGGTCTACTGCGTGGGACTTTCGGTGACTGTCTCCTGGGTGGGTGGTCGTCTGCGTGGTACTTTCTGGGACAGTCTCCTGGGTGGGGGTCGTCTAAAAGGGATTTTCTGGGACTGGGCGTCGTCTGCGTGGGAATTCCTGGGACTGGGGGTCGTCTGCGTGGGTCTTTCTGGGACTGGGGTTCGCCTGCGTGGGCCTTTCTGGTACTGTCTTCTGGGTGGGGGTTCGTCTGCGTGGGACAATCTGGAACTGGGTGTCGTCTGCGTTGGACTTTCTGGGACTGGGGGTCGTCTGCGTGGGACTTTCTGGGACTGTGCGTAGTCTGCGTGGGACTTTCTGTGACTGTCTCCTAGGTGGGGGGTCGTCTGTTTTGGACATTCTGGGACTGTTTCTAGGGCGGGGGGGGGTCGTCTTCTTGGGACTTTCTGGGACTGGGGGTCGTCTGCGTTGGACTTTCTGGGACTGGGGGTCGTCTGCGTGGGACTTTCTGTGACTATCTCCAGGGTGTGGGGTCGTCTTCGTGGGACTTTCTGGGACTCGGTGTCGTCTGCGTGGGACTTTCTGGGACTGGGGGTCGTCTGCGTGTGACTTTCTGGGACTGGGGGTCGTCTGCGTGGGAATTTCTGGGACTGTCTCCTGGGTGGGGGATCGTCTGCGTGGGACTTTCTGTGATTGTGGGTCGTCTGCGTGGGACATTCTTGGACTGGGGGTCGTCTGCGTGGGTCTTTCTGTGACTGGGGGTCGTCTGCGTGGGACTTTCTTGGACTGGGGGTCGTCTGCGTGGGTCTTTCTGGGACTGGGAGACGTCTGCGTGGGTACTTTATGGGACTGGGGGTCGTCTGCGTGGGACTTTCTGGGACTGTCGCCTGGGTGGGGGGTCGTCTGCGTGGGACTTTCTGGGTCTGTCTCCTGGGTGGGGGGTCGTCTGCGTGGGACTTTGTGGGACTGGGGATTGTCTGCGTGGGACTTTCTGGGACTGTGTCCTGGCTGGGGGGTCGTCTGCGTGAGACTTTCTGGGACTGGAGGTCGTCTGCGTGGGACTTTCTGGGACTGGCTCCTGGGTGTGGGGTCGTCTGCGTGGAACGTTCTGGGACTGTCTCCTGGGTGGGGGTCGTCTGCATGGGACATTCTGGGACTGGGGGTCGTCTGCATGGGACATTCTGGGACTGTTTCCTGGCTGGGGGGTCGTTTGCGTTGGACATTCTGGGACTTGGGGTCGTCTGCGTGGGACTTTCTGCGAATGTCTCCTGGCTTGGGGGTCGTCTGTTTGGGAATTTTGGGACTGTCTACTGTGTCGGGTGTCGTCTGCGTGGGACATTCTGGGACTGGGGTTCGTCTGCGTGGGAGTTTCTGGGACTGGGGTTCGTCTGCGTGCGACTTTCTGGGACTGTCTCCTGGGTGGGGGGTCGTCTGCGTGGGACTTTCTGTGACTGGGGGTCGTCTGCGTGGGATTTACTGTGACTGTCTCCTGGGTGGGGGGTCGTCTGTTTGGGACATTCTGGGACTGTCTCCAGGGTGGGGTCATCTTCGTGGGACTTTCTGGGACTGGGGGTCGTCTGCGTGGCACTTTCTGGGACTGGCTCCTGAGTGTGGGGTCGTCTGCGTGGAACTTTCTGGGACTGTCTCCTGGGTGGGTGTCGTCTGCATGGGACATTCTGGGACTGGGGGTCGTCTGCGTGGGACATTCTGGGACTGGGGGTCGTCTGAGTGGGACTTTCTGTGACTGTCTCCTGTGTGGGGGGTCGTCGGTTTGGGACATTCTGGGACTGTCTCCAGGGTGGGGGTCGTCTTCGTGGGACTTTCTGGGACTAGGGTCGTATGCGTGGGACTTTCTGGGACTGGGTGTAGTCTGCGTGGGACTTTCTGAGACTTGGGGTCGTCTGCGTGGGACATTCTGGCATTGTCAACTGGGTGGCGGGTCGTCTGCTTGGGACTTTCTGGGACTGGGTGTTTTCTGCGTGTGACTTTCTGGGACTGTCTCCTGGGTGGGGGATCGTCTGCGTGGGACTTTCTGGGACTGGGTTTCGTCTGCGTGGGACTTTCTGTGACTGTCTCCTGGGTGGGGGGTCGTCTGTTTGGGACTTTCTGTGACTGTCTACTGTGTGGGGGGTCTTCTGCGTGGGACTTTCTGGGGCTGGGTGTCGTCTGCGTGGGACTTTCTGGGACTGGGGTTCGTCTGCGTGGGACTTTCTGGGACTGGGTTTCGTCTGCGTGGGACATTCTGGGACTGTCTCGTGGGTGGGGGGTCGTCTGCGTGGGACATTCTGGGACTTGGGGTCGTCTGCGTGGGACTTTCTGGGACTGGGGGTCGTCTGCATGGGACTTTCTGGGACTGTCTCCTGGGTGGGGGTCGTCTGCGTGGGACTTTCTGGTACTGGTGGTCGTCTGCGTGGGACTTTCTGGGATTGGGGGTCGTCTGCGTGGGTCTTTCTGGGACTGTCTCATGGGTGGGGGGTCATCTGCCTTGGACTTTCTGGGACTGGGGTTCGTCTGCGTGGGACTTTCTGGGACTGTCTCCTGTGTGGGGTTCGTCTGCGTGGGACTTTCTGGGACTGGGGTTCGTCTGTGTGGGACTTTCTGCGAATGTCTCATGGCTTGGGGTCGTCTGCGTGGGACTTTCTGGGACTGGGGGTCGTCTGCGTGGGACTTTCTTTGACTGTCTCCTGTGTGTGGGGACGTCTGCGTGGGACTTTCTGGGACTGTCTCCTGGGTGGGGGTCTTCTGCGTGGGACTTTCTGGGACTGGGGGTCGTCTGCGTTGGACTTTCTGGGACTGTCTCCTGGGTGGGTGGTCGTCTGCGTGGGACTTTCTGGGACTGTCTCCTGGGTGGGGGTCGTCTGCGTGGGACTTTCTGGGACTGGTGGTCGTCTGCGTGGGACTTTCTGTGTCTGTCTCCTGGGTGGGGGGTCGTCTGCGTGGGACTTTGTGGGACTGGGGTTCGTCTGCGTGGGACATTCTGGGACTCCTCTCCTGGGTGGGGGTCGTCTGCATGGGACTTTCTGGGACTGGGTGTCGTATGCGTGGGACTTTCTGGGACTGGGGGTCGTCTGCGTGTGACATTCTGGGACTGGGGGTCGTCTGCGTGGGACTTTCTGGGACTGTCTCCTTGGTGGGGGATCGTCTGCGTGGGACTTTCTGTGACTGGGGGATCGTCTGCGTGGGACTTTCTGTGACTGGGGTCGTCTGCGTGGGACTTTCTTGGACTGGGGGTCGTCTGCGTGGGTCTTTCTTGGACTGGGGGTCGTCTGCGTGGGTACTTTATGGGACTGGGGGTCGTCTGCGTGGGACTTTCTGGGACTGGGTGTCGTCTGCGTGGGACTTTCTGGGACTGTCTCCTGGGTGGGGGTCGTCTGCGTGGGACTTTCTGGGACTGGGGGTCGTCTGCGTGGGACTTTCTGGGACTGTCTCCTGGGTGGGGGTCGTCTGCGTGGGACTTTCTGGGATTGGTGGTCGTCTGCGTGGGACTTTCAGTGTCTGTCTCCTGGGTGGGGTGTCGTCTGCGTGGGACTTTGTGGGACTGGGGTTCGTCTGCGTGGGACTTTCTGGGACTCCTCTCCTGGGTGGGGGTCGTCTGCATGGGACTTTCTGGGACTGGGGGTCGTCTGCGTGGGACATTCTGGGACTGGGTGTGGTTTGCGTGGGACTTTCTGTGACTGTCTCCGGGGTGGAGGGTCGTCTGTTTGGGTCTTTCTGGGACTGTCTACTGTGTGGGGGGTCGTCTGCGTGGGACTTTCTGGGACTGGGGGTCGTCTGCGTTGGACTTTCTTGGACTGGGTGTCGTCTGCGTGGGACTTTCTGGGACTGGAGTTCGTCTTCGTGGGACTTTCTTGGACTGTCTCCTGGGTGGGGGTCGTCTGCGTGGGACTTTGTCGGACTGGGGGACGTCTGCATGGGACTTTCTGGGACTGTGGGTCGTCTGCGTGGGACTTTCTGCGAGTGGCTGCTGTCTGGGGGGTCGCGTTCGTGGGACTTTCTCGGACTGGGGTTCGTCTGCGTTGGAATTTCTGGGACTGTCTCCTGGGTGGGTGTTCCTCTGCGTGGGACTTTCTGGGACTGTCTCGTGTGTGGAGTGTCGTCTGCGTGGGACTATCTGTGACTGTCTCCTGGGTGGGGTGTCTTCTACGTGGGACTTCCTGGGACTGTGGGTCGTCTGCGTGGGACTTTCTGGGACTGGGGCTCGTCTCCTTGGTACTTTCTGGGACTGTCTCCTGGGTGGGTGGTCGTCTGCGTGGAACTTTCTGGGACTATGGGTCGTCTCCGTGGGACTTTCTGGGACTGTCTCCTGGGTTGTGGCTCGTCTCTGTGGGACTTTGTGGGACTGGGGGTCGTCTGCGTGGGATTTTCTGGGACTGGGGCTCGTCTTCGTGGGACGTTCTTGGACTGTCTCGTGTGTGAAGGGTCGTCTGCGTGGGACTTTCTGGGACTTGGGGTCGTCTGCGTGGGACTTTCTGGGACTGTCTCCTGGGTGGGGGGTCGTCTGTTTGGGACTTTTGGGGACTGTCTACTGTGTGGGGGGTCGTCTGCGTGGGACTTTCTCGAACTGGGGGTCGTCTCCGTGGGACTTTCTGGGACTGGGGGACGTCTGCGTGGGTACTTTCTGGGACTGGGTGTCGTCATCGTGGGACTTTCTGGGACTGTCTCGTGTGTGGAGTGTCGTCTGCGTGGGACTATCTGTGACTGTCTCCTGGGTGGGGTGTCTTCTACGTGGGACTTCCTGGGACTGTGGGTCGTCTGCGTGGGACTTTCTGGGACTGGGGGTCGTCTCCTTGGGACTTTCTGGGACTGTCTCCTGGGTGAGGGGTCCTCTGCGTGGAACTTTCTGGGACTATGGGTCGTCTCCGTGGGACTTTCTGGGACTGTCTCCTGGGTTGTGGCTCGTCTGTGTGGGACTTTGTGGGACTGGGGGTCGTCTGCGTGGGATTTTCTTGGACTGGGGCTCGTCTTCGTGGGACTTTCTGGGACTGTCTCGTGTGTGAAGGGTCGTCTGCGTGGGACTTTCTGGGACTTGGGGTCGTCTGCTTGGGACTTTCTGGGACTGTCTCCTGGGTGGGGGGTCGTCTGTTTGGGACTTTTGGGGACTGTCTACTGTGTGGGGGGTCGTCTGCGTGGGACTCTTTGGGACTGGGGGTCGTCTGCGTGGGACTTTCTGGGACTGGGGTTCGTCTGCGTGCGACTTTCTGGGACTGTCTCATGGGTGGGGTCGTCTGCGTGGGACTTTCTGCGACTGGGGATCGTCTGCCTGGGACTTTCTGTGACTGTCTCCTGGGTGGGGGGTCGTCTGTTTGGGGCATTCTGGGACTGTCTCCTGGGTGGGGGTCGTCAGCATGGGACATTCTGGGACTGGGGGTCGTCTGCGTGGGACATTCTGGGACTGTAACCTGGGTGGTGGCTCGTCTGTGTGGGACTTTGTGGGACTGGGGGTCGTCTGCGTGGGACTTTCTGGGACTGGGGCTCGTCTTCGTGGGACTTTCTCGGACTGTCTCGTGTGTGGAGGGGCGTCTGCGTGGGACTTTCTGTGACTGTCTCCTGGGTGGGGTGTCGTCTACGTGGGACTTTCTGTGACTTGGGGTCGTCTGCGTGGGACATTCTGGGACTGGGGATCGTCTCCGTGGGACTTTCTGGGACTGTCTCCTGGGTGCGGGGTCGTATGCGTAGGACTTTCTGGGACAGTCTCCTGGGTGGGGGTCGTCTGCGTGGGAATTTCTGGGACTGGGGGTCGTCTGCGTGGGTCTTTCTGGGACTGTCTCCTGGGTGGGGGGTCGTCTGCGTGGGTCTTTCTGGGACTGGGTTTCGTCTGCGTGGGACTCTCTGGGACTGTCTCCTGTGTGGGGGTCGTCTGTGTGGGACTTTCTGGGACTGGGGTTCGTCTGCGTGGGACTTTCTGCGAATGTCTCCTGGCTTGGGGGTCGTCTGCGTGGGTCTTTCTGGGAATGGGGGTCGTCTGCGTGGGACTTTCTAGGACTGTCTCCTGGGTGGGGGGTCGTCTGTTTTGGACTTTTTGGGACTGTCTACTGTGTGGGGGGTCGTCTGCGTGGGACTTTCTGCGAGTGTCTCCTGGCTTGGGGGTCGTCTGCGTGGGACTTTCTGGGAATGGGGGTCGTCTGCGTGGGACTTTCTGGGACTGTCTCCTGGGTGGGGGGTCGTCTGTTTGGGACTTTTTGGGACTGTCTACTGTGTGGGGGGTCGTCTGCGTGGGACTTTCTGGGACTGGGGGTCGTCTGCGTGGGAATTTCTGGGACTGGGGTTCGTCTGCGTGCGACTTTCTGGGACAGTCTCATGTGTGGGGTTCGTCTGCGTGGGACTTTGTGGGACTGGGGGTCGTCTGCGTGGGACTTTCTGTGACTGTCAACTGGGTGGGGGGTCGTCTGTTTGGGACATTCTGGGACTGTCTCCAGGGTGGGGTCGTCTTCGTAGGACTTTCTGGGACTGGGGGTCCTCTGCGTGGGACTTTCTGGGACTGGCTCCTGGGTGTGGGGTCGTCTGCGTGGAACTTTCTGGGACTGTCTCCTGGGTGGGGGTCGTCAGCATGGGACATTCTGGGACTGGGGGTCTTCTGCGTGGGACATTCTGGGACTCTCTCCTGGGTGGTGGCTCGTCTGTGTGGGACTTTGTGGGACTCGGGGTCGTCTGCGTGGGACTTTCTGGGACTGGGGCTCGTCTTCGTGGGACTTTCTGGGACTGTCTCCTGGGTGGGGGGTCGTCTGCATGGGACTTTCTGGGAATGGGGGTCGTCTCCGTGGGACTTTCTGGGACTGTCTCGTGGGTGGAGGGTCGTCTCCGTGGGACATTCTGGGACTGTCTCCTGGGTGGTGGCTCGTCAGTGTGTGACTTTGTGGTACTAGGTGTCGTCTGCGTGGGACTTTCTGGGACTGTCTCGTGGGTGGAGGTTCGTCTGCGTGGGACTTTCTGTGACTGTCTCCTGGGTGGGGTGTCGTCTACGTGGGACTTTCTGGGACTTGGGGTCGTCTGCGTGGGACTAAGACCGTTTCACACAAGAGCCAGGCGTATTCGGCTTGTAGCAGGCTGAGATTGCTTGTAAGGCAGTTTTGAAAAAAAGAGACAAGAGATGTCGTTTTGTAGCAGCCTGAGATTGCTTTGAAGTCAGTTTTCACAAAAGAGAAGTCGACTCGAGACGCCTGGGACTGCTTGAAAGGCAATTTGCACAAAATTGCCAGGAGAATTCGGCTTGCAGCCGCCTGAGATTGCTTGTAAGGCAGTTGCCACAGATGAGCCAGGAGAAATCGGCTCGTAGTTGCCTGGGATTGCTTGTAAGGCAATTGGCACACCAAGCCTGGAGAATTGGGTTTGCTGCAGGCTGAGATTGCTTTTAAGGCATTTGTCACAATAGAACCAAAAGAATTCGGCTTTTAGCAGCCTGAGATTGCTTGTAAGGCAGTTGTCACAAAAGAGACAGGAGATGTCGATTTGTAGCGGCCTGAGATTGCTTGAAAGGCAGTTTCACAAAAGAGCCAGGCGTATTCGGCTTGTAGCCGCCTGAGATTGCTTGTAAGTCAGTTTCACAAAAGTGACAGGAGATGCCGTTTTGAACAGTTTGATATTACTTGTAAGGCAGTTTTCACAAACGAGCCAAGAGAAATCGGCTCGTAGCAGCCTGACATTGCTTGTAAGGCAGTTGTCACAAAAGCCCCAGGAGAATTCGGCGTGTAGCAGCCTGAGATTTCTTGTAAGGCAGTTGCCACAATAGAGCCATGTGAATTCGGCTCGTAGCAACCTAGGTTTGCTTGTAAGGCAATTCGCACAAAAAGCCAGGAGAATTCATATTGCTGCAGCCTGAGAATGCTTGTAAGGCAGATGCCACAAATTAGCCAGGAGAAATCGCTTCGTAGCAGCCTGGGATTGCATGTAAGGCAATTGGCACAAAAAGTCAGGAGAATTGGACTAGCGGCAGCCTGAGATTGCTTGTAAGGCAGTTTTCACATAAGAGCCAGGCGTATTCGGCTTGTAGCAGTCTGAGATTGCTTGTAAGGCAGTTTAAAAAAAAGAGACAGGATATGTCGTTTTGTAGCAGCCTGAGATTTCTTTTAAGGCAGTTTTCACAAAAGAGACACGAGAAGTCGGCTCGTAGACGCCTGGGATTGCTTGTAAGGCAATTGGCACAAAAAGCCAGGAGAATTGGGATTGCTGCAGCCGGAGATTGCTTGTAAGGCAATTGTCACAATAGAACCAGGAGAATTCGGCTTGAAGCAGCCTGAGATTGCTTGTAAGGCAGTTACCACAAAAGAGCCAGAAGAAATCGGCACGTAGCCGTCTGGGATTGCTTTTAAGGCAATTGGCACAAAAAGTCAGGAGAACTTTG
The DNA here is from genome assembly GCA_964036315.1 of Acanthosepion esculentum. Classification (NCBI taxonomy): domain Eukaryota; kingdom Metazoa; phylum Mollusca; class Cephalopoda; order Sepiida; family Sepiidae; genus Acanthosepion; species Acanthosepion esculentum. Next base: position 86,860,911 of record OZ038510.1, read on the forward strand.
CTAGCGGCAGACTGAGATTGCTTGTAAGGCAGTTTTCACAAAAGAGCCAAGAGAAATCGGCTCGTAGCAGCCTGACATTGCATGTAAGGCAGTTTTCACAAAAGCGCCTGGAGAATTCGGCTTGTAGCAGCATGAGATTACTTGTAAGGCAGGTTTCACAAAAGAGCCAAGAGAAGTCGGCTCGTAGCAGCCTGACATTGTTTGTAAGGCAGTTGTTACAAACGCGCCGCAGAATTCGGCTTGTAGCAGCCTGAGATTACTTGTAAGGCAGTTGCCACAAAAGAGCCAGGAGAAATCGGCTCGTAGCCGCCTGGGATCGCTTGTAAGTCAATTCGCACAAAAAGCCAGGAGTATTCATATTGCTGCAGCCTGAGAATGCTTGTAAGGCAGATGCCACAAATGAGCCAGGAGAAATCGGTTCGTAGCAGCCTGGGATTGCTTGTAAGGCAATTAGCAAAAGAAATCAGGAGAATTGGACTAGCGGCAGCCTGATATTGCTTGTAAGGCATTTGTCCCAAAAGAGCCAGGATATTTCGATTTGTAGCGACCTGAGATTGCTTTAAAGGCATTTTCACAAAAGAGCCAGGCGTACTCGGCTTGTAGCAGGCTGAGATTGCTTGTAAGGCATTTTTTATAAAAGAGACAAAAGATGTCGTTTTGTAGCAATCTGAGATTGCTTTTAAGGCAGTTTTTACAAAAGAGACAAGAGAAGACGGCTCGTAGGCGCCTGACATTGCTTGTAAGGCAATTTGCACAAAAGAGCCAGGAGAATTCGGCTTGCAGTAGCCTGAGATTGCTTGTAAGGCAGTTGCCACAAAAGATATAGGAGGTGTCGTTTTGTAGCAGCCTGATATTACTTGTAAGGCAGTTTTCACAAAAGAGCCAAGAGAAGTCGGCTCGTAGCAGCCTGACATTTCTTGTAAGGCAGTTGTCACAAAAGCGCAAGGAGAATTCGGCTTGTAGCAGCCTGAGATTTCTTGTAATGCAGTTGCCACAAAAGGGCCAGGAGAAATCGGCTCGTAGCCGCCTGGGATTGCTTGTAAGGCAATTCGGACAAAAAGCCAGGAGAATTCATATTGCTGCAGCCTGAGAATGCTTGCAAGGCAGATGCCACAAATGAAACTGGAGAAATCGCTTCGTAGCAGCCTGGGATTGCTTATAAGTCAATTGGCAATAAAAGTCAGGAGAATTAGACAAGCGGCAGACTGAGATTGTCTGTAAGGCAGTTGTCACAAAGAGCCAGGATATGTCGATTTGTAGCGGCCTGAGATACCTTGTAAGGCAGTTTCACAAAAGAGCCAGACGTATTCAGCTTGTAGCAGGCTAACATTGCTTGTAAGGCTTTTTTTTTAAAAAAGAGACAGGAGATGTCGTTTTGTAGCAGCCTGAGATTGCTTGTAAGGCAGTTTTCACAAAAGAGACAAGAGAAGTCGGCTCGTAGATGCCTGGGATTCTTGTAAGGCAATTTGAACAAAAGAGCCAGGAGAATTCGGCTTGCAGCAGCCTGAGATTGCTTGTAAGGCTGTTGCCACAAATGAGCCAGGAGAAATCGGCTCGTAGCCGCCGGGGATTGCTTGTAAGGCAATTGGCACAAAAAGTCAGGAGAACTGTTCTGGCGGCAGCCCGAGATTTCTTGTAAGTCAGTTGTCAAAAAAGAGACAGGAGATGTCGATTTGTAGCGGCCTGAGATTGCTTGCAATGCAGTTTCACAAAAGAGCCAATCGTATTCGGCTTGTAGCGGCCTGAGATTGCTTGTAAGGCAGTTTCACCAAAGAGACAGGAGATATCGTTTTGTAGAAGCCTGATATTACTTGTAAGGCAGTTTTCACAAAAGAGCCAAGAGAAGTCGGCTCGTAGCAGCCTGACATTGCTTGTAAGGCAGTTGTCACAAAAGCGCCAGGAGAATTCGGCTTGTAGCAACCTGAGATTTCTTGTAAGGCAGTTCCCACAAAAGAGACAATAGAAATCGTCTCGTACCCGCCTGGGATGTCTTGTAAGGCCATTCGCATAAAAGCCAGGAGAATTCATATTGCTGCAGCCTGAGAATGCTTGTAAGGCAGTTGTCACAAAAGAGCCTGGAGATTTCGATTTCTAGCAACCTGGGATTGCTTGTAAGGCAATTGGCACAAAAAGTCAGGAGAATTGGACTAGCGGCAGCCTGAGATTACTTGTAAGGCAGTTGTCACAAAAGAGCCAGGATATGTCGATTTGTAGCGGCCTGAGATTGCTTGTAAGGCATTTTTAAACAAAAGAGACAGGAGATATCGTTTTGTAGCAGTCTGAGATTGCTTTTAATGCAGTTTTCACAAAAGAGCCAAGAGAAGTCGGTTCGTAGACGCCTGGGATTGCTTGTAAGGCAATTTGCACAAAAGAACCATGAGAATTCGGCTTGCAGCAGCCTGAGATTATTTGTAACGCAGTTTTCACAATAGAACCAGGATATATCGATTTGTAGCGGCCTGAGATTGCTTGTAAGGCAGTTTCACAAAAGAGCCAGGCGTATTCGGCTTTTAGCGGCCTGATATTACTTGTAAGGCAGTTTTCACAAAAGAGCCAAGAGAAGTCGGCTCGTAGCAGCCTGACATTGCTTGTAAGGCAGTTGTCACAAAAGCGCCAGGAGAATTCGGCTTGTCACAAAAGAGCACGGATATGTCGATTTGTAGCGGCCTGAGATTGCTTATAAGGCAGTTTCACAAAAGAGCCAGGCGTATTCGGCTTGTTGCAGGCTGAGATTGCTTGTAAGGCTGTTTTAAAAATAGAGACAGGAGATGTCGTTTTGTAGCAGCCTGAGATTGCTGTTAAGGCAGTTTTCATAAAAGAGACAAGAGAAGTCGGCTTGTAGACGCCGGGGATTGCTTGTAAGGCAATGTGCACAAAAGAGCCAGGAGAATTCGGCTTGCAGCAGCCTGAGATTGCTTGTAAGGCAGTTGCCACAAATGAGCCAGGAGAAATCGGCTCGTAGCCGCCTGGGATTGCTTGTAGGGCAATTGACAAAAAAACTAGAAGAATTGGGATTGCTGCAGCCTGAGATTGCTTGTAAGTCAGTTGTCACAGTAGAACCAGGAGAATTCGGCATGTAGCAGCCTGAGATTGCTTTTAAGGCAGTTACCACAAAAGAGGCAGGAGAAATCGGCACGTAGCCGCCTGGGATTGGTTTTAAGGCAATTTGCACAAAAAGTCAGAACTGTCCTGGCGGCAGCCTGAGATATCTTGTAAGGCAGTTGTCACAAAAGAGACAGATGTCGATTTGTAGCGGCCTGAGAGTGCTTGCAAGGCAGTTTCACAAAAGAGCCAAGCATATTCGGCTTGTATCGGCCTGAGATATCTTGTATGGCAGTTGTCACAAAAGTGCCAGGATATGTCGATTTGTAGCGGCCTGAGATTGCTTGTAAGTCAGTTTCACAAAAAAGCCAGACGTATTCAGCTTGTAGCAGGCTAATATTGCTTGTAAGGCTTTTTTAAAAGAAATGAGACAGGAGATGTCGTTTTGTAGCTGCCTGAGATTGATTTTAAGGCAGTTTTCACAAAAGAGACAAGAGAAGTCGGCTCGTAGATGCCTGGGATTGCTTGTAAGTCAATTTGAACAAAAGAGCCAGGAGAATTCCGCTTGAAGCAGCCTGAGATTGCTTGTAAGGCTGTTGCCACAAATGAGCCAGGAGAAATCGGCTCGTAGCCGCCTGGGATTGCTTGTAATGCAATTGGCACAAAAAGCCAGGAGAATTGGGATTGCTGCAGCCTGAGATTGCTTGTAAGGCAGTTGTCACAATAGAACCAGGAGAATTCGGCTTGTAGCAGCCTGAGATTGCTTGTAAGGCAGTTACCACAAATGAGCCAGGAGAAATCGGCACGTAGCCGCCTGGGATTGCTTCTAAGTCAATTGGCACAAAAAGTCAGGAGAACTGTTCTGGCGGAAGCCCGAGATTTCTTGTAAGGCAGTTTTCAAAAAAGAGACAGGAGATGTCGATTTGTAGCGACCTGAGATTGTTTGCAATACAGTTTCACAAAAGAGCCAATCGTATTCGGCTTGTAGCGGCCTGAGATTGCTTGTAAGGCAGTTTCACCAAAAAGACAGGAGATATCGTTTTGTAGCAGCCTGATATTACTTGTAAGGCAGTTTTCACAAAAGAGCCAAGAGAAGTCGGCTCGTAGTAGCCTGACATTGCTTGTAAGGCAGTTGTCACAAAAGCGCCAGGAGAATTCGGCTTGTAGCAGCCTGAGATTTCTTGTAAGGCAGTTCCCACAAAAGAGACAATAGAAATCGTCTCGTACCCGCCTGGGATGTCTTGTAAGGCCATTCGCACAAAAGCCAGGAGAATTCATATTGCTGCAGCCTGAGAATGCTTGTAAGGCAGTTGTCACAAAAGAGCCTGGAGATTTCGATTTCTAGCAACCTGGGATTGCTTGTAAGGCAATTGGCACAAAAAGTCAGGAGAATTGGACTAGCGGCAGCCTGAGATTACTTGTAAGGCAGTTGTCACAAAAGAGCCAGGATATGTCGATTTGTAGCGGCCTGAGATTGCTTGTAAGGCATTTTTAAACAAAAGAGACAGGAGATATCGTTTTGTAGCAGTCTGAGATTGCTTTTAATGCAGTTTTCACAAAAGAGCCAAGAGAAGTCGGTTCGTAGACGCCTGGGATTGCTTGTAAGGCAATTTGCACAAAAGAGCCAGGAGAATTCGGCTTGCAGCCTGAGATTATTTGTAACGCAGTTGTCACAATAGAACCAGGATATATCGATTTGTAGCGGCCTGAGATTGCTTGTAAGGCGGTTTCACAAAAGAGCCAGGCGTATTCGGCTTGTAGCGGCCTGAGATTGCTTGTAAGGCAGTTTCACAAAAGAGACAAGAGATGTCGTTTTGTAGCAGCCTGATAGTACTTGTAAGGCAGTTTTCACAAAAGAGCCAAGAGAAGTCGGCTCGTAGCAGCCTGACATTGCTTGTAAGGCAGTTGTCACAGGAGAATTCGGCTTGTCACAAAAGAGCACGTATATGTCGATTTGTAGCGGCCTGAGATTGCTTGTAAGGCAGTTTCACAAAAGAGCCAGGCGTATTCGGCTTGTTGAAGGCTGAGATTGCTTGTAAGGCTGTTTTAAAAATAGAGACAGGAGATGTCGTTTTGTAGCAGCCTGAGATTGCTTTTAAGGCAGTTTTCATAAAAGAGACAAGAGAAGTCGGCTCGTTGACGCCTGAGATTGCTTGTAAGGCAGTTGCCACAAATGAGCCAGGAGAAATCGGCTCGTAGCCGCCTGGGATTGCTTGTAAGGCAATTGGCAAAAAAACTAGGAGAATTGGGATTGCTGCAGCATGAGATTGCTTGTAAGTCAGTTGTCACAATAGAACCAGGAGAATTCGGCATGTAGCAGCCTGAGATTGCTTGTAAGGCAGTTACCACAAAAGAGGCAGGAGAAATCGGCACGTAGCCGCCTGGGATTGGTTTTAAGGCAATTGGCACAAAAAGTCAGAACTGTCCTGGCGGCAGCCTGAGATATCTTGTAAGGCAGTTGTCACAAAAGAGACAGGAGATGTCGATTTGTAGCGGCCTGAGAGTGCTTGCAAGGCAGTTTCACAAAAGAGCCAAGCATATTCGGCTTGTATCGGCCTGAGATTGCTTGTAAGGCAGTTTCACAAAAGAGACAGGAGATGTCGTTTTGTAGCAGACTGATATTATTTGTAAGGCAGTGTCACAAAAGAGCCAAGAGAAGTCGGCTCGTAGCAGCCTGACATTGCTTGTAAGGCAGTTGTCACAAAAGCGCCAGGAGAATTCGGCTTGTAGCAGCCTGAGATTTCTTGTAAGGCAGTTGCCACAAAAGGGCTAGGAGAATCGGCTCGTAGCCGCCTGGGATTGCTTGTAAGGCAATTCGCACAAAAACCAGGAGAATTCATATTGCTGCAGCCTGAAAATGCTTGTAAGGGAGATCCCACAAATGAGCTAGGAGAAATCGGCTCGTAGCAGCCTGGGATTGCTTGTAAGGCAGTTTCACAAAAGAGCCAGGCGTATTCGACTTGTAGCAGGGTGAGATTGCTTGTAAGGCAGTTTTCACAAAAGAGACAGGTGATGTCATTTTGTGGCAGCCTGATATTGTTGTGAGGCAGTTTTCACAAAAGTGCTAAGAGAAGTCGGCTCGTAGCAGCCTGACATTGCTTCTAAGGCAGTTGTCACAAAAGAGCCTGGAGAATTCGGCTTGTAGCAGCCTGAGATGGATTGTAAGGCAGTTGCCACAAAAGAGCCAGGAAAAATCGGCACGCAGCCGCCTGCGATTGTTTTTAAGGCAATTGGCACAAGAAGTCTGGAGAATTGGGCTAGCGGCAGCCTGATATTGCTTGTAAGGCAGTTGTCACAAAAGGGACAGGAGATGTCGATTTGTAGCGGCCTGAGTTTGCTTGCAAGGCAGTTTTCACAAAAGAGCCAAGAGAAGTCGGCCAGTAGCATCCTGATTTTGCTTGTAAGGCAGTTGTGACAAAAGAGCCAGGTGAAATCGCCTCGTAGCCGCCTGGGATTGCTTGTAAGGCAATTGGCACAAGAAGCCAGGTGAATTGGGATTGCTGCAGCCTGAGATTGCTTGAAAGGCAGTTTTCACAAAAGAGCATTTTCACAAAAGAGCCAAGAGAAGTCGGCTAGTAGCATCCTGATTTTGCTTGTAAGTCAATTGGCACAAAAAGTCAAGAGAATTGGGCTAGCGGCAGCCTGAAATTGCTTGTAAGGCAGTTGTCACAAAAGAGCCATGAGATGTCGATTTGTAGCGGCCTGAGCTTCCATGTAAGGCAGTTTCACAAAAGAGCCAGGCGTATTCGGCTTGTAGCAGGCTGAGAATGCTTGTATGGCAGTTTTCACAAAAGAGACAGGAGATGTCGTTTTGTAGCAGCCTCTGATTGCTTGTAAGGCAGTTTTCACAAGAGAGCCAAGATAAGTCATCTCGCAGCAATCTGACATTGCTTGTGAGGCAGTTGCCACAAAAGGGCCAGGAGAAATAGGCTCGTAGCCGCATGGGATTGCTTGTAAGGCAATTGGCACAAAAAGCCAAGAGAATTGGGCTTTTAGCAGCCTGAGAATGCTTGTAAGGCAGATCCTACAATCGTGGCGAATTGGCCTTGCTGCAGACTGAGATTGCTTGAAAGACAGTTGTCACAAAAGAGCCAGGCGCTATCGATTTGCAGCGCCCTGTGATTGCTTGTAAGGCAGTTTTCACAAAAGAGCCAAGAGAAGTCGGCTCGTAACCGCCTGGGATTGCTTTTAAGGCAATTGGCTCAAAAAGTGAGGAGAATTGGGCTAGCGGCAGCGTGATATTGCTTGTGAGGCAGTTGTCACAAAAGAGACAGGAGATGTCGATTTGTAGCGGCCTGAGATTGCTTGCAAGGCAGTTTCCCAAAAGAGCCACGCGTATTCATCTTGTAGCAGCCTGACATTGCTTGTAAGGCACTTACAACAAAAGAGCCAGGAGAAATCGGCGCGTAACCGCCTGGGATTGCTTTTAATACAATTGGCTCAAAAAGTGAGGAGAATTGGGCTAGCGGCAGCGTGATATTGCTTGTGAGGCAGTTGTCACAAAAGAGACAGGAGATGTCGATTTGTAGCGGCCTGAGATTGCTTGCAAGGCAGTTTCCCAAAAGAGCCAGGCGTATTCATCTTGTAGCAGGCTGAGATTGCTTGTAAGGCAGTTTTCACAAAAGATCCAAGAAAAGTCGGCTGGTAGAAGCCTGAGGTACTTGTAAGGCATTTGCCACAAAAGAGCCAGGAGAATTGGGCTTGCTGCGGCCTGAGATTCGTTGTAAGGTAGTTTTCACAAAAGAGCCAGAAGAAATCGGCTCGTAGCCGCCTGGGATTATTTGTAAGGCAATTGGCACAAAAAGACAGGAGAATTGGGCTTGTAGCAGCCTGAGAATGCTTGTAAGGCAGATGCCACAAATGAGCCAGGAGAAATCGGTTCGTAGCCGCCTGGGATTGCTTGTATGTCAATTGGCACAAAAAGCCAGGAGAATTTGGATTGCTGCAGCCTGAGATTGCTTGTAAGGCAGTTTTCACAAAAGAGACAGGAGATGTCGATTTGTAGCGGCCTGAGATTGCTTGCAAGGCAGTTTCACAATAGAGACAGGCGTATTCGTCTTGTAAAAGGCTGAGATTGCTTGTAAGTCAGTTTTCACAAAAGAGACAGGAGTTGTGGGTTTGTAGCAGCCTGAGATTGCTTGTAAGGCAGTTTTCACAAAAGAGCCAAGAGAAGTCGGCTCGTAGCATCCTGATTTTGCTTGTAAGACAGTTGTCACAAAAGAGCCAGGAGAATTCGTCTTGTAGCAGCCTGAGATTCCTTGTAAGGCAGTTTTCACAAAAGAGACAGGAGATGTCGATTTGTAGCGGCCTGAGATTGCTTGCAAGGCAGTTTCACAAAAGAGACAGGCGTATTCATCTTGTAGCAGGCTGAGATTGCTAGTAAGGCAGTTTTCACAAAAGAGACAGGAGTTGTGGGTTTGTAGCAGCCTGAGATTGCTTGTAAGGCAGTTTTCACAAAAGAGCCAAGAGAAGTCGGCTCGTAGCATCCCGATTTTGCTTGTAAGGCAGTTGTCACAAAAGAGCCAGTAGAATTCGTCTTGTAGCAGCCTGAGATTCCTTCTAAGGAGAGTTTTCACAAAAGAGACAGGAGATGTCGATTTGTATCGGCCTGAGATTGCTTGCAAGGCAGTTTCACAAAAGAGACAGGCGTATTCGTCTTGTAGCAGGCTGAGATTGCTTGTAAGGCAGTTTTCACAAAAGAGACAGGAGTTGTGGGTTTGTAGCAGCCTGAGATTGCTTGTAAGGCAGTTTTCACAAAAGAGCCAAGAGAAGTCGGCTCGTAGCATCCTGATTTTGCTTGTAAGGCAGTTGTCACAAAAGAGCCAGTAGAATTCGTCTTGTAGCAGCCTGAGATTCCTTCTAAGGAGAGTTTTCACAAAAGAGACAGGAGATGTCGATTTGTATCGGCCTGAGATTGCTTGTAAGGCAGTTGTCACAAAAGAGCCAGGAGAATTCGTCTTGTAGCTGCCTGAGATTGCTTGTAAGGCAGTTGCCACAAAAGAGTCAGGAGAAATCGGCTCGTAGCCGCCTGGGATTGCTTGGAAGGCAATTGGCACAAAAAGCCAAAAGTGTTGGGGTTGCTGCAGCCTGAGATGGCTTGTAAGGCAGTTTTCACAAACGAACCAAGAAAAGTCGGCTCGTAGCAGCCTGAAATTGCTTGTAAGGCAGTTGCCAAAAAAGAGCCAGTAGAAATCGGCTTGTAGCAGCCTGAGTTTGCTTGTAAGCCACTTTCATAGAAGAGCCAGGCGTAGTCGGCCCGTAGCATCCTGAGATTGCTTGTAAGGCAGTTCTCACAAAAGAGCCAGGAGAATTCGTCTTGTAGAGGCCTGAGATTGCTTGTAAGGCAGTTGCCACAAAAGAGCCAGGTGAAATACGCTCGTAGCAGCCTGGGATTACTTGTAAGGCAATTGGCAAAAAAGCCAGGAGAATTGGGCTTGCTGCAGCCTGAGAATGCTTGTAAGGCTGTTGCCAAAAAAGAGCCAGGTGAAATAGGCTCGTAGCAACCATGAGATTGCTTGTAAGGAAATTTGCACAAAGAGCCTTGGGAATTTGGCTTGCTGCAGCCTGAGATTCCTTGTAAGGCAGTTGTCACAAATGAGCCAGGAGATTTCGATTTGTAGCAAGCTGAGATTTCTTGTAAGGCAGTTGTCTCAAAAGAGACAGGCGTAGTAGTTTTGTGGCAGCCTGAGATTGCTTGAAATGCAGTTACCACATAAGAGCAAGCAGGTGTAGTCTTGTAGCAGCCTGAGATTGCTTGAAAGGCAATTTTCACGAAATATCCAGGAGAAGCGGCTCGTAGAAGCCTGACATTGTTTTTAATGTAATTGGCACAAAAGAGCCAGGAGAAGTGGGCTTGTAGCTGCCTAAGATTGCTTGTAAGGCAGTTTTCACAAAAGAGCCAGTTGATGACGAATTGTAGCAGCCTGAGATTATGTGTAAAACAGTTGGCACAAAAGGGCCAGGCGTAGTCGTCTTGTAGCAGCCTGAGATTGCCTGTAAGGCAGTTGCCACAAAAGAGCAAGGAGATCGATTTGTAGCAGCCTGAGATTGCTTGTAAGGGAGTTGTCATAGAAGATCCAGGCGAAGTCGGCTCGTAGCAGCCTGATATTGCTTGGAAGGCAGTTTGCACAAAAGAGGCAGGAGAAATCGACTTGTAGCAGCCGGAGAACCTTTGTAAGACAATTTTCACAAATGGCCTGGAGAAGTCGGCCCATAACAGCGGGAGATTGCTTGTAAGGGAGTTGTCAAAAAAGAGTCAGCAGGTGTAAGTTTGTAGCAGACTGAGATTGCTTGAAAGGCAATTTTCACAAATGTGCCAGGAGAACCGGCTCGTAGAAGCCTGAGATTGCGTGTAAGGCAATTTTCACAAAAAGCCAGGAGAAACGGGCTCGTAGCTGCGTGGAATTGCTTGTAATGAAATTGGCAGAAAAATCCAGGAGAATTGGGCTTGCTGCTGTGATTGCATGTAAGGCAGTTGCTACAAAAGAGCCAGGCGTATTCGGCTTGTAGAAGCCTGAGATTGCTTGTAAGGCAGTTTTCACAAGAGAGCCAAGAGAAGTCGGCTCGGAGCAGCCTGACATTGCTTGTAAGGCAGTTGTCACAAAAGAGCCAGGAGAATTCGGCTTGTAGCAGCCTGAGATTGCTTGTAAGGCAGTTGCCACAAAAGAGCCAGAAGAAATCAGCCCGTAGCAGCCTGGGATTACTTGTGAGGCAATTGGCAAAAAAGCCAGTAGAATTAGGCTTGCTGCACCCTGAGATTGCTTGTAAGGCCAGGCGTAGACGGCTTGTAGCAGTCTGAGATTGCTTTTAAGGCATTTGTCACAAAAGGGCCAGGAGATGACGGCTCGTAGAAGCCTGAGATTGCTTTTAACCAGTTGTCACAAAAGAGCCAGGAGAATTCGGCTTGTAGCAGCCTGAGATTGCTTGAAAGGCAGTTGCCACAAAAGAGCCAGGAGAAATCCGCTAGTAGCAGCCTGGGATGGCTTGTAAGGCAATTGGCACAAAAGAGCCAGGAGATCGGCTCGTAGCAACCTGAGATTGCTTGTAAGGCAGTTGTCATAGAAGAGACAGGCTCGTAGCAGTCTGAGATTGCTTGGAAGGCAGTTGTCAGAATAGAGGCAGGTGAAATTGGCTTGTAGCAACCTGAGATCCATTGTAAGGCAGTTATCACAAATTGCCCGATGAAGTCGGCCCACAGCAGCCTGAGATTGCTTGTAAGGCAGTTTTCACAGAAGAGCCAGCAGGTGTAGGCTTGTATCAGCCTGAGATTGTTGTAAGGCAGTTTTCACAAAAGAGCCAGGATATGTCGTTTCGTAGCAGATTGAGACTGTTTGTAAAGCAGTTGACACAAAAGAGTCAGGCGTATTCGGCGTGTAGCAGCCTGAGATTTCTTGTAAGGCAGTTTTCACAAAAGTCTTAAGAGAAATCGGATCGTAGCAGCCTGACATTGCTTGTAAGGCAGTTGTCACAAAAGAGCCAGTAGAATTCGTCTTGTAGCAGCCTGAGATTGCTTGTAAGGCAGTCGCCACAAACGAGCCTTGAGAAATCGGCTCGTAGCAGCCTGGGATTTCTTGTAAGGCAATTGACAAAAAAGCCAGGAACATTGGGCTTGCTGATGCCTGAGATTGCTTGAAAGGCAGTTGTCACGAAATAGCCAGGAGATCGATTTTTTAGAAGCCTTAGATTGCTTGTAATGCAGTTGTCTTAAAAGTGCCAGCAGGTGTAGGCTTGTAGAAGAATGAGATTGCTTGTAAGGCAATTTTCACAAATCTCCCAGGAGAACCGGCTCGTAGAATCCTAAGATTGCGTGTAAGGCACTTTCCACAAAAAGCCAGGAGAAATGGGCTCGTAGCAGCCTGAGATTGCTTGTAAGGCAGGTGTCACAAAAGAGCCAGACGTATTCGGCTTGTAGCAGCCTGAAATTGCTTGTAAGGCTGTTTTCACAAATGAGCCAGGAGAATTCGGTTCATAGCAGCCTCGGATTGCTTGTAAGGCAATTGTCACAAAAAGCCAGGAGAATTGGGCTTGCTGCAGCCTGAGATTCGTTGTAAGGCAGTTGTCACAAAAAGCCAGGAGAAATGGGCTCGTAGCTGCGTGGGATTGCTTGTAAGGCAATTGGCACAAAAAGCCAGGAGAATTGGCTTGCTGCAGCCTGAGATTGATTGTAAGGCATTTGTCACAAAAGAGTCAGGAGATGTCGATTTTTAGCAACCTGAGATTGCTTGTAAGGCAGTGGTCACAAAAGAGACAGGCGTAGTCAGCTTGTAGCAGCCTGAGATTGATTTTAGCCAGTTTTGACAGAAGAGCCAGCAGGTGTGGGCTTGTATCAGCCTGAGATTGCTTGTGAGGCAGTTTTCACAAAAGAGCCAGGATATGCCGTTTTGTAGCAGCCTGAGATTACTTGTAAGGGATTTTTCATTTGGTCAGATAGTAAAAAGTACAGCTTTAACCATGTGCGCGGTATGTCGTCTGACAATTTAGAGCGTCCGAATTCCAGTGTGCACAATAAGACTGCATTTCTAATTTTTCTTTTTATCGAATTCACAAAATATTGGTGTCCAAATGTCGGGAATGTCTTGCCTTATCCATAATACCAAATGTTTGTCCTACACCTTGATAGAGTCGAGGCGAAATTCAGCGATATGGGGACTTGTGTTAGCTCATTTGCAGAAATTTTCATGCGGTCCTCAACTGGGGAATCAGTCATATTTCACATGTTTATAACTTTTTTCCAGTAAAAGAAATATTTTCAAAATGGTTATCAATTTGTGTGCAATTATTTGATTTGTCTATGTTTACAGGGATTTTTCATTTGGTCAGATAGTAAAAAGTACAGCTTTCACCATGTGCGCGGTATGTCGTCTGACAATTTATAGCGTCCGAATTCCAGTGTGCACAATAAGACTGCATTTCTAATTTTTCCTTTTTATCGAATCCACAAAATATTGGTGTCAAATTGTTGAGAATTTCTTGCCTTATCCATAATTACAAAGGATTGTTTCTACACCTTGACTAGTGTCGAGGCGAAATTCAACGTGATGGGGACTTGTGTTAGCTCATTTGCGGACATTTTCATGCGGTCCTAAATTTGGAAATCAGTCATATTTCACTTGTTTATAACTTTTTTCCAGTAATAGAAATATTTTCAAAATGAGTGTAAAATTGTGTGCAAGTTTTTTATTTGTCTATGTTTACAGGGATTTTTCATTTGGTCAGATTGTAAAAAGTACAGCTTTCACCATATGCGCGGTATGTCGTCTGACAATATACAGCGTCCGAATTCCAGTGTGCACAATAAGACTGAATTTCTAATTTTTCCTTTTATCGAATCAACAAAATATATGTTTCCAATTGTCGGGTTTTTCTTGCCTTATCCATAATCACAAATGTTTTTTCTACACCTTGAATAGAGTCGAGCCGAAATTCAACGATATGGGGACTTCTGTTAGCTCATTTGCGGAAATCTTCATGCGGCCCTAAACTGGGAAATCAGTCATATTTCACTTGTTTATAACTTTTTTCCAGTAAAAGAAATATTTTCAAAATGGGTTTCAAATTGTGTGCAATTATTTGATTTGTCTATGTTTGCAGGGATTTTTTATTTGGTCAGAAAGTAAAAAGTACAGCTTTCACCATGTGCACTATATGTCGTCTGACAATTTACAGTGTCCGAATTCCAGTGTGCACAATAAGACTGCATTTCTAATTTTTCCTTTTCATCGAATCCACTAAATATTGGTGTCCAGTTGTCGGGTATTTCTTGCTTATCCATAATTACATAGTTTTTCTCTACACCTTGATTAGAGTCGAGGCGAAATTCAACGATATGGGGACTTGTGTTAGCTCATTTACGGAAATTTTCATGCGGCCTTAAACTGGGAAAACTGTCATAATTCACTTGTTTATAACTTTTTTCCAGTAAAAGTAATATTTTCAAAATGGGTATCAAATTGTGTGCAATTATTTGATTTGTCTATGTTTCCAGGAATTTTTCATTTCGCCAGATAGTAAAAAGTACAGCTTTCACCATTTACGCGGTATGTCGTCTGACAATTTACAGCGTCCGAATTCCAGTGTGCAAAATAAGACTGCATTTCTAATTTTTCCTTTTCATCAAATCCACAAAATATTTGTGTCCAATTGTGGGGAATTTCTTGCCTTATCCATAATTACAAAATTTTTCATACACCTTGACTAGAGTCGAGGCGAAATTCAACGATATGTGCACTTGTGTTAGCTCATTTGCTTAAATATTCATGCGGCCCTAAACTGGGAAATCAGTCATATTTCACGTGTTTATAACATTTATCCTGTAAAAGAAATATTTTCAAAATGGGTATCAAATTGTGTGCAATTATTTGATTTGTCTATGTTTACAGGGAGTTTTATTTTGGTCCGATAGTAAAAAGTACAGCTTTCACAATGTGAGCGGTATGTCGTCTGACAATTTACAGCGTCCGAATTCCAGTGTGCACAATAAGACTGCATTTCTAATTTTTCCATTTTATCGAATCCACTAAATATTGGTGTCCAATTGTCGGAAAATTCTTGCCTTATCCATAATTACAAAAAGTTTTTTTACACGTTGACTTGAGTCGAGGCGAAATTCAAAGATATGGGGACTTGTGTTATCTCATTTGCGGAAATTTTCATGCGGCCCTAAATTGTGAAATCAGTCATATTTCACTTCTTTATAACTTTTTCCCGTCAAAGAAATATTTTCAAAATGGGTATCAAATTGTGTGCAATTATTTGATTTGTCTATGTTTACAGGAATTTTGCATTTGGTCAGATAGTAAAAAGTACAGCTTTCACCATGTGCGCGGTATGTCGTCTGACAATTTACGGCGTCCGAGCATGTGCACAATATGACTGCATTCTAGGAACATCAGGCTAAAAAGATGCAATATATAATATAATCCGGATGAAAATATGAATTCTAATGATGAATACGATGCGATCATACCCGACATGTATGTTTTGCCGCTTTTCGCCGTATAACAGACTGTTACTTAGCAGACGCTTAATATTAATAAAAATGCATTCATTAATGTTATTTTCTGAAACTAGTGTCACAATTCTATGAACATAAAGCTTAGATGATGCAATATGTAATATTATCCGTATGAAAATCTGAATTTTAATGACGAATAGGATGCGATCATCCCCGACATGTATGTTTTGTCGCTTTTCGCCGTATAACAGACAGCTATTTGCAGACGAATGATATTAATAAAAATGCATTCATTAATGTTATTTTCTGAAACTATTGTCAGCATTCTATTAACATCAGGCTTAGAAGATGGAATATGTAATATAATCCGGAGGAAAATCTGAATTCTAATGATGAATAGGATCCGATCATACCCGACATGCATGTTTTGTCGCTTTTCACCCTATAAGAGACAGTTACTTAGCAGACGCTTGATATTAATAAAAATGCCTTGATTCATGTTATTTTCTGAAACCAGTGTCAGCATTCTATGAACATCAGGCATAGATGATGCAATATGTAATATAATCCGGATGAAAGTCTGAATTATAATGATGAATAGGATGCGATCATACCCGACATGTATGTGTTGTCGCATTTCGCCGTATAACAGAGTTACTTAGCAGACGCTTGATATTAATAAAAATGCATTCATTAATGTAATTTTCTGAAACAACTGTCAGAATTGTATGAACATCCGGCATAGATGATGCAATATGTAATATAACCCTGATGAAAATCTGAATTCTAATGATGAATAGGATGCGATCATACACGACATGTATGTTTTGTCGCTTTTCGACGTATAACTGACAGCTACTTAGCAGACGCTTGATATTAATAAAAATGCATTCATTAATGTTATTTTCAGAAACAATGGTCCGCATTCTATGAACATCAGGCTTAGATGATGCAATATGTAATATAATCCGGATGAAAATGTGTATTCTAATGCTGAATAGGATGCGATCATACCCGACATGTATGATTTGTCGCTTTTCGGCGTATAACAGATAGTTATTTAGCAGACGCTTGATATTAATAAAAATGCATTCATTAATGGTATTTTCTGAAACTAGTGTCACAATTCTATGAACATCAGGCATTGATGATGTAATATGTAATATAATCCGTATGAAAATCTGAATTCTAATGATGAATAGGATGCGATCATACCCGACATGTATGTTTTGTCGCTTTTCGCCGTATAACAGACAGATACTAAGCAGTCGCTTGATATTAATAAAAATGCATTCATTAATGTTATTTTCTGAAACAATTGTCAGCATTGTATGAACATCAGGCTTTTATGATGCAATTGGTCATATAATCCGTATGAAAATCTGAATTGTAATGATGAATAGTATGCGATCATTACCAGGCATGTATGTTTTGTCGCTTTTCGCCGTATAACAGACAGTCACTTAGCAGACGCTTGATATTAATAAAAATGCATTCATTCATGTTATTTTCTGAAACTAGTGTCACAATTCTATGAACATCAGGCTTAGATGATGCAATATGTAATATAATCCGTGTGAAAATCTGAATTCTAATGATTAATAGGATGCGATCATACCCGACATGTATGTTTTGTTCCTTTTCGCCGTATATCAGACACTTATTTGCAGACGCTTGATATTAATAAAAATGCATTCATTAATGTCATATTCTGAAACTAGTGACACAATTCTATGAACATCAGTCTTAGATGATGCAATATGTAATATAATCCGTGTGAAAATCTTAATTCTAATGATGAATAGGATGCGATCATAACCGATATGTATGTTTTGTCGCTTTCCGCCGTAAAAAAAAACCGCTACATAACAAACGCTTCATATTAACAAAAATGCATTCATTAATGTTACTTTCTGAAACTAGTGTCAGGATTCTATGAACATCAGGCTTAGATGATTCAATACGTAATATAATCCGAATGAAAACCTGAATTCTAATGATGAATAGGATGCGATAAACCGACATGTATGTATTGTCGCTTTTCGCCGTATAACAGACAGTTACTTAGCAGACGCTTGATATTTATAAAAATGCATTCATTAGTGTTATTTTCTGAAAATAGTGTCAGCATTCTAGGAAGATCAGACTTAGATGATGCACTATGTAATATAAACCGGATGAAAATCTGAATTATAATGATGAATAGGATGCGATCATACGCGACATGTATCTTTTGTCGCTTTTCACCGTATAATAGACAGTTACTTAGCAGACGCTTGATATTAATAAAAATGCATTCATTCATGTTATTTTCTAAACTAGTATCAGCATTCTATGAACATCAGGCATAGTTGATGCAATATGTATTATAATTCAGATGAAAATCTGAATTCTAATGATGAATAGCATCCTATCATACCCGAGATGTATATTTTTTCGCTTTTCGCCGTATAACAGACAGTTACTTAGCAGATGCTTATATGAATAAAAATGCATTCATTAATGTTATTTTCTGAACTAGTGTCAACATTCTATGAACATCAGGCTTAGATGTTGCAATATGTAATATAGTCTTGATGAAAATCTGACTTCTAATGATGAATAGGATTCGATCATTACCCGACATGTATGTTTTGTCGCTTTTCAACGTATAACAGACAGTTACTTAGCAGACGCTTGCTATTAATAAAAATGCATTCATTAATGTTATTTGCTGTATTAGTGTCAGCATTCTATGAACATCAGGCTTAGATGATGCAATATGTAATATAATCCGGATGAAAATCAGAATTCTAATGATGAATAGGATTCGAAAATTACCCGACACGTTTGTTTTGTCGCATATAGCCGTATAACAAACAGTTACTTAGCAGACGCATGAAATTAATAAAAATGCATTCATTAATGTTATTTTTTGAAATTGTGTCAGCATTCTAGCAACATCAGGCTTAGGTGATGCATTATGTAATATAATCCGGAAGAAAATCTGAAATCTAATGATGAAAAGGATGCGATAATTACCCGACATGTATGTTTTGTCGCTTTTCGCCGTATAACAGACAGTTACTTAGCAGACGCTTGATATTAATAAAAATGCATTCATTAATGTTATTTGCTGAATTAGTGTCAGCATCCTATAAACATCAGGCTTAGATGATGCAATATTTAATATAATCCGGATGAAAATCTGAATTCTAATGATGAATAGGATGCGATCATACCCGACATGTATGTTTTGGCGATTTTCGGCGTATATAGACAGTTATTTTGCAGATGCTTGCTATTAATAAAAATGCATTCATTAATGTTATTTTCTGAAATAGTGTCAGTATTCTATGAACATCAGCCTTAGATGATGCAATATGTAATATAATCCGGATGAAAATCTGAATTCTAATGATGAATAGGATGCGATGATTACCCGATATGTATGTTTTGTCGTATTTCGCTGTATAACAGACAGTTACTTACAAACCGATTCATATGAATATAAATGCATACATTAATGTTATTTTCTGAAATTGTGTCAATATTCTATGAACATCAGGCTCAGATGATGCAAAATGTAATATAATCCGGATGCAAATCTGAATTCTAAAGATGAATAGGATGCGATCATTACCCGACATGTACGTTTTGTCGATTTTCGCCGTGTAACAGACAGTTACTTAGCAGATACTTGATATTAATAAAAATGCATTCATTATTAATATTTTCTAAATGAGTGTCAGCATTCTATGAACATCTGACTTAGATGATTAAATATGTAATATTATCCGGATGAAAATCTGAATTCTAATGATATAATAGTGTACGATCATACCCGACTTGTATGTTTTGTCGCTTTTCTCCGTATAGCAGACAGCTACATAACAGACGCTTGATATTATGGATGATGGAAAATGTAATATAATCCGTATGAAAATCTGAATTCTAATGATGAATAGGATGCGATCATACCCGACATGTATGTCTTGTCGCTTTTCGGCGTATAACAGAGAGTTACTTAGCAGACGCTTGATATTAATAAAAATGCATTCATTAATGTTATTTTCTGAAATAATGTCAATATTCTATGAACATCAGATTTAGATGATGCAATATGTAATATGATGCGGGTGAAAATCTCAATTCTAATGATGAATAGGATGCCATTAATACCCGACATGTATGTTTTGTCGCTTTCCGCCGTATAACAGACAGTTACTTAGCAGACGCTTGATATTAATAAAAATGCATTCATTAATGTTATTTTCTGAAATAGTGTCAACATTCTATGAACATCAGGTTTAGATGATGCAATATGTAATATAATCCGGGTGAAAATCTGAATTCTAATGATGAATAGGATGCGAACATTACCGAAGTGTATGTTTTGTCGCTTTTCGCCGTATAACAGACACTTACTTAGCGGACGCTTGATATAAATAAAAATGCATTCATTATTGTTATTTCCTGAAACTAGTGTCACCGTTCTATGAACATCAGGCTTAGATGATGCAATATGTAATATAATCCGGATGAAAATCTGAATTCTAATGATGAATAGGTTGCGATGATTACCCGACATGTATGTTTTGCCGTTTTTCGCCGTATATTAGTCAGTTATTTAGCAGACAATTGATATGAATAAAAATGCATTCATTATTGTTATTTCCTGAAATTTTTTCAACATTCTATGAACATCAGGCTTAGATGATGCAATATGTAATATAATCAAGATGAAAATCTGAATTCTAATGATGAATAGGATGCGATGATTACCCGACATGTATGTTTAGTCGCTTTTCGGCGTATAACAGACAGTTACTTAGCAGACGCTTGATATGAATAAAAATGCATACATTAATGATATTTTCTGAAATTGTGTCATCATTCTATGAACATCAGTCTTAGATGATGCAATATGTAATATAATCCGGATGAAAATCTGAATTCTAATGATGAATAGGATGCGATGATTACCCGACATTTATGTTTTGTCGGTTTGTGCCGTATAACAGACAATTACTTAGCAGACTCTTGAAATTAAAAAAATGCGTTCATTAATGTTATTTTCTGAAACTAGTGACACAATTCTATGAACATCAGTATTACATGATGCAATATGTAATATATTCCGTGTGAAAATCTGAATTATAACGATGAATAGGTTGCGATCATATCCGAAATGTATGTTTTGTCGCTTTTCGCCGTATAACAGACACTTATTTGCAGACGATTTATATTAATAAAAATGCATTCAATAATGTTATTTTCTGAAATTGTGTCAGCATTCTATGTACATCAGGCTTAGATGTTGCAATATGTACTATAATCCAGATGAAAATCTGACTTCTAATGATGAATAGGATGCGAACATTACCCGACATGTATGATTTGTCTCTTTTCGCCGTGTAACAGACAGTTATTTAGCAGACGTTTGATATTTATAAAAATGCATTCATTAATTTTATTTTCTGAAATAGTGTCAGCATTCTATGGACATCAGGCGTAGATCATGCAATATGTAATAAAATCCGGATGAAAATCTGAATTCTAATGATGAATAGGATGCGATCTTTACCCGACATGTATGTTTTGTCGCTTTTCGCCGTATAAAAGACAGTTAATTAGCAGACGCTTAATATTAATAAAAATGCTTTCATTAATGTTATATGCTGTAATAGTCTCTACATTCTATGAACATCAGGCGTAGATGATACAATATGTAATATAATCTGGATGAAAATCTGAAATCTAATGATGAATAGGATGCGATCATTAACCGACATGTATGTTTTGTCGCTTTTCGCCGTATAACGGACAGTTACATAGCAGATTCTTGATATTAATATAAATGCATTCATTAATGTTATTTTCTGAAACTAGTGTCTGCATTCTATGAACATCAGGCTTAGATAACGCAATATGTAATATAATCCGGATGGAAATCTGAATTCTAATGATGAAAAGGATGCGATCATTACCCGACATGTATGTTTTGTCGCTTTTCGCCGTATAACAGACATTTACTTAGCAGACGCTTGATATATATAAAAATGCATTAATCAATGTTATTTTCTGAAATTGTGTCAGCATTCTATGTACATCAGACTTAGATTATGCAATATGTAATATAATCCGGGAGAAAATCTGAATTCTAATGATGAATAGGAAGCAATCATACCCGACATGTATGTTTTGTCGCTTTTCGCCGTATAACAGACAGTTAATTAGCAGACTCTTGATATTAATATAAATGCTTTCATTAATGTTATTTTCTGAAACTAGTGTCAGCATTTTATGAACATCAGGCTTACATGATGCAATATGTAATATAATCCGGATGAAAATCTGAATTCTAATGATGAATACGATGCGATCAATACCCGACATATATGTTTTGTCGCTTTTCGCCGTATAACAGACAGTAACTTAGCAGATGCTTGATATGAATAAAAATGCATTAATTAATGTTATTGTCTGAAATTGTGTCAGCATTTTATGAACATCAGGCTTAGCTGATGCAATATGTAATATAATCCGGATGAAAATCTGAATTCTAATGATGAATAGGATGCGATCATAACCCGACATGTATGTTTTGTCGCTTTTCGCCGTATAACAGACAGTTAATTAGAGGACGCTTGATATGAATAAAAATGAATTCATTAATGTTACTTTCTGAAATTGTGTCAGCATTCTATGTACATCAGGCTTAGATGATGCAATATGTACTATAATCCCAATGAAAATCTGACTTCTAATGATGAATAGGATGCGAACATTACCCGACATGTATGATTTGTCTCTTTTCGCCTTATAACAGACAGTTACTTAACAGACGCATGATATTTATAAAAATGCATTCATTAATTTTATTTTCTGAAATAGTGTCAGCATTCTATGAACATCAGGCTTAGATCATGCAATATGTAATATAATACGGATGAAAATATGAATTCTAATGATGAATAGAATGCGATAATTACCCGACATGTATGTTTTGTCGCTTTTCGCCGTATAAGAGACAGTTATTTAGCAGACTCTTGATATTAATATAATTGCATTCATTAATTTTATTTTCTGAACTAGGGTCAGCATTCTATGAACATCAGGCTTATATGATGCAATATGTAATATAATCCTTATGAAAATCTGAATGCTAATGATGAATAGGATGCGATCATTACCCGACATGTATGTTTTGTCGCTTTTCGCCGAATAACAGACAGTTACATAGCAGACGCTTGATATTAATAAAATTGCATTTTAATGTGATTTTCTGAAATAGTGTTAGCATTCAATGAACATCAGGATTAGATGATGCAATATGTAATATAATCAGGGATGAAAATCTGAATTCTAATAATGAATAGGATGCTATCATTACCCGACATGTATGTTTGTCGCATTTCGCCGAATAACAGACAGTTACTTAGCAGACGCTTTATATTAATAAAAATCCATTCATTAATGTTATTTGCTGAAATAGTGTGAGCATTCTATGAAAATCAGGCTTAGATGATGCAACATCTAATATAATCCGGATGCAAATCTTAATTCTAATGAAGAATATGATGCGATCATTACCTGACATGTATTTTTGGTCGCTTTTCGCCGTATAACAGACAGTTACTTAGCAGAGGCTGGATATTAATAAAAATGCATTCAGTAATGTTATTTTCTGAAATAGTGTCAACATTTTATGAACATCTGGTTTAGATGATGCAATATGTAATATAATCCGGATGAAAATCTGAATTCTAATGATGAATAGGTTGCGATGATTACCCGACATGTATGTTTTGTCGCTTTTCGCCGTATAACAGACAGTTACTTAGCAGACGCTTGATATTAATAAAAATGCATTCATTAATGTTATTTTCTGAAAATAGTGTCAATATTCTAAGAACATCAGGCTTCGATGATGCAATATGTAATATAATCCGGATGAAAATCTGAATTCTAATGATGAATAGGATGCGATGATTACCCGATATGTATGTTTTGTCGTATTTCGCTGTATAACAGACAGTTACTTACAAACCGATTGATATGAATATAAATGCATACATTAATGTTATTTTCTGAAATTGTGTCAATATTCTATGAACATCAGGCTCAGATGATGCAATATGTAATATAATCCGGATGCAAATCTGAATTCTAATGATGAATAGGATGCGATCATTACCCGACATGTACGTTTTGTCGATTTTCGCCGTGTAACAGACAGTTACTTAGCAGATACTTGATATTAATAAAAATGCATTCATTATTAATATTTTCTAAATGAGTGTCAGCATTCTATGAACATCTGACTTAGATGATTAAATATGTAATATAATCCGGATGAAAATCTGAATTCTAATGATATAATAGTGTACGATCATACCCGACTTGTATGTTTTGTCGCTTTTCTCCGTATAACAGACAGCTACATAACAGACGCTTGATATTAATAAAAATGCATTCATTAATGTTATTTTCTGAAACTAGTGTCACCATTCTATGAACATCAGGCTTAGATGATGGAAAATGTAATATAATCCGTATGAAAATCTGAATTCTAATGATGAATAGGATGCGATCATACCCGACATGTATGTCTTGTCGCTTTTCGGCGTATAACAGAGAGTTACTTAGCAGACGCTTGATATTAATAAAAATGCATTCATTAATGTTATTTTCTGAAATAATGTCAATATTCTATGAACATCAGATTTAGATGATGCAATATGTAATATCATGCGGGTGAAAATCTCAATTCTAATGATGAATAGGATGCCATTAATACCCGACATGTATGTTTTGTCGCTTTCCGCCGTATAACAGACAGTTACTTAGCAGACGCTTGATATTAATAAAAATGCATTCATTAATGTTATTTTCTGAAATGGTGTCAGCATTCTATTAACATCAGGCTTAGATGATGTAATATGTAATAAAATCCGGATGAAAATCTGAATTATAATGATGAAGAGGATGCGATCATTACCCGACATGTATGTCATGTCTCTTTTCGCCGTATAGCAGACAATTACTTAGCAGACGCTTGATATTAATAAAAATGCATTCATTAATGTTATTTTCTGAAATAGTTTCTGCATTCTATGAACATCAGGCTTAGATGATGCAATATGTAATATAATCCGGATGAAAATCTGAATTCTAAAGAGGAATAGGATGCTATCATTACCCGACATGTATATTTTGTCGCTTTTCGCCGTATAACAGACAGCTACTTAGCAGACGCTTGATATGAATAAAAATGCATTCATTAATGTTATTTTCTGAAACTAGTGTCACCATTCTATGAACATCAGACTTAGATGATGCAATATGTAATATAATCCGTATGAAAATCTGAATTCTAATGATGAATAGGATGCGATGATTACCCGTCATGTATGTTTTGTCGCTTTTCGCCGTATAACAGACAATTATTTATAACATTAATGAATGCATTTTTATTAATATCAAGCGTCTGCTAAGTAATTGTCTGTTATACGGCGAAAAGAGACAAGACATACAAGTCGGTTTTGATCGCATCATATTCATCATAAGAATTCAGATTTTCTGCTGGATTATATTACATTTTGCATAATGTATGACTTAAGTTTATAGGATGTTGACACTAGTAGAGTAAAATAACATTAATGAATGCATTTTTATTAATATCAAACGTCTACTAAGTAACTGTCTGTTATACGGCGAAAAGCGACACAACGTCCAAGTCAAATTTAATCGCATCAAATTCATAATTAGAATTCAGATTTTCTCACGAATTAAATTATATTTTGTATAATCTATGACTTATGTTTATAGAATTCTCAGACTAGTTTAAGAAAATAACATTTCTTAATGCATTTTTATTAATATCAAACGTCTGCGAAGTAATTCGTTTAATAGGCGAAAAGTGACGGAAAATCCAAGTCGGATTTCATCGCATCAATTTCATCTTTAGAATTCAGATTTTCTTCCGGATTATATTACATATTGCATCATCTAAGCCTTATGTTTATAGAATGCGGAGACGAGTTTCAGAAAATAACATTAATGACTGCATTTTTATTAATATGGAGCGTCTGCTAAGTAACTGTCTGTTAAACAACGAAATGCGACAAAACATTCTTGTCGGGTTTGATAGCATCATAATAATCATTAGAATTCAGATTTTCCTCAGGATTATATTACATTTTGCATCATCTCAGACTTTTCTTCATAGAATTCTGACGCTAGTTTAAGAAAATAACATTAATGAACGCATTTTTAATATATATCAGGCCTCTGCTAAATAACTGTCGGATATACGGCGAAAAGCCACAAAACATTCAAGTCGGGTTTTGATCGCATAATATTCATCATAAAATTCAAATTTTCTTCCGGATTATATTATATTTTGCATCATCTAAGCTTTAAGTTTATAGAATGCTGACACTAGCTTCAGAAAATAACATTAATGAATGCATTTTTATTAATATCAAAAGTCTGCAAAGTAACTTCGTTTGTACGGCGAAAAGCGACAAAACATCCAAGTCCGCTTTGATCGCATGTCATTCATTATTACAATTTAGATTGTCTTCCGGTTTATCTTACATCTAGCACCATCTAAGACTCATGGTTCAGAAAATAACATTAATGAATTCATTTGAAACCTCTGCTAAGCAAATGCCGGTCATACGGCGAAAAGTGACAAAACGTACATGTCAGGTATGATCGTAGCATATTCATCATTAGAATTCAGATTCTCTACCCGATTATAATATATTATGAATCATTTAAGACTTCTATTTATAGAATGTTGACACGAGTTTGAGAAAATAACTTTAATGTATGCATGTTTATTAATATCAAGACTCTGATAAATAACTGTCGGTTATACGACGAAAAGCGACAAAACATTCCAGTCGGGTTTGATCGTATCATATTCTTCATTAGAATTCAGATTTTAGTCCGGATTATATTACATTTTGCATCACGTAAAACATATGTTTATAGGATTCTGTCACAAGGTTAACAAAAAAGCATTAATGAATGCATTTTTATTAATATCAAGCGTCTGCTAAGTAACTGTCTGTTATACGGCGAAAAGCGACAAAAGATACATGTCGGGTATGATCGCATCCTATTCATCATTAGAATTCATATTTTCATCCGGATTATATTACATATTGCATCATCTAAGACTGAAGTTCATAGAATGCTGACACTATTTCAGCAAATAACATTAATAAATGAATTTTTATTAATATCAAGCGTCTGCTAAGTAACTGTCTGTTATACGTGGAAAGGCGACAAAACATACATGTCGGGTAATCATCGCATCCTATTCATCATTAGAATTCAGATTTTCATCCGGATTATATTACATATCGCATCATCTAAGACTGATGTTCATAGAATGCTGACACTATTTCAGCAAATAACATTAATAAATGAATTTTTATTAATATCAAGCGTCTGCAAAGTAACTGTCTGTTATACGGCGAAAAGCGACAAAACATATATGTCGGGTAATCATCGCATCCTACTCATCATTAGAATTCAGATTTTCATCCGGATTATATTACATATTGCATCATCTAAGCCTGCTGTTCATAGAATGTTGACACTATTTCAGAAAATAACATTAATGAATGCATTTTTATTAATATCAGTCGTCTGCTAAGTAACTGTCTGTTATACGGCGAAAAGAGACAAATCATACATGTCGGGTAATGATCGCATCGTCTTCATCATTAGAATTCAGATTTTCATCCGGATTATATTACATATTGCATCATCTAGGCCTGATGTTCATAGAATGCTGACACAATTTCAGAAAATAACTTTAATGTATGCATGTTTATTAATATCAAGCGTCTGCTAAGTAACTGTCTGTTATACGGCGAAAAGCGACAAAACATACATGTCGGGTATGATCGCATCCTATTCATCATTAGAATTCATATTTTCATCCTGATTATATTACATATTGCATCATCTAAGACTGAAGTTCATAGAATGCTGACACTATTTCAGCAAATAACATTAATAAATGAATTTTTATTAATATCAAGCGTCTGCTAAGTAACTGTCTGTTATACGTGGAAAGGCGACAAAACATACATGTCGGGTAATCATCGCATCCTATTCATCATTAGAATTCAGATTTTCATCCGGATTATATTACATATCGCATCATCTAAGACTGATGTTCATAGAATGCTGACACTATTTCAGCAAATAACATTAATAAATGAATTTTTATTAATATCAAGCGTCTGCTAAGTAACTGTCTGTTATACGGCGAAAAGCGACAAAACATATATGTCGGGTAATCATCGCATCCTACTCATCATTAGAATTCAGATTTTCATCCGGATTATATTACATATTGCATCATCTAAGCCAGCTGTTCATAGAATGTTGACACTATTTCAGAAAATAACATTAATGAATGCATTTTTATTAATATCAGTCGTCTGCTAAGTAACTGTCTGTTATACGGCGAAAAGAGACAAATCATACATGTCGGGTAATGATCGCATCGTCTTCATCATTAGAATTCAGATTTTCATCCGGATTATATTACATATTGCACCATCTAGGCCTGATGTTCATAGAATGCTGACACAATTTCAGAAAATAACATTAATGTATGCATTTTTATTCATATCAAGCCTCTGCTAAGTAACTGTCTGTTATACGGTGAAATGCGACTAAACATACATGTCGGGTAATCATCGCATCCTATTCATCATTAGAATTCATATTTTCATCCGGATTATATTACATATTGCATCATCTAAGCCTGATGTTGAGAGAATGTTGACAAAATTTCAGAAAATAACAATAATTAATGCATTTTTATTCATATCAAGCGTCTGCTAAATAACTGACTGATATACGGCGAAAAGCGGCAAAACATACATGTCGTGTAATGAACCCATCCTATTCATCATTAGAATTCAGATTTTCATCCGTATTATATTACATATTGCATCATCTAAGCCTGATGTTCATAGAATGATGACACAATTTCAGAAAATAACATTAATGTATGCATTTTTATTCATATCAAACGTCTGTAAAGTAACTGTCTGTTATACGGCGAAAAGCGACTAAACATACGTGTCGGGTAATAATCGCATCCTATTCATCATTAGAATTCAGATTTTTATCCGGATTATGTTACATATTGCATCATCTAACCCTGATGTTCATAGAATGCTGACACTATTTTCAGAAAATAACATTAATGAATGCATTTTTAATAATATCAAACGTCTGCTAAATAACTGTCTGTTATACGGCGAAAAGCGACAAAACATACATGTCCGGTAATTATCGCATCCTTTTCATCATTAGAAGTCAGATTTTCGTCCGGATTATATTACATATTGCATCATCTAAGCCTGATGTTCATAGAATACTGACACTATTTCAGAAAATAACATTAATGAATTCATTTTTATTAATATCAAGCGTCTGCTAAGTAACGGTCTTCTATACGGCGAAAAGCGACAAAACATACATGTCGGGTACTGATCGCATCATATTCGTCATTAGAATTCAGATTTTCGTCCGGGTTATATTACATATTGCATCATCTATGCCTGATGTTCATAGAATGCTGACACTATTTCAGCAAATAGCATTAATGAATGCATTTTTATTAAATATCAAGCGTCTGCTAAGTAACTGTCTGTTATACGCCGAAAAGTGACAAAACATACATGTCGGGTAATGATCGCATCCTATTCAACATTAGAATTCAGTTTTTCATCCGGATTGTATTACATATGGCATCATCTAAGCCTGATGTTCATAGAATGCTGACACTAGTTTCAGAAAATAACATTAATGAATGCATTTTTATTAATATCAAGCGTCGGCTAAGTAACTGTCTCTTATACTGCGAAAAGCGACAAAACATACATGTCGGGTTATCGCATCCTATTCATAATTAGAATTCACATTTTCATTCGGATTATATTACGTATTGAATCAACTAAGCCTGATGTTCATAGAATAATGACAGTAATTTCAGAAAGTATCATTAATGAATGCATTTTTTTTAATATCACGCGTTTGTTATGTAGCTGTTTTTTATACGGGAAAAGCGACAAAACATACATGTCGGGTATGATCGCATCCTATTCATCATTAGAATTCAGATTTTCACACGGATTATATTACATATTGCATCATCTAAGCCTGATGTTCATAGAATTGTGACACTAGTTTCAGAAAATGACATTAATGAATGCATTTTTATTAATATCATGCGTCTGCAAATAAGTGTCTGTTATACGGCGAAAAGCGAAAAAACATACATGTCGGGTATGATCGCATCCTTTTCATCATTAGAATTCAGATTTTCATAATGATTATATTACATATTGCATCATCTAAGTCTGATATTCATAGAATGATGTCACTAGTTTCAGAAAATAACATTAATGAATGCATTTTTATTAATATTAAGCGTCTGCTAAATAGCTGTCTGTTATACGGCTAAAAGCGCCAAAACATACATGTCGGGTATGATCGGATCCTATTCATCATTAGAATTAGATTTTTATCCGGATTATATTCCATATTCCATCATCAAAGCCTGATGTTAATAGAATGCTGACACTTGTTTCAGAAAATAACATTAATGAATGCATTTTTATTAATATCAATCGTCTGCAAATAGCTGTCTGTTATACGGCGAAAAGCGACAAAACATACATGTCGGGGATGATCGCATCCTATTCATCATTAAAATTCAGATTTTCATACGGATTATATTACATATTGCATCATCATCTCTTGATGTTCATAGAATTGTGACACTAGTTACAGAAAATAACATTAATGAATGCATTTTTTTAATATCAAGCGTCTGCTAAGTAGCTGTCTGTTATACGGCGCAAAGCGACAAAACATACATGTCGGGTAGGATCGCATCCTATTCATCATTAGAATTCAGATTTTCATCCGGATTATATTACATATTGCATCATCTAAACCTGATGTTCATAGAATGATGACAGTAGTTTCAGAAAATAACATTAATGAATGCATTTTTATCAATATCAAGCGTCTGCTAAGTAGCAGTCTGTTATACGGCGAAAAGCGACAAAACATACATGTCGGGTATTATCGCATCCTATTCATCATTAGAATTCAGATTTTCATCCGGATTATATTATATATTGCATCTTCTAAGCCTGATGTTCCTAGAATGCTGTCTTATTGTGCACATGCTCGGACGCCGTAAATTGTCAGACGACATACCACGCACATGGTGAAAGCTGTACTTTTTACTATCTGACCAAATGAAAAATCCCTGTAAACATAGACAAATCAAATAATTGCACACAATTTGATACCCATCTTGAAATCATTTCTTTTACTGGAAAAAAGTTACAAACAAGTGAAATATGAATGATTTCCCAGGTTACGGCCGCATGAATTTATCCGTAAATGACATAACACAACTCCCCATATCGTTTAATTTCGGCTCGACTCTATTCAAGGTGTAGAAAAAACATTTGTAATCATGGAAATTGGCAATAAATACCCGACAATTGGAAAACAATATTTAGTAGATTCGGTAAAAATGAAAAATTAGAAAAGCATTCTTATTGTGCAGAGTGGAATTCCGACGCTGTAAATTGTCAGACGACATACCGCGCACTTGGTGAAAGCTGTACTTTTTACTCTCTGACCAAATGAAAAATCCTTGTAAACATAAACAAATCAAATAATTGCACACAATTTTATACTCATTTTGAAAATATATCTTTTGCTGGAAAAAAGTTATAAACAACTGAATTATGACTGATTTCCCTGTTTAGTGCAACATGAAAATTTACGCAAATGAATTAACACAAGTCCCCATATCGTTGAATTTAGCCTCGGCTCTAGTCAAGGTGTAGGAAAAACTTTTGTAATTATGGATAAGGCAAGAAATACCCGACAATTGTACACCAATATTTAGTGGATTCGATAAAAAGGAAAAATTAGAAATGCAGTCTTATTGTGCACACTGAAATTCGGACGCTGTAAATTGTCAGACGACATACCGCTCACATGGTGAAAGCTGTACTTTTTACTATCGGACCAAAATAAAACGCCCTGTAAACATAGACAAATCAAATAATTGCACACAATTTGATACCCATTTTGAAAATATTTCTTTTACAGGAAAAAAGTTATAAACAAGTGAAATATGACTTATTTCCCAGTTTAAGGCCGCATGAAACTTTCCGCAAATGAGCTAACACAAGTCCCCATATCGTTGAATTTCGCCTCTAGTCAACGTGTAGAAAAAACTTTTGTAATTATGGATAAGCAAGAAATACTCGACAATTGGACACCAATATTTAGTGGATTCGATGAAACTGAAAAATTAGAAATTCAGGCTTATTGTGCACACTTGAATTCGGACACTGTAAATTGTCAGACGATATATAGTGCACATGGTGAAAGCTGTACCTTTTACTATCTGACCAAATAAAAAATCCCTGTAAACATAGACAAATCAAATAATTGCGCACAATTTTATACTCATTTAGAAAATATTTCTTTTACTGGAAAAAAGTTATAAACAACTGAAATATGACTGATTTCCCAGTTGAGGGCCGCATGAAAATTTCCGCAAATGAGCTAACACAAGTCCCCATATCGCTGAATTTTGCCTCGACACTAGTCAAGGTATAGAGAAAACTTTTCTCATTATGGATAAGGCAAGAAATTCCCGACAATTGTACACCAATATTTTGTGGAATCGATAAAAAGGAAAAATTAGAAATGCAGTCTTATTGTGCACACTGGAATTCGGACACTGTAAATTGTCAGATGACATATAGTGCACATGGTGAAAGCTGTACTTTTTACTATCTGACCAAATAAAAAATCCCTGTAAACATAGACAAATCAAATAATTGCACATAATTTGATACCGATTTTGAAAATATTTCTTGTACTGTAAAAAAGTTATCAACAAGTGAATTATGACTGATTTCCCAGTTTAGGGCCACATGAAGATTTCCGCAAATGAGCTAACACAAGTCCCCATATCGTTTAATTTCGCCTCTACTCTAGTCAACGTGTAGAAAAAACTTTTGTAATTATGGATAAGCAAGAAATACCCGACAATTGGACACCAATATTTAGTGGATTCGATGAAAATGAAAAATTAGAAATGCAGTCTTATTGTGCCCACTGGAATTTGGACGCTGTAAATTGTCAGACGTCTTACCGCGCACATGGTGAAAGCTGTACTTTTTACTATCTGACCAAAGGAAAAATCCCGCTAAACATAGAAAAATCGGATTATTGCACACAATTTGATGCCCAATTTGAAAATATTTCTTTTCCTGGAAAAAATTATAAACAACTGATATATGACTTATTTCCCAGTTTAAGGCCGCATGAAACTTTCCGCAAATGAGCTAACACAAGTCCCCATATCGTTGGATTTCGCCTCGACTCTAATCAAGGTGTAGAAAATCTATTGTAATTATTGATTAAGCAAGAAATACCCGACAATTAGACACCAATATTTAGTGGATTTGATGAAAAAGAAAAATTAGAAATGCAGTCTTATTGTGCACACTGGAATTCGGACACAGTAAATTGTCAGACGACATACCGTGCACATAGTGAAAGCTGTACATTTTACTATCTGACCAAATGAAAAATCCCTGTAAACATAGACAAATCAAATAATTGCACACAATTTGGTACCCAATTTGAAAATATTTCTTTTACTGAAAAAAGTTATAAACAAGTGAAATATGACTGATTTCCCAAATTAGAGCCACACGAAAATTTCCGCAAATGAGCTAACACAAGTCCCCATATCGTTGAATTTCGCCTCTACCCTATTCAAGGTGTCGAAAAAACTTTTGTAATTATGGATAAGGCCAGAAATTCCCGACAATTGCACACCAATATTTTGTGGATTCGATAAACAGGAATAATTAGAAATGCAGTCTTATTGTGCAAACTGGAATTCGGACGATGTAAATTGTCAGACGACATACCGCGCACTTGGTGAGAGCAGTACTTTTTACTATCTGACCAAATAAAAAATCCCTGTAAACATAGACAAATCAAATAATTGCACACAATTTTATACTCATTTAGAAAATATTTCTTTTACTGGAAAAAAGTTATAAACAACTGAAATATGACTGATTTCCCAGTTGAGGGCCGCATGAAAATTTCCGCAAATGAGCTAACACAAGTCCCCATATCGCTGAATTTTGCCTCGACACTAGTCAAGGTATAGAGAAAACTTTTCTCATTATGGATAAGGCAAGAAATTCCCGACAATTGGACACCAATATTTTGTGGAATCGATAAAAAGGAAAAATTAGAAATGCAGTCTTATTGTGCACACTGGAATTCGGACACTGTAAATTGTCAGATGACATATAGTGCACATGGTGAAAGCTGTACTTTTTACTATCTGACCAAATAAAAAATCCCTGTAAACATAGACAAATCAAATAATTGCACACAATTTGATACCGATTTTGAAAATATTTCTTGTACTGTAAAAAAGTTATCAACAAGTGAATTATGACTGATTTCCCAGTTTAGGGCCACATGAAGATTTCCGCAAATGAGCTAACACAAGTCCCCATATCGTTTAATTTCGCCTCTACTCTAGTCAACGTGTAGAAAAAACTTTTGTAATTATGGATAAGCAAGAAATACCAGACAATTGGACACCAATATTTAGTGGATTCGATGAAAATGAAAAATTAGAAATGCAGTCTTATTGTGCCCACTAAAATTTGGACGCTGTAAATTGTCAGACGTCTTACCGCGCACATGGTGAAAGCTGTACTTTTTACTATCTGACCAAAGGAAAAATCCCGCTGAACATAGAAAAATCAGATTATTGCACACAATTTGATGCCCAATTTGAAAATATTTCTTTTCCTGGAAAAAATTATAAACAACTGAAATATGACTTATTTCCCAGTTTAAGGCCGCATGAAACTTTCCGCAAATGAGCTAACACAAGTCCCCATATCGTTGGATTTCGCCTCGACTCTAATCAAGATGTAGAAAAACTATTGTAATTATTGATTAAGCAAGAAATACCCGACAATTAGACACCAATATTTAGTGGATTTGATGAAAAAGAAAAATTAGAAATGCAGTCTTATTGTGCACACTGGAATTCGGACACAGTAAATTGTCAGACGACATACCGTGCACATAGTGAAAGCTGTACATTTTACTATGTGACCAAATGAAAAATCCCTGTAAACATAGACAAATCAAATAATTGCACACAATTTGGTACCCAATTTGAAAATATTTCTTTTACTGAAAACAGTTATAAACAAGTGAAATATGACTGATTTCCCAAATTAGAGCCGCACGAAAATATCCGCAAATGAGCTAACACAAGTCCCCATATCGTTGAATTTCGCCTCTACCCTATTCAAGGTGTCGAAAAAACTTTTGTAATTATGGATAAGGCAAGAAATTCGCGACAATTGCACACCAATATTTTGTGGATTCGATAAACAGGAATAATTAGAAATGCAGTCTTATTGTGCAAACTAGAATTCGGACGATGTAAATTGTCAGACGACATACCGCGCACTTGGTGAAAGTAGTACTTTTTACTATCTGACCAAATAAAAAATCCCTGTAAACATAGACAAATCAAATAATTGCACACAATTTTATACTCATTTAGAAAATATTTATTTTACTGGAAAAAAGTTATAAACAA
The DNA here is from genome assembly GCA_964036315.1 of Acanthosepion esculentum. Taxonomy (NCBI): domain Eukaryota; kingdom Metazoa; phylum Mollusca; class Cephalopoda; order Sepiida; family Sepiidae; genus Acanthosepion; species Acanthosepion esculentum. The sequence continues at coordinate 86,895,632 of OZ038510.1, forward strand.
CTGAAATATGACTGATTTCCCAGTTGAGGGCCGCATGAAAATTTCCGCAAATGAGCTAACACAAGTCCCCATATCGCTGAATTTTGCCTCGACACTAGTCAAGGTATAGAGAAAACCTTTCTCATTATGGATAAGGCAAGAAATTCCCGACAATTGGACACCAATATTTTGTGGAATCGATAAAAAGGAAAAATTAGAAATGCAGTCTTATTGTGCACACTGGAATTCGGACGCTGTAAATTGTGAGACGACATACCGACCACATGGTGAAAGCTGTACTTTTTACTATCTGACCAAATGAAATATCCCTGTAAACATAGACAAATAAAATAATTGCACACAATTTTATACCCGATTTGAAAATATTTCTATTACTGGAAAAAAGTTATAAACAAGTGAATATGACTGATTTCCCAATTTAGGGCCTCATGAACATTTCCGCAAATGAGCTAACACAAGTCCCCATATCGTTGAATTTCGCCTTGACTCCAGTCAACGTGTAGGAAAAACTTTTGTAGTCATGGATAAGGCAAGAATTTCTCGACAATTGGACACCAATATTTTGTGGATTCGATAAAAAGGAAAAATTAGAAATGCAGTCTTATTGTGCACACTGGAATACGGATGCTGTATATTGTCAGACGACATACCCCGCAAATGGTGAAAGCTGTACTTTTTACTATCTGACCAAATGTAAAATCCCTGTAAACAGAGAAAAATCTCATAATTGCACACAAATTGATAACCATTTTGAAAATATTTCTTTTACTGGAAAAAAGTTATAAACAACTGAAATATGACTGATTTCCCAGTTGAGGGCCGCATGAAAATTTCCGCAAATGAGCTAACACAAGTCCTCATATCGCTGAATTTCGCCTCGACTCTAGTCAAGGTGTAGAAAAAACATTTGGTATTATGGATAAGGCAAGAAATTCTCGACATTTGGACACCAATATTTTGTGGATTCGATAAAAAGAAAAATTAGAAATGCAGTCTTATTGTGACACACTGGAATTCGGACGCTCTAAATTGTCAGACGACATAACGCGCACATCGTTAAACCTGTACTTTTTACTATCTGACCAAATGAAAAATCCCTTACAAGCAATCTCAGGCTGCTACAAAACGGCATATCCTGGCTCTTTTGTGAAAACTGCCTTACAAGCAATCTCAGGCTGATACAAGCCCACACCTGCTGGCTCTTCTGTGAAAACTGCGCTAAAATCAATCTCAGGCTGCTACAAGCTGACTACGCCTGTCTCTTTTGTGACCACTGCCTTACAAGCAATCTCAGGTTGCTAAAAATCGACATCTCCTGACTCTTTTGTGACAACTGCCTTACAATCAATCTCAGGCTGCAGCAAGCCAATTCTCCTGGCTTTTTGTGCCAATTGCCTTACAAGCAATCCCACGCAGCTACGAGCCCATTTCTTCTGGCTTTTTGTGACAACTGCCTTACAACGAATCTCAGGCTGCAGCAAGCCCAATTCTCCTGGCTTTTTGTGACAATTGCCTTACAAGCAATCCCAGGCTGCTACGAGCCGAATTCTGCTGGCTCATTTGTGAAAACAGCCTTACAAGCAATATCAGGCTGCTACAAGCCGAATACGCCTGGCTCTTTTGTGACACCTGCCTTACAAGCAATCTCAGGCTGCTACGAGCCCATTTCTCCTGGCTTTTTGTGGAAAGTGCCTTACACGCAATCTTAGGATTCTACGAGCCGGTTCTCCTGGGAGATTTGTGAAAATTGCCTAACAAGCAATCTCATTCTTCTACAAGCCTACACCTGCTGGCACTTTTAAGACAACTGCATTACAAACAATCTCAGGCTGCTAAAAAATCGATCTCCTGGCTCATTCGTGACAACTGCCTTTTAAGCAATCTCAGGAATCAGCAAGCCCAATGTTGCTGGCTTTTTTGCCAATTGCCTTACAAGAAATCCCAATCTACGAGCTGCTACGAGCCGATTTCTCAAGGCTCTTTTGTGGCGACTGCCTTACAAGCAATCTCAGGCTGCTACAAGACGAATCCTACTGGCTCTTTTGTGACAACTGCCTTACAAGCAATGTCAGGCTGCTACGATCCGATTTCTCTTAAGACTTTTGTGAAAACTGCCTTACAAGAAATCTCAGGCTGCTACAAGCCGAATACGCCTGGCTCTTTTGTGGCAACTGCTTTACAAGCAGTCTCAGGCTGTTACGAAACGACATATCCTGGCTCTTTTGTGAAAACTGCCTTACAACAATCTCAGGGACTTTCTTGGAATGGGGGTCGTCTGCGTGGGACTTTCTGGGGCTGGAGGTCGTCTGCGTGGGAATTTCTGGGACTGGGGGTCGTCTGCGTGGGACTATCTGGGACTGTCTCCTGGGTGGGAGGTCGTCTGCGTGTTACTTTCTGGGACTGGGGGTCGTCTGGATGGGACTTTCTGGGACTGGGGGTCTTCCGCGTGGCACTTTCTGGGACTGCCTCCTGAGAGGGGTGTCGTCTGCGTGCGACTTTCTGGGACTGTCTCCTGTGTGGGGGGTTGGTCTGCGTGGGAGTTTCTGGGACTGGGGGTCGTCTGCGTGGGACTTTCTGGGACTGTCTCCTGGGTGGGCGGTCGTCTCCGTGGGACTTTCTGGGACTGGGGGGTCTTCTGCGTGGGACTTTCTGGGACTGTGGGACGTCTGCGTGGGACATTCATGGACTGTCTCCTGGGCGGGAAGTCGTCTGCGTGGGACTTTCTGGGACTGGGGGTCGTCTGCGTGGGTACTTTCATCGCCTGGGGGTCGTCTGAGTGGGACTTTCTGGGACTGTCTCCTGGGTGGGGGCTCGTCTGTTTGGGACTTTATGGGAATGTCTCCTGGGTGGTGGGTCTTCTGCGTGTGACTTTCAGGGACGGGTGGTCGTCTGCGTGGTACTTTCTGGGAATGTCTCCTGGATGGGGGGTCGTCTGCGTGAGACTTTCTGGGACTGGGGGTCGTCTGCGTGGGACATTCTGGGACTGTCTCCTGGTTGGGGGGTCGTCTGTTTGGGACATTATGGGACTGGCTCCTGTGTGGGGTTCGTCTGCGTGGAACTTTCTGGGACTGTCTCCTGGGTGGGGGTAGTCTGCATAGGACATTCTGGGACTGGGGGTCGTCTGCTTGGGAATTTCTGGGACTGGGGGTCGTCTGCGTGGGACTATCTGTGACTGTCTCCTGGGTGGGGGGTCGTCTGCGTGTTACTTTCTGGGACTGGGGTCGTCTACATGGGACTTTCTGCGACTGGGGGTCTTCCGCGTGGCACTTTCTAGGACTGTCTCATGAGTGGGGTATCGTCTGCGTGGACTTTCTGGGACTGTCTACTGGGCGAGGGGTCGTCTGCGTGGGACTTTCTGGGACTGGGGTTCGTCTGTGTGGGACTTTCTGGGACTGTCTCCTGGGTGGGGGGTCGTCTGCGTGGGACTTTCTGGGACTGAGGGTCGTCTGCGTGGGACATTCTGGGACTGTCTCCTGGGTTGCGGTCGTCTGCGTGGGACTATCTGGGACTGTGGGTCGTCTGCGTTGGACATTCTTGGACTGTCTCCTGGGTGGGTGCTCCTGTCCGTGGGACTTTCCGGGTCTGGGGGTCGTCTGCGTGATACTTTCTGGGACTGGGGGCCGTCTGCGTGGGACTTTCTGGAAGTGGGGGTCGTCTGCGTTGGACTTTCTGGGACTGTCTCCTGGGTGTGGTGTCGTCTGCGTGGGACTTTCTGGGACTGGGGTTCTTCTGCGTGGGACTTTCTGGGACTGTCTGCTGGGTGGGGGTTCGTCTGCGTGGGACATTCTGGGACTGTCTCCTGGATGGGGGTGGTCTTCATGGGACTTTCTGGGACTGGGGGTCTTCTGCGTGGCACTTTCTGGGACTGTCTCCTGGGTGTGGGCTCGTCTGCGTGGGATTTTCTGGGACAGGGGGTCGACTGCGTGGGAATTGTTTGGACTGGGGGTCGTCTGCGTGGGACTTTCTGGGACAGGGGGTCGTCTGGGTGGGACTTTCTTGATCTGGGCGCCGTCTGCGTGGGACTTTCTGGGACTGTCTCCTGGGAGGGGGGTCGTCTGTTTGGGACTTTCTGTGACTGTCTACTGTGTGGGGGTTCGTCTACGTGGGACTTTCTGGGACTGGGGGTTGTCTGGGTGGGACTTTCTGGGACTGGGGTTTGTCTGCGTTCGACTTTCTGGGACAGTCTCCTGGCTAGGGTGGTCGTCTGCGTGAGACTTTCTGGGAATTGGGTTCGTCTGCGTGGGACTTTCTGGGACTGTCTACTGCGTGGGGGGTCGTCTGCGTGGGTCTTTCTGTGACTGGGGGTCGTCTGCGTGGCACTTTCTGGGACTGGCTCGTGGGTGGGGGGTCGTCTGCGTGGAACTTTCTGGGACAGTCTCCTGGGAGGGGGTCGTCTGCATGGGACATTCTGGGACTGGGGTTCGTCTGCGTGGGACATTCTGCGACTGTCTCCTGGGAGGGGGGTTGTCTGTGTGGGACTTTCTGGGACTGGGGGTCGTCTGCGTGGGACTTTCTGGGACTGGGGGTCGTCTGCGTGGGACTTTCTGGGACTGGGGGTCGTCTGCGTGGGACTTTCTAGGACTGGGGGTCGTCTGCGTGGGACTTTCTGGGACTGGGGGTCGTCTGCGTTGGACTTTCTGGGACTGTCTCCTGTGTGGGGGGTCGTCTGCGTGGGACTTTCTGGGAATAGCGGTCGTCTGCGTGGGACTTTCTGGGACTGTCTCCTGTGTGGGGTGCGTCTGCGTGGGACTTTCTGGGACTGGGGGTCGTCTGCGTCGGAAATTCTTGGACAGTCTCCTGGGTGGGGGGTCGTCTCCGTGGGACTTTCTGGGACTGGAGGTCGTCTGCGTGGGACTTTCTGGGACTATCACCTGGGTGGGGGGTCGTCTGGTTGGGACTTTCTGGGAATGGGTGTCGTCTGCGTGGGACTTTCTGGGACTGGCGGTCGTCTGCGTGGGACTTTCTGGGACTGTCTCCTTGGTGGGGGGTCGTCTGCGTGGGATATTCTCGGACTGTCTCCTGGGTTGGGGTCGTCTGCGTGGGACTTTCTCGGACTGGGGGTTGACTGCGTGGGACTTTCTCGGACTGGGGGACGTCTGCGTGGGACTTTATGGGAATGTGTCCTGGGTGGTGGGTCTTCTGCGTGGGACTTTCAGGGACGGGTGGTCGTCTGCGTGGTACATTCTGGGAATGTCTCCTGGGTGGGGTTTCGTCTGCGTGGGACTTTCTGGTACTGGGGGTCGTCTGCGTGGGACATTCTGGGACTTGGGTTCGTCTGCGTGGAACTTTCTGGGACTGTCTCCTGGTTGGGGGGTCGTCTGTTTGGGACATTCTGGGAATGGCTCCTGTGTGGGGGTCGTCTGCATAGGACATTCTGGGACTGGGGGTTGTCTGCGTGGGACTTTCTGGGACTGGGGGTCGTCTGCGTGGGACTGTCTCCTGGGTGGGGGGTCGTCTGCGTGTTACTTTCTGGGACTGGGGTCGTCTACATGGGACTTTCTTGGACTGGGGGTCTTCCGCGTGGCACTTTCTGGGACTGTCTCCTGAGTGGGGTGTCGTCTGCGTGGGACTTTCTGAGACTGGGGGTCGTCTGCGTGGGACTTTCTGGGACTGTCTACTGGGCGAGGGGTCGTCTGCGTGAGACTTTCTGGGACTGGGGTTCGTCTGCGTGGGACTTTCTGGGACTGTCTCCTGGGTGAGGGGTCGTCTGCGTGGGACTTTCTGGGACTGAGGGTCGTCTGCGTGGGACATTCTGCGACTGTCTCCTGGGTTGGGGTCGTCTACGTGAGACTATCTGGGAGTGTGGGTCGTCTGCGTTGGACTTTCTGGGACTCGGGGCCGTCTGCGTGGGACTTTCTGGAAGTGGGGGTCGTCTGCGTTGGACTTTCTGGGACTGTCTCCTGGGTGTGGTGTCGCCTGCGTGGGACTTTCTGGGACTGGGGTTCTTCTGCGTGGGACTTTCTGGGACTGTCTGCTGGGTGGGGGTTCGTCTGCGTGGGACATTCTGGGACTGTCTCCTGGATGGGGGTCGTCTTCATGGGATTTTCTGGGACTGGGGGTCTTCTGCGTGGCACATTCTGGGACTGTCTCCTGGGTGTGGGGTCGTCTGCGTGGGATTTTCTGGGACAGGGGGTCGACTGCGTGGGACTTTTTTTGACCTGGGGGTCGTTTGCGTGGGACGTTCTGGGGCAGGGGGTCGTCTGGGTGGGACTTTCTGGATCTGGGCGCCGTCTGCGTGGGACTTTCTGGGACTGTCTCCTGGCTGGGGCTTCGTCTGTTTGGGACTTCCTGGGACTGTCTACTGTGTGGGGGGTCGTCTGCGTGGGACTTTCTGGGACTGGGGGTCGTCTGGGTGGGACTTTCTGGGACTGGGGTTCGTCTGCGTTCGACTTTCTGGGACTGTCTCCTGGCTAGGCTCGTCGTCTGCGTGAGACTTTCTGGGACTTGGGTTCGTCTGCGTGGGACTTTCTGGGACTGGCTCCTGGGTGGGGGGTCGTTTGCGTGGAACTTTCTGGGACTGTCTCGTGGGTGGGGGTCGTCTGTGCGGGATTTTCTGGGACTGGGGGTCGTCTGTGTGGGACTTTCTGGGACTGGGGGTCGTCTGCGTGGGACATTCTGGGACGGGGTCGTCTGCGTGGGACTTTCTGGGACTGGGGGTCGTCTGCGTCGGACTTTCTGGGACTGGGGGTCGTCTGCGTTGGACTTTCTGGGACTGTCTCCTGGGTGGGGGGTCGTCTGTTTGGGACTTTCTGGGACTGTCTTCTGTGAGGGGGGTCGTCTGCGTAAGACTTTCTGGGAATGGCCGTCGTCTGCGTGGGAATTTCGGGGACTGTCTCCTGTGTGGGGTGCGTCTGCGTGGGACTTTCTGGGATTGGGGGTAGTCTGCGTGGGACATTCTGGGACTGTCTCCTGTGTGGGGGGTCTTCTGCGTGGGACCTTCTGGGACTGGGGGTCGTCTGCGTTGGACTTTCTGGGATTGTCTCCTGGGGGGGGTCGTCTCCGTGGGACTTTCTGGGACTGGAGGTCGTCTGCATGGGATTTTCTGGGACTATCACCTGGGTGGGGGGTCGTCTGGTTGGCACTTTCTGGGACTGGGTGTCGTCTGCGTGGGACTTTCTGGGACTGCCGGTCGTCTGCGTGGGACTTTCTGGGACTGTCTCCTTGGTGGGGGGTCGTCTGCGTGGGACTTTCTCGGACTGTCTCCTGGGTGGGGTTCGTCTGCGTGGGACTTTCTGGGACTGGGGTTCGTCTGCGTGGGACTTTCTGGGACTGTCTTCTGGATGAGGGGTCGTCTGCGTGGGACTTTCTGGGACTGAGGGTCGTCTGCGTGGGACATTCTGCGACTGTCTCCTGGGTTGGGGTCGTCTGCGTGGGACTATCTGGGACTGTGGGTCGTCTGCGTTGGACTTTCTTGGACTGTCTCCTGGGTGGGTGTTCGTCTGCGTGGGACTTTCTGGGAATGGCGGTCGTCTGCGTGGGACTTTCTGGGGCTGTCTCCTGTGTGGGGTGCGTCTGCGTGGGAATTTCTGGTACTGGGGGTCGTCTGCGTGGGACTTTCTGGGACTGTCTCTTGTGTGGGGGTCTTCTGCGTGGGACTTTCTCGGACTGGGGGTCGTCTGCGTGGGACTTTCTGGACAGTCTCCTGGGTGGGGGGTCGTCTCCGTGGGACTTTCTGGGACTGGAGGTCGTCTGCGTGGGACTTTTTGGGACTATCACCTGGGTGGGGGGTCGTCTGGTTGGGACTATCTGGGACTGGCTGTCGTCTGCGTGGGACTTTCTGGGACTGGCGGTCGTCTGCGTGGGACTTTCTGGGACTGTCTCCTTGGTGGGGGGTCGTCTGCGTGGGACATTCTCGGACTGTCTCCTGGGTTGGGGTCGTCTGCGTGGGACTTTCTCGGACTGGGGGTCGACTGCGTGGGACTTTCTCGGACTGGGGGACGTCTGCGTGGGACTTTATGGGAATGTGTCCTGGGTGGTGGTTCTTCTGCGTGGGACTTTCAGCGACGGGTGGTCGTCTGCGTGGTACTTTCTGGGAATGTCTCCTGGGTGGGGGTTCGTCTGCGTGGGACTTTCTGGTACTGGGGTCGTCTGCGTGGGACATTCTGGGACTTGGGTTCGTCTGCGTGGGACTTTCTGGGACTGTCTCCTTGGTGGGGGGTCTTCTGCGTGGAACTTTCTGGGACTGGGGATCGTCTGCGTGGGACATTCTGGGACTGTCTCCTGGTTGGGGGGTCGTCTGTTTGGGACATTCTGGGACTGGCTCCTGTGTGGGGGTCGTCTGCATAGAACATTCTGGGACTGGGGGTCGTCTGCGTGGGACTTTCTGGGACTGGGGGTCGTCTGCGTGGGACTATCTGGGAATGTCTCCTGGGTGGGGGGTCGTCTGCGTGTTACTTTCTGGGACTGGGGTCGTCTACATGGGACTTTCTGGGACTGGGTGTCTTCCGCGTGGCACTTTCTGGGACTGTCTCCTGACTGGGGTGTCGTCTGCGTGGGACTTTCTGGGACTGGGGGTCGTCTGCGTGGGACTTTCTGGGACTGTCTACTGGGCGAGGGGTCGTCTGCGTGGGACTTTCTGGGACTGGGGTTCGTCTGCGTGGGACTTTCTGGGACTGTCTCCTGGGTGAGGGGTCGTCTGGGTGGGACTTTCTGGGACTGAGGGTCGTCTGCGTGGGACATTCTGCGACTGTCTCCTGGGTTGGGGTCGCCTGCGTTGGACTATCTGGGACTGTGGGTCGTCTGCGTTGGACTTTCTGGGACTCGGGGCCGTCTGCGTGGGACTTTCTGGAAGTGGGGGTCGTCTGCGTTGGACTTTCTGGGACTGGGGTTCTTCTGCGTGGGACTTTCTGGGACTGTCTGCTGGGTGGGGGTTCGTCTGCGTGGGACATTCTGGGACTGTCTCCTGGATGGGGGTCGTCTTCATGGGATTTTCTGGGACTGGGGGTCTTCTGCGTGGCACATTCTGGAACTGTCTCCTGGGTGTGGGGTCGTCTGCGTGGGATTTTCTGGGACAGGGGTTCGACTGCGTGGGACTTTTTTGGACTGGGGGTCGTCTGCGTGGGACTTTCTGGGACAGGGGGTCGTCTGGGTGGGACTTTCTGGATCTGGGCGCCGTCTGCGTGGGACTTTCTGGGACTGTCTCCTGGCTGGGGGTTCGTCTGTTTGGGACTTCCTGGGACTGTCTACTGTGTGGGGGGTCGTCTGCGTTGGACTTTCTGGGACTGGGGGTCGTCTGGGTGGGACTTTCTGGGACTGGGGTTCGTCTGCGTTCGACTTTCTGGGACTGTCTCCTGGCTAGGGTCGTCGTCTGCGTGAGACTTTCTGGGAATTGGGTTCGTCTTCGTGGGACTTTCTGGGACTGGCTCCTGGGTGGGGGGTCGTTTGCGTGGAACTTTCTGGGACTGTCTCGTGGGTGGGGGTCGTCTGTGTGGGATTTTCTGGGACTGGGGGTCGTCTTGGGGGATTTCTGGGACTGGGGATCGTCTGCGTGGGACTTTCTGGGACTGGGGGTCGTCTGCGTGGGACTTTCTGGGACTGGGGGTCGTCTGCGTGGGACTTTCTGGGACTGGGGGAAGTCTGCGTTGGACTTTCTGGGACTGTCTCCTGGGTGGGGGGTCTTTTTGGGACTTTCTGGGAATGTCTCCTGTGAGGGGGGTCGTCTGCGTGGGACTTTCTGGGAATGGCCGTCGTCTGCGTGGGAATTTCGGGGACTCTCTCCTGTGTGGGGTGCGTCTGCGTGGGACTTTCTGGGACTGTCTCCTGTGTGGGGGGTCTTCTGCGTGGGACCTTCTGGCACTGGGGGTCGTCTGCGTTGGACTTTCTGGGACTGTCTCCTGGGTGGGGGGTCGTCTCCGTGGGACTTTCTGGGACTGGAGGTCGTCTGCATGGGATTTTCTGGGACTATCACCTGGGTGGGGGGTCGTCTGGTTGGCACTTTCTGGGACTGGGTGTCGTCTGCGTGGGACTTTCTGGGACTGGCGGTCGTCTGCGTGGGACTTTCTGGGACTGTCTCCTTGGTGGGGGGTCGTCTGCGTGGGACTTTCTCGGACTGTCTCCTGGGTGGGGGTCGTCTGCGTGGGACTTTCTGGGACTGGGGTTCGTCTGCGTGGGACTTTCTGGGAATTTCTCCTGGGTGATGGGTCGTCTGCGTGGGCTTTCTGGGACTGAGGGTCGTCTGCGTGGGACATTCTGCGACTGTCTCCTGGGTTGGGGTCGTCTGCGTGGGACTATCTGGGACTGTGGGTCGTCTGCGTTGGACTTTCTTGGACTGTCTCCTGGGTGGGTGCTCGTCTGCGTGGGACTTTCCGGGTCTGGGGGTCGTCTGCGTGAGACTTTCTGGGACTGGGGGCCGTCTGCGTGGGACTTTCTGGAAGTGGGGTTGTCTGCGTTGGACTTTCTGGGACTGTCTCCTGGGTGTGGTGTCGTCTGCGTGGGACTTTCTGGGACTGGGGTTATTCTGCGTGGGACTTTCTGGGACTGTCTGCTGGGTGGGGGTTCGTCTGCGTGGGACATTCTGGGACTGTCTCCTGGATGGGGGTCGTCTTCATGGGATTTTCTGGGACTGCGGGTCTTCTGCGTGGCACATTCTGGGACTGTCTCCTGGGTGTGGGGTCGTCTGCGTGGGATTTTCTGGGACAGGGGGTCGTCTGCGTGGGACTTTCTGGGACAGGGGGTCGTCTGGGTGGGACTTTCTGGATCTGGGCGCCGTCTGCGTGGGTCTTTCTGGGACTGTCTCCTGGGTGGGCGTTCGTCTGTTTGGGACTTCCTGGGACTGTCTACTGTGTGGGGGGTCGTCTGCGTGGGACTTTCTGGGACTGGGGGTCGTCTGGGTGGGACTTTCTGGGACTGGGGTTCGTCTGCGTTCGACTTTCTGGGACTGGCTCCTGGGTGGGGGGTCGTTTGCCTGGAACTTTCTGGGACTGTCTCCTGGGTGGGGGTCGTCTGTGTGGGATTTTCTGGGACTGGGGGTCGTCTGTGTGGGACTTTCTGGGACTGGGGGTCGTCTGCGTGGGACTTTCTGGGACTGGGGGTCGTCTGCGTGGGACTTTCTGGGACTGGGGGTCGTCTGCGTGGGACTTTCTGGGACTGGGGGTCGTCTGCGTTGGACTTTCTTGGACTGTCTCCTGGGTGGGGGGTCGTCTGTTTGGGACTTTCTGGGACTGTCTCCTGTGAGGGGGGTCGTCTGCGTGGGACTTTCTGGGAATGGCCGTCGTCTGCGTGGGAATTTCAGGGACTGTCTCCTGTGTGGGGTGCGTCTGCGTGGGACTTTCTGGGACTGGGGGTCGTCTGCGTGGGACTTTCTGGGACTGTCTCCTGTGTGGGGGGTCTTCTGCATGGGACATTCTGGGACTGGGGGTCGTCTGCGTGGGACTTTCTGGGACTGTCTCCTGGGTGGGGGGTCGTCTCCGTGGGACTTTCTGGGACTGGAGGTCGTCTGCATGGGATTTTCTGGGACTATCACCTGGGTGGGGGGTCGTCTGGTTGGGACTTTCTGGGACTGGGTGTCGTCTGCGTGGGACTTTCTGGGACTGGCGGTCCTCTTCGTGGGACTTTCTGGGACTGTCTCCTTGGTGGGGGGTCTTCTGCGTGGGACTTTCTCGGACTGTCTCCTGGGTTGGGGTCGTCTGCGTGGGACTTTCTGGGACTGGGGTTCGTCTGCGTGGGACTTTCTGGGACTGTCTCCTGGGTGAGGGGTCGTCTGCGTGGGACTATCTGGGACTGTGGGTCGTCTGCGTTGGACTTTCTTGGACTGTCTCCTGGGTGGGTGCTCGTCTGCGTTGGACTTTCCGGGTCTGGGGATCGTCTGCGTGAGACTTTCTGGGACTGGGGGCCGTCTGCGTGGGACTTTCTGGGACTGGGGGTAGTCTGGGTGGGACTTTCTTGGACTGGGGTTCGTCTGCGTTCGACTTTCTGGGACTGTCTCCTGGCTAGGGTGGTCGTTTGCGTGAGACTTTCTGGGATTTGGGTTCGTCTGCGTGGGACTTTCTGGGACTGGGGGTCGTCTGTGTGGGACTTTCTGGGACTGGGGGTCGTCTGCGTGGGACTTTCTGGGACTGGAGCTCGTGTGCGTGGGACTTTCTGGGACTGGGGGTCGACTGCGTGGGACTTTCTGGGACTGGGGTTCGTCTGCGTTGGACTTTCTGGGACTGTCTCCTGGGTGGGGGGTCGTCTGTTTGGGACTTTCTGGGACTGTCTCCTGTGAGGTGGGTCGTCTGCGTGGGACTTTCTGGGAATGGCCGTCGTCTGCGTGGGAATTTCGGGGACTGTCTCCTGTGTGGGGTGCGTCTGCGTGGGACTTTCTGGGACTGGGGGTCGTCTGCGTGGGACTTTCTGGGACTGTCTCCTGTGTGGGGGGTCTTCTGCGTGGGACCTTCTGGGACTGGGGGTCGTCTGCGTGGGACTTTCTGGGACTGTCTCCTGGGTGGGGGGTCGTCTCTGTATGACTTTCTGGGACTGGAGGTCGTCTGCATGGGATTTTCTGGGACTATCACCTGGGTGGGGGGTCGTCTGGTTGGGATTTTCTGGGACTGGATGTCGTCTGCGTGGGACTTTCTGGGACTGGCGGTCGTTTGCGTGGGACTTTCTGGGACTGTCTCCTTGGTGGGGCGTCGTCTGCGTAGGACTTTCTCGGACTGTCTCCTGGGTGGGGGTCGTCTGCGTGGGACTTTCTCGGACTGGGGGTCGACTGCGTGGGACTTTCTCGGACTGGGGGCCGTCTGCGTGGGACTTTCTGGGACTGTCTCCTTGGTGGGGGGTCGTCTGCGTGGGACTTTCTGGGACTGTCTCCTGGGTGGGGGTCGTCTGCGTGGGACTTTCTAGGACTTGGGGTCGTCTGTGTGGGACTTTCTCCTGGGTGGGGGGTCGTCTGTGTGGGACTTTCTGGGACTGTCTCCTGGGTGGGGTTCGTTTGCGTGGTACTTTCTGGGACTGTCTCCTGGGTGGGGGTCGTCCGCATGGGACTTTCTGGGACTGGGGGTCTTCTGCGTGGCACTATCTGGGACTGTCTCCTTGGTGGGGGGTCGTCTCCGGGGGACTTTCTGGGACTGGGTGCCGTCCGCGTGGCACTTTCTGGGACTGTCACCTAGGTGGGGGGTCGTCTGCCTGGGACATTCTGGCACTGGGGGTCGTCTGCGTGGGACATTCTGCGACTGTCTCCTGGGTGGGGGTATCGTCTGCGTGAGACTTTCTGGGAATGGGAGTCGTCTGCGTGGGACTTTCTGGGACTGTCACCTGGGTGAGGGGTCGTCTGCGTGGGACTTTCTGGGACTGTGGGACTTCTGCGTGGGACATTCTGGGACTGTCTCCTGGGTGGGTGGTCGTCTGCGTGGTACTTTCTGGGACTGTCTCCTGGGTGGGGGTCTTCTGCATGGGACTTTCTGGGACTGGGGGTCTTCTGCGTGGCACTTTCTGGGACTGTCTCCTGGGTATGGGGTCGTCTGCGTGGGATTTTCTGGGACAGGGGGTCGTCTGCGTTTGACTTTTTTTGACTGGGGGTCGTCTGCTTGGGACTTTCTGGAACTGTCTCCTCGTTGGGGGGTCGTCTGTTTGGGACTTTCTAGGTCTGTCTACTGTGTGGGGTGCGTCTGCGTGGGACTTTCTGGAACGGGGTTCGTCTGCGTGGGACATTCTGGGACTGGGGTTCTTCTCCGTGCGACTTTCTGGGACTGTCTCCTGGGTAGGGGGGTCGTCTGCGTGGGACTTTCTGGGACTGGGGGTCGTCTGGGTGGGATTTTCTTGGACGGGGGTCGTCTGCGTTGGACTTTCTGGGACTGGAGGTCGTCTGCGTGGGATTTCTGGGACTGGGGGTCGTCTGCGTGGGATTTTCTGGAACTGTCTCCTGGGCGGGTGATCGTCTGCGTGGGACTTTCTGGGACTGTCTCCTGGGTGGGGGGTCGTCTGCATGGGACTTTCTGGGACTGGGGGTCGTCTGCGTGGGACTTTCTGGGACTGTCTCCTGACTGAGGTGTCGTCTGCGTGGGACTTTCGGGGACTGGTGTCGTCTGCCAGGGACTTTCTGGGACTTTCTTCTTGGTGGGGGGTCGTCTGCGTGGGACTTTCTTGGACTAGGGGTCGTCTGCGTGGGACTTGATGGGACTGTCTCCTGGGTGGGGGTTGTCTGCGTGGGACTTTCCGGGAGAGGGGGTCGTCTGCGTGGGACTTTCTGGGAGTGGGGGTCGTCTGCGTTGGACTTTTTAGGACTGTCTCCTGGGTGTGGTGTCGTCTGCGTGGGACTGGGGTTCATCTGCGTGGGACTTTCTGGGACTGTCAGCTGGGTAGGGGGGTCGTCTGCGTGGGACTTTCTGGGACTGTCTACTGTGTGGGGGGGGGGCGTCTGCCTGAGACTTTCTTGGACTGGGTGTCGTCTACGTGGGACTTTCTGAGACTGGGGTTCGTCTGCGTGCGACTTTCTGGGACTGTCTCCTGGGTAGGGGGGTTGTCTGCGTGGGACTTTCTGGGACTGTCTCCTGGGTGGGGTGTCGTCTTCGTGGTACTTTCTGGGACTGTCTCCTGGGTGGGGGGTCGTCTGCGTGGGACTTTCTGGGACTGGGGGTCGTCTGCGTGGGACTTTCTGGAACTGTCTCCTCGTTGGGGGGTCGTCTGTTTGGGACTTTCTAGGTCTGTCTACTGTGTGGGGTGCGTCTGCGTGGGACTTTCTGGAACGGGGTTCGTCTGCGTGGGACATTCTGGGACTGGGGTTCTTCTCCGTGCGACTTTCTGGGACTGTCTCCTGGGTAGGGGGGTCGTCTGCGTGGGACTTTCTGGGACTGGGGGTCGTCTGGGTGGGATTTTCTTGGACGGGGGTCGTCTGCGTTGGACTTTCTGGGACTGGAGGTCGTCTGCGTGGGATTTCTGGGACTGGGGGTCGTCTGCGTGGGATTTTCTGGAACTGTCTCCTGGGCGGGTGATCGTCTGCGTGGGACTTTCTGGGACTGTCTCCTGGGTGGGGGGTCGTCTGCATGGGACTTTCTGGGACTGGGGGTCGTCTGCGTGGGACTTTCTGGGACTGTCTCCTGAGTGAGGTGTCGTCTGCGTGGGACTTTCGGGGACTGGTGTCGTCTGCCAGGGACTTTCTGGGACTTTCTTCTTGGTGGGGGGTCGTCTGCGTGGGACTTTCTTGGACTAGGGGTCGTCTGCGTGGGACTTGATGGGACTGTCTCCTGGGTGGGGGTTGTCTGCGTGGGACTTTCCGGGAGAGGGGGTCGTCTGCGTGGGACTTTCTGGGAGTGGGGGTCGTCTGCGTTGGACTTTTTAGGACTGTCTCCTGGGTGTGGTGTCGTCTGCGTGGGACTGGGTTTCATCTGCGTGGGACTTTCTGGGACTGTCAGCTGGGTAGGGGGGTCGTCTGCGTGGGACTTTCTGGGACTGTCTACTGTGTGGGGGGGGGGCGTCTGCCTGAGACTTTCTTGGACTGGGTGTCGTCTACGTGGGACTTTCTGAGACTGGGGTTCGTCTGCGTGCGACTTTCTGGGACTGTCTCCTGGGTAGGGGGGTTGTCTGCGTTGGACTTTCTGGGACTTGGGTTCGTCTGCGTGGGACTTTCTGGGACTGTCTCCTGGGTGGGGTGTCGTCTTCGTGGTACTTTCTGGGACTGTCTCCTGGGTGGGGGGTCGTCTGCGTGGGACTTTCTGGGACTGGGGGTCGTCTGCGTGGGACTTTCTGGGACTGGGTTTCGTCTGCGTGGGACTTTCTGGGACTGTCTCCTGGGTGGGGGGTCATCTGTTTGGGACTTTCTGGGACTGTCTCCTTTGTGGGGGGTCGTCTGCGTGGGACTTTCTGGGACTGGGTGTCGTCTGCGTGGGACTTTCTGGGACTGGGTGTCGTCTGCGTGGGACTTTCTGGGACTGTCTCCTGGGTGGGGGGTCATCTCAGTGGGACTTTCTGGGGCTGGGGGTCGTCTCCGTGGGACTTTCTGTAACTGTCACCAGGGTGGGGCGTCGTCTGCGTGGGAATTTCTGGGACTGTGGGATGTCTGCGTGGGATATTCTGGGACTGTCTCTTGGGTGGGGGGTCGTGTTCTTTGGACTTTTTCGGACTGGAGGTCGCCTTCGTGGGACTTTCTGGGACTGGGGGTCGTCTGCGTGGGTACTTTCTAGGACTGGGGGTCTTCCGCGTGGCACTTTCTGGGACTGACTCCTGGGTGGGGGTCGTCTGCGTGGGACTTTCTGGGACTGTCTCCTGGGTGGGGGTCTTCTGCATGGGATTTTCTTGGACTGGGGGTCTTCTGCCTGGCACTTTCTGGGACTGTCTCCTGGGTGTGGGGTCGTCTGCGTGGGATTTTCTGGGACAGGGGGTCGTCTGCGTTGGACTTTTTTGGACTGGGGTCGTCTGCGTGGGACTTTCTGGAACTGGGCGTCGTCTGCGTCGGACTCTCTGGGACTGTCTCCTGGGTCGGGGGTCGTCTGTTTGGGACTTTCTAGGTCTGTCTACTGTGTGGGGTGTGTCTGCGTGGGACTTTCTGGGACTGGGGGTGGTCTGCGTGGGACTTTCTGGGACTGGGTTTCGTCTGCCTGCGACTTTCTGGGACTGTCTCCAGGGTAGGGGGGTCGTCTGCGTGGGACTTTCTGGGACTGCGGGTGGTCTGCGTGGGATTTTCTTGGACGGGGGTCGTCTGCGTGGGACTTCCTGGGACTGGAGGTTGTCTGCGTGGGACTTTCTGGGACTGGGGGTCGTCTGCGTGGGACTTTCTGGGACTGTCTCCTGGGTGGGGGGTCGTCTGCGTGGGACTTTCTGGGACTGGGGGTCGTCTGCGTGGGACTTTCTGGGACTGTCTTGTGAGTGAGGGGTCGTCTGCGTGGGACATTCGGGGACTGGGGATCGTCTGCCAGGGACTTTCTGGGACTGTCTCCTTGGTGGGGGTTCGTCTGCGTGGGATTTTCTTGGACTGGGGGTCGTTTGCGTGGGACTTTATGGGACTGGCTCCTGGGTGGGGGTCGTCTGAGTGGGACTTTCCCGGAGAGGGGGTCGTCTGCGTGGGACTGTCTGGGAGTGGGGTTCGTCTGCGTTGGACTTTCTAGGACTGTCTCCTGGGTGTGGTGTCGTCTGCGTGGGACTTTCTGGGACTGGGGTTCGTCTGCGTGGGACTTTCTGGGACTGTCTCCTGTGTGGCGGGTCGTGTGCGTGGGACTTTGTCGGACTGGTGGTCGTCTGCGTGGGACTTTTTTGGACTGGGGGTCTTCTGCGTGGGACTTTCTGGGACTGGGGGTCGTCTGCGTGGGACTTTATGGAACTCGGCGTCTTCTGCGTGGGACTTTCTGGGACTGTCTCCTGGGTAGGGGGGTCGTCTGCGTGGGATTTACTGGATTCTGTCTCCTGGGTAGGGGTTTCGTCTGCGTGGGACTTTCTGGGACTTGGGTTCGTCTGCGTGGGACTTTCTGGGACTGTCTACTGTGTGGGGTGTCGTCTGCGTTGGACTTTCTGGGACTGGGGGTCGTCTGCGTGGGACGTTCTTGGACTGGCTCCTGGGTGGGGTGTCTTCTGCGTGGAACTTTCTGGGACTGTCTCCTGGGTGGGGGTCGTCTGCCTGGGACTTTATGGGACTGGGGTTCGTCTGCTTGGGACTTTCTGGGACTGGGGGTCGTCTGCGTTGGACTTTCTGGGACTGTCTCCTGTTGTGGGGTCATCTGTTTGGGACTTTCTGGGACTGTCTCCTGTGTGGCGGGTCGTGTGCGTGGGACTTTGTCGGACTGGTGGTCGTCTGCGTGGGACTTTTTTGGACTGGGGGTCTTCTGCGTGGGACTTTCTGGGACTGGGGGTCGTCTGCGTGGGACTTTATGGAACTCGGCGTCGTCTGCGTGGGACTTTCTGGGACTGTCTCCTGGGTAGGGGGGTCGTCTGCGTGGGATTTACTGGGACTGTCTCCTGGGTAGGGGTTTCGTCTGCGTGGGACTTTCTGGGACTTGGGTTCGTCTGCGTGGGACTTTCTGGGACTGTCTACTGTGTGGGGTGTCGTCTGCGTTGGACTTTCTGGGACTGGGGGTCGTCTGCGTGGGACGTTCTTGGACTGGCTCCTGGGTGGGGGGGTCTTCTGCGTGGAACTTTCTGGGACTGTCTCCTGGGTGGGGGTCGTCTGCCTGGGACTTTATGGGACTGGGGGTCGTCTGCTTGGGACTTTCTGGGACTGGGGGTCGTCTGCGTTGGACTTTCTGGGACTGTCTCCTGTTGTGGGGTCATCTGCTTGGGACTTTCTGGGACAGTCTCCTTTGTGGGGGGTCGTCTGCGGGGGACTTTCTGGGACTAGGGGTCGTCTACGTGGGACTTTCTGGGACTGTCTGCTGGGTGGGGGGTCGTCTGTTTGGGACTTTCTAGGTCTGTCTACTGTGTGGGGTGTGTCTGCGTGGGACTTTCTGGGACTGGGGGTCGTCTTCGTGGGACTTTCTGGGACTGGGTTTCGTCTGCCTGCGACTTTCTGGGACTGTCTCCAGGGTAGGGGGGTCGTCTGCGTGGGACTTTCTGGGACTGCGGGTGGTCTGCGTGGGATTTTCTTGGACGGGGGTCGTCTGCGTGGGACTTCCTGGGACTGGAGGTTGTCTCCGTGGGACTTTCTGGGACTGGGGGTCGTCTGCGTGGGACTTTCTGGGACTGTCTCCTGGGTGGGGGGTCGTCTGCGTGGGACTTTCTGGCACTGGGGGTCGTCTGCGTGGGACTTTCTGGGACTGTCTTGTGAGTGAGGGGTCGTCTGCGTGGGACATTCGGGGACTGGGGATCGTCTGCCAGGGACTTTCTGGGACTGTCTCCTTGGTGGGGGTTCGTCTGCGTGGGATTTTCTTGGACTGGGGGTCGTTTGCGTGGGACTTTATGGGACTGGCTCCTGGGTGGGGGTCGTCTGAGTGGGACTTTCCCGGAGAGGGGGTCGTCTGCGTAGGACTGTCTGGGAGTGGGGTTCGTCTGCGTTGGACTTTCAAGGACTGTCTCCTGGGTGTGGTGTCGTCTGCGTGGGACTTTCTGGGACTGGGGTTCGTCTGCGTGGGACTTTCTGGGACTGTCAGCTGGGCAGGGGAGTCGTCTACGTGGGACTTTCTGGGACTGTCTGCTGGGTGGGGGGTCGTCTGTTTGGGACTTTCTAGGTCTGTCTACTGTGTGGGGTGTGTCTGCGTGGGACTTTCTGGGACTGGGGGTCGTCTTCGTGGGACTTTCTGGGACTGGGTTTCGTCTGCCTGCGACTTTCTGGGACTGTCTCCAGGGTAGGGGGGTCGTCTGCGTGGGACTTTCTGGGACTGCGGGTGGTCTGCGTGGGATTTTCTTGGACGGGGGTCGTCTGCGTGGGACTTCCTGGGACTGGAGGTTGTCTCCGTGGGACTTTCTGGGACTGGGGGTCGTCTGCGTGGGACTTTCTGGGACTGTCTCCTGGGTGGGGGGTCGTCTGCGTGGGACTTTCTGGCACTGGGGGTCGTCTGCGTGGGACTTTCTGGGACTGTCTTGTGAGTGAGGGGTCGTCTGCGTGGGACATTCGGGGACTGGGGATCGTCTGCCAGGGACTTTCTGGGACTGTCTCCTTGGTGGGGGTTCGTCTGCGTGGGATTTTCTTGGACTGGGGGTCGTTTGCGTGGGACTTTATGGGACTGGCTCCTGGGTGGGGGTCGTCTGAGTGGGACTTTCCCGGAGAGGGGGTCGTCTGCGTGGGACTGTCTGGGAGTGGGGTTCGTCTGCGTTGGACTTTCAAGGACTGTCTCCTGGGTGTGGTGTCGTCTGCGTGGGACTTTCTGGGACTGGGGTTCGTCTGCGTGGGACTTTCTGGGACTGTCAGCTGGGCAGGGGAGTCGTCTGCGTGGGACTTTCTGGGACTGTCTCCTGTGTGGCGGGTCGTGTGCGTGGGACTTTGTCGGACTGGTGGTCGTCAGCGTGGGACTTTTTTGGACTGGGGGTCTTCTGCGTGGGACTTTCTGGGACTGGGGGTCGTCTGCGTGGGACTTTATGGAATTCGGCGTCGTCTGCGTGGGACTTTCTGGGACTGTCTCCTGGGTAGGGGGGTCGTCTGCGTGGGATTTACTGGGACTGTCTCCTGGGTAGGGGTTTCGTCTGCGTGGGACTTTCTGGGACTTGGGTTCGTCTGCGTGGGACTTTCTGGGACTGTCTACTGTGTGGGGTGTCGTCTGCGTTGGACTTTCTGGGACTGGGGGTCGTCTGCGTGGGACGTTCTTGGACTGGCTCCTGGATGGGGGGTCTTCTGCCTGGGACTTTATGGGACTGGGGGTCGTCTGCTTGGGACTTTCTGGGACTGGGGGTCGTCTGCGTTGGACTTTCTGGGACTGTCTCCTGTTGTGGGGTCATCTGTTTGTGACTTTCTGGGACTGTCTCCTTTGTGGGGGGTCGTCTGCGGGGGACTTTCTGGGACTAGGGGTCGTCTGCGTTGGACTTTCTGGGACTGGGTGTCGTCTGCGTGGGACTTTCTGGGACTGTCTGCTGGGTGGGTGGTCCTCTCCGTGGGACTTTCTGGGGCTGGGGGTCGTCTGCGTGGGACTTTCTGTGACTGTCACCTGAGTGGGGGGTCGTCTGCGTGGGAATTTCTGGGACTGTGGGACGTCTGCGTGGGATATTGTGGGACTGTCTCTTGGGTGGGGGGTCGTATGCTTTGGACTTTGTCGGACTGGAGGTCGCCTGCGTGGGACTTTCTGGGACTGGGGGTCATCTGCGTGGGTAATTTCTGGGACTGGGTGTCGTCTGCGTGGGACTTTCTGGGACTGGGGGTCGTCTGCGTTGGACTTTCTGGGACTGTCTCCTGGGTGGGGTGTCATCTGTTTGGGACTTTCTGGGACTGTCTCCTTTATGGGGGGTCGTCTGCGTGGGACTTTCTGCGACTGGGGTCGTCTGCGTGGGACTTTCTGGGACTGGGTGTCGTCTGCGTGGTACTTTCTGGGACTGTCTCCTGGGTGGGGGGTTGTCTCCGTGGGACTTTCTGGGGCTGGGGGTCGTCTGCTTGGGATTTTCTGTGACTGTCACCTGGGTGGGGGGTCGTCATCGTGGGAATTTCTGGGACTGTGGGAAGTCTGCGTGGGATATTCTGGGACTGTCTCTTGGGTGGGGGGTCGTGTCCTTTGGACTTTGTCGGACTGGAGGTCGCCTGCGTGGGACTTTCTGTGACTGGGGGTCGTCTCCGTGGGTACTTTCTGGGACTGGGGGTCGTCTGCGTGACACTTTCTGGGACTGTCTTTTGGGTGGGGGGTCGTCTGCGTGGGACTTTCTGGGACTGTCTACTGTGTGGGGTGTCGTCTGCGTTGGACTTTCTGGGACTGGGGGTCGTCTGCGTGGGACTTTCTGGGACTGTCTCCTGGGTGGGGGGTCTTCTGCGTGGAACTTTCTGGGACTGTCTCCTGGGTGGGGGCTCGTCTGCGTGGGACTTTCTGGGACTGGGGGTCGTCTGCGTGGGACTTTCTGGGACTGGGGGTCGTCTGCGTTGGACTTTCTGGGACTGTCTCCTGGGTGGGGGGTCATCTGTTTGGGACTTTCTGGGACTGTCTCCTTTGTGGGGGGTCGTCTGCGTGGGACTTTCTGGGACTGGGGGTCGTCTGCGTGGGACTTTCTGAGACTGTGTGTCGTCTGGGTGGGATATTCTGGGACTGTCTCTTGGGTGGGGGGTCGTGTCCTTTGGACTTTGTCGGACTGGAGGTCGCCTGCGTGGGACTTTCTGTGACTGGGGGTCGTCTCCGTGGGTACTTTCTGGGACTGGGGGACGTCTGCGTGGCACTTTCTGGGACTGTCTTTTGGGTGGGGGGGTCTTCTGCGTGGGACTTTCTGGGTCCGGGTGTCGTCCGCGTGGGACTTTCTGGGACTGTCTCCTGGGTGTGGGTTTGTCTGCGTGGTACTTTCTGGGACTGGGGGTCGTCTGCGTGGTACTCTGTGGGTCTGGGGGTCTTCTGCGTGGGACATTCTGGGACTGTCTCCTGTGTGGCGGGTCATGAGCGTGGGACTTTGTCTGACAGGGGGTCGTCTGCGTGGGACTTTCTGGGACTGGGGGTCGTCTGCGTGGGACTTTCTGTGACTGGGGTTCGTCTGCGTGGGACTTTCTGGGACTGGGTGTCGTCTGCGTGGGACTTTCTGGGACTGTCTCCTGGGTGGGGGGGGTCGTCTGCTTGCGACTTTCTGGGAATGGGGGTCGTCTGCGTGGGACATTCTGGGACTGGAGGTCGTCTGCGTGGGACTTTCTGGGACAGGGGGTCGTCTGCGTGGGACATTCTGGGACTTGGGTTCTTCTGCGTGCGACTTTCTGGGACTGTCTCCCGGGTGGGGGTTCTTCCGCGTGGCACTTTCTGGGACAGTCTCCTGGGTGGGGGTCGTCTGAGTGGGACTTTCTTGGACTGTCTCCTAGGTGGCGGGTCGTCTGCGTGGGACTTTCTGGGACTGGGGGTCGTCTGCGTGGGATTTTCTTGGACTGTCTCCTGGGTGGGTGCTCCTCTGTTTGGGACTTTCCGGGACAGGTGGTCTTCTGCGTGGTACTTTCTGGGACTGGGGTTCGTCTGACAGGGTCATTCTGGGACTGTCTCCTGGGGGAGGGGTCGTCTCCGTGGGATTTCTTGGACTGGGGGTCGTCTGCGTGGGACTTTCTGGGACTGTCTCCTGGGTGGGGGTCGTCTACGTGGGGCTATCTGGGACTGTGGGTCGTCTGCGTGGGATTTTCTTGGACTGTCTCCTGGGTGGGTGTTCCTCTGCGTGGGACTTTCCGGGACAGGGGGTCGTCTGCGTGGGACTTTCTGGGACTGGGGTTCGTCTGCGTGGGTCTTTCTGGGACTGTCAGCTGGGTGGGGGGTCGTCTGCGTGGCATTTTCTGGGACAGGGTGTCGTCTGCGTGGGACTTTTTTGGACTGGGGGTCGTCTGCGTGGGGCTTTCTGGGACTGGGGGTCGTCTGTTTGGGACTTTCTGGAACTGGGCGTCGTCTGTGTGGGACTTTCTGGGGCTGTCTCCTGGGTGGGGGGTTATCTGTTTGGGACTTTCTGGTACTGTCTACTGTGTGGGGGGCGTCTGCGTGGGACTTTCTGGGACTGGGGGTCGTCTGCGTGGGACTTTCTGAGACTGCGATTCGTCTGCGTGCGACTTTCTGGGACTGTCTCCTGGGTAGGGGGGTCGTCTGCGTGGGACTTTCTGGGACTTGGGTTCGTCTGCGTGGGACTTTCTGGGACTGTCTCCTGGGTGGGGTGTCGTCTGCGTGGTACTTTCTTGGACTGTCTACTGTGTGGGGTGTCGTCTGCGTTGGACTTTCTGGGACTGGGGGTCGTCTGCGTTGGACCTTCCGGGACTGGCTCCTGGGTGGGGGGTATTCTGCGTGGAACTTTCTGGGACTGTCTCCTTGGTGGGGGGTCGTCTGCGTGGGACTTTCTGTGACTGGGGGTCGTCTGCGTTGGACTTTCTGGGACTGTCTGCTGGGTGGGGGGTCATCGGTTTGGGACATTCTGGGACTGTCTCCTTTGTGGGGGGTCGTCTGCGTGGGACTTTCTGGGATTGGGGATCGTCTGCGTGGGACTTTCTGGGACTGGGTGTCGTCTGCGTGGGACTTTCTGGGACTGTCTCCTGGGTGGGGGTCGTCTCCGTGGGACTTTCTGGGGCTGGGTGTCGTCTGCGTGGGACTTTCTGTGACTGTCACCTGGGGGGTCGTCTGCGTGGTAATTTCTGGGACTGTGGGAAGTCTGTGTGGGATATTCTGGGACTGTCTCTTGGGTTGGGGGTCGTGTGCTTTGGACTTTGTCGGACTGGAGGTCGGCTGCGTGGGACTTTCTGGGACTGGGGCTCGTCTGCGTGGGACTTTCAGGGACTGTCTTTTGGGTGGGGGGTCGTCTGCGTGGGACTGTCTGTGTCCGGGGGTCGTCAGTGTGGGACTTTCTGGGACTGTCTCCTGGGTGTGGGTTTGTCTGCGTGGTACTTTCTGGGACTGGGGGTCGTCTGCGTGGTACTTTCTGGGACTGGGTGTCTTCAGCGTGGGACATTCTGGGACTGTCTCCTGTGTGGCGGGTCGTGTGCGTGGGACTTTGTCTGACAGGGCGTCGTCTGCGTGGGACTTTCTGGCACTGGGGGTCGTCTGCGTGGGAATTTCTGGGACTGCGGTTCGTCTGCGTGGGACTATCTGGGACTGGGTGTCGTCTGCGTGGGACTTTCTGGGACTGTCTCCTGGGTGGGGGGTCGTCTGCTTGCGACTTTCTGGGAATGGGGGTCGTCTGCGTGGGAGTTTCTGGGACTGGAGGTCTTCTGTGTGGGACTTTCTGGGACTAGGATCGTCTGCGTGGGACATTCTGGGACTTGGGTTCTTCTGCGTGCGACTTTCTGGGACTGTCTCCCGGGTGGGGTGTCTTCAGCGTGGCACTTTCTGGGACTGTCTCCTGGGTGGGGGTCGTCTGCGTGGGACTTTCTTGGACTGTCTACTAGGTGGCGGGTCGTCTGCGTGGGACTTTCTGGGACTGTGGTCGGCTGCGTGGGATTTTCTTGGACTGCCTCCTGGGTGGGTGCTCCTCTGCGTGGGACGTTCCGGGACAGGGGGTCGTCTGCGTGGGACTTTCTGGGACTGGGGTTCGTCTGACAGGGACTTTCTGGGACTGTCTCCTGGGTGGGGGGTCGTCTGCGTGGGACTTTCTTGGACTGGCGTTCGTCTGCGTGGGACTTTCTGGGACTGTCTCCTAGGTGGGGGTCGTCTGCGTGGGGCTATCTGGGACTGTGGGTCGTCTGCGTGGGATTTTCTTGGACTGTCTCCTGGGTGGGTGCTCCTCTGCGTGGGACTTTCCGGGACAGGGGGTCGTCTGCGTGGGACTTTCTGGGACTGGGATTCGTCTGCGTGGGACTTTCTGGGACTGTCAGCTGGGTGGAGGGGCGTTTGCGTGGGACTTTCTGGGACTGTCTCCTGGGTGGGGGTCGTCTGCATGGGACATTCTGGGATTGGGGGTCTTCTGCGTGGCACTTTCTGGGACTGTCTCCTGGGTGTGGGGTCGTCTGCGTGGTATTTTCTGGGACAGGTGGTCGTCTGCGTGGGACTTTTTTGGACTGGGGTTCGTCTGCGTGGGGCTTTCTGGGACTGGGGGTCGTCTGTGTGGGACTTTCTGGAACTGGGCGTCGTCTGCGTGGGATTTCTGGGACTGTCTCCTGGGTGGGGGGTCGTCTGTTTGGGAGTTTCTGGTACTGTCTACTGTGTGGGGGGCGTCTGCGTGAGACTTTCTGGGACTGGGGTTCGTCTGCGTGCGACTTTCTGGGCTGTCTCCTGGGTAGGGGGGTCGTCTGCGTTGGACTTTCTGGGACTTGGGTTCGTTTGCGTGGGTCTTTCTGGGACTGTCTACTGTGTGGTGGGTCGTCTGCGTGGAACTTTGTGGGACTGGGGGTCGTCTGCGTGGGACTTTCTGGGACTGGCACCTGGGTGTGTTGTCTTCTGAGTGGAACTTTCTGGGACTGTCTCCTGGGTGAGGGGTCGTCTGCGTGGGACATTCTGGGACTGGGGGTCGTCTGCGTGGGACATTCTGCGACTGTCTCCTGGGTGGGGGGTCGTCTGTGTTGGACTTTCTGGGACTGGGGGTCGTCTGCGTGGGTACTTTCTGGGACTGGGGGTCGTCTGCGTGGGACTTTATGGGACTGTCTTTTGGGTGGGGGGTCGTCTGCGTGGGACTTTCTGGGTCCGGGGGTCGTCTGCGTGGTACTTTCTGGGACAGGGGTCGTCTGCGTGGGACATTCTGGGACTGTCTTTTGTGTGGCGGGTCGTGTGCGTGGGACTTTGTCGGACAGGGGTTCGTCTGCGTGGGAGTTTCTGGGACGGGGGGTCCTCTGAGTGGGACTTTCTGGGACTGGGGTTCGTCTGCGTGGGACTTTCTGGGACTGGGTGTCGTCTGCGTGGGACTTTCTGGGACTGTCTCCTGGGTGGGGTGTCTTCTGCGTGGGACTTTCTGGGACTGGGGGTCGTCTGCGTGGGACTTTCTGGGACTGTCTCCTGGGTGAGGGTTCGTCTGCGTGTGACTTTCGGTGACTGGGCGTCCTCTGCGTGGGACTTTCTGGGACTGTCTCCTGGGTGGGGGTCGTCTGCGTGGTACTATCTGGGACTGTGGGTCGTCAACGTGGGATTTTCTTGGACTGTCTCCTGGGTGGGTGCTCCTCCGCGTGGGACTTTCCGGGACTGGGGTTCTTCTGCGTCGACTTTCTGGGACTGTCTCCTGGGTGGGGGTCGTCTGCATGGGACTTTCTGGGACTGGGGGTCTTATGCGTGGCACTTTCTCGGACTGTCTCCTGGGTGTGGGGTCGTCTGCGTGGGATTTTCTGGGACAGAGGGTCGTCTGCGTGGGACTTTTTTGGACTGGGGCTCGTCTGCGTGGGGCTTTCTGGGACTGGATGTCTTCTCTGTGGGACTTTCTGGAACTGGGCGTCGTCTCCGTGGGACTTTCTGGGACTGTCTCCTGGGTAGGGGGGTCGTCTGCGTGGGACTTTCTGGGACTTGGGTTCGTCTGCGTCGGAATTTCTGGGACTGTCTCCTGGTTGGGGGTTCGTCTGTTTGGGACTTTCTGGTACTGTCTACTGTGTAGGGGGCGTCTGCGTGAGACTTTCTGGGACTGGGGGACGTCTGCGTTGGACTTTCTGGGACTGGGGTTCTTCTGCGTGCGACTTTCTGGGACTGTCTCCCGGGTGGGGGTTCGTCTGCGTGGGACCTTCTGGGACTGTCTCCTAGGTGGGCGTCGTCTGCATGGGACTTTCTGGGACTGTCTCCTGGGTGGGGGGTCGTCTTCGTGGGACATTCTGGGACTGGGGGTCGTCAGCGTGGGACTTTCTGGGACTGTCTCCTGGGTGAGGGGTCGTCTGCGTGTGACGTTCGGTGACTGGGGGTCGTCTGCCAGGGACTTTCTGGGACTGTCTCCTGTGTGGGGGGTCGTCTGCGTTGGACTTTCTGGGACTGTCTCCTGGGTGGGGGTCGTCTGCGTGGTACTATCTGGGACTGTGTGTCGTCAGCGTGGGATTTTCTTGGACTGTCTCCTGTGTGGGTGCTCCTCTGCGTGGGACTTTCCGGGATAGGGGGTCGTCTGCGTGGGACTTTTTGGGACTGGGGTTCGTCTGCGTGGGACTTTCTGGGACTGTCAGCTGGGTGGGGGGGTCGTCTGCGTGGGACTTTCTGGTACTGGGGGTCTTCTGCGTGGCACTTTCTAGGACTGTCTCCTGGGTGTGGGGTTGTCTGCGTGGGATTTTCTGGGACAGGGGGTCGTCTGCGTGGGACTTTTTTGGACTGGGGGTCGTCTGCGTGGGGCTTTCTGGGACTGGGGGTCGTCTGTGTGGGACTTTCTGGAACTGAGCGTCGTCTGCGTGGGACTTTCTGGGACTGGCTCCTGGGTGGGTGTTCTTCTGCCTGGAACTTTCTGGGACTGTCTCCTGGGTAGGGGTCGTGTGCATGGGACATTCTGGGACTGGGGGTTGTCTGCGTGGGACATTCTGCGACTGTCTCCTGGGTGGGGGGTCGTCTGTTTGGGACGTTCTGGTACTGTCTACTGTGTGGGGGGCGTCTGCGTGAGACTTTCTGGGACTGGGTGTGGTCTGCGTGGGACTTTCTGAGACTGGGGTTCGTCTGCGTGCGACTTTCTGGGACTGTCTCCTGGGTAGGGGGGTCTTCTGCGTGGGACTTTTTGGGACTTGGGTTCGTCTGCGTGGGACTTTCTGGGACTGTCTCCTGGTTGGGTGGTCGTCTATGTGGTACTTTCTGGGACTGTCTACTGTGTGGTGGGTCGTCTGCGTGTGACTTTCTGGGACTGGGGGTCGTCTGCGTGGGACTTTCTGGGACTGGCACCTGGGTGGGTGGTCTTCTGCCTGGAACTTTTTGGGACTGTCTCCTGGGTGAGGGTCGTCTGCATGGGACATTCTGGGACTGGGGGTCGTCTGCGTGGGACATTTTGCGACTGTCTCCTGGGTGGGGGTTCGTCTGTGTTGGACTTTCTGGGACTGGGAGTCGTCTGCGTGGGACTTTCTGGGACAGGGGGTCGTCTGCGTTGGACTTTCTTGGACTGTCTCCTGGGGGGGTCGTCTGTTTGGGACTTTCTGCGACTGTCTCCTGGCGGGGTAGTCTGTTTGGGACTATCTGAGACTGTCTCCTGGGTGGGTGCTCCTCTGCGTGGGACTTTCCGGGACAGGGGGTCGTCTGCGTGGGACTTTCTGGGACTGGGGCTCTTCTGCGTGGCACTTTCTAGGACTGTCTCCTGGGTGTGGGGTCGTCTGCGTGGGATTTTCTGGGACAGGGGGTCGTCTGGGACTGTCTCCTGGGGGGGTCGTCTGTTTGGGACTATCTGAGACTGGGTGTCTTCTGTGTGGGACTTTCTGGAACTGGGCGTCGTCTGCGTGGGACTTTCTGGGACTGTCTCCTGGGTAGGGGGTCGTCTGCGTGGGACTTTCTGGGACTGGGGGTCGTCTGCGTGGGACTTTCTGGGACTGGGGGTCGTCTGCGTGGGACTTTCTGGGACTGGGGTTCTTCTGCGTGCGACTTTCTGGGACTGTCTCCCGTGTGGGGGTTCCTCTGCGTGGGACCTTCTGGGACTGTCTCCTAGGTGGGCGTCGTCTGCATGGGACTTTCTGGGACTGTCTCCTGGGTGGGGGGTCGTCTGCGTGGGACTTTCTGGGACTGGGGGTCGTCAGCGTGGGACTTTCTGGGACTGTCTCCTGGTTGAGGTGTCGTCTGCGTGTGACGTTCGGTGACTGGGGGTCGTCTGCCAGGGACTTTCTTGGACTGTCTCCTGCGTGGGGGGTCGTCTGCGTTGGACTTTCTTGGACTGGGCGTCGTCTGCGTGGGATTTTCTGGGACTGTCTCCTGGGTGGGGGTCGTCTGCGTGGTACTATCTGGGACTGTGGTTCGTCAGCGTGGGATTTTCTTGGACTGTCTCCTGGGTGGGTGCTCCTCTGCGTGGGACTTTCCGGGACAGGGGGTCGTCTGCGTGGGACTTTCTGGGACTGGGGTTCGTCTCCGTGGGACTTTCTGGGACTGTCAGCTGGGTGGGGGGGTCGTCTGCGTGGGACTTTCTGGGACTGGGGGTCTTCTGCGTGGCACTTTCTAGGACTGTCTCCTGGGTGTGGGGTCGTCTGCGTGGGACTTTCTGTGACAGGGATCGTCTGCGTGGGACTTTTTTGGACTGGGGGTCGTCTGCGTGGGGCTTTCTGGGACTGGGGGTCGTCTGTGTGGGACTTTCTGGAACTGAGCGTCGTCTGCGTGGGACTTTCTGGGACTGTCTCCTGGGTGGGGGGTCGTCTGTTTGGGACTTTCTGGTACTGTCTACTGTGTGGGGGGGGGGGCGTCTGCGTGAGACTTTCTGGGACTGGGGGTCGTCTGCGTGGGACTTTCTGAGACTGGGATTCGTCTGCGTGCGACTTTCTGGGACTGTCTCCTGGGTAGGGGGGTCGTCTGCGTGGGACTTTCTGGGACTTGGGTTCGTCTGCGTGGGACTTTCTGGGACTGTCTCCTGGGTGGGTGGTCGTCTGCGTGGTACTTTCTGGGACTGTCTACTCTGTGGTGGGTCGTCTGCGTGGGACTTTCTGGGACTGGGGTTCGTCTGCGTGGGACTTTCTGGCACTGGCTCCTGGGTGGGGGGTCTTCTGCGTGGAACTTTCTGGGACTGTCTCCTGGGTGAGGGTCGTCTGCATGGGACATTTTTGGACTGGGGGTCGTCTGCGTGGGACATTCTGCGACTGTCTCCTGGGTGGGGGGTCTTCTGCTTGGACTGGGGGTCGTCTGTGTTGGACTTTCTGGGACTGGGTGTCGTCTGCGTGGGACTTTCTGGGACTGGGGGTCGTCTGCGTGGGTACTTTCTGGGACTGGGGGTCGTCTGCGTGGGACTTTCTGGGAATGTCTTTTGGGTGGGGGGTCGTCTGCGTGGGACTTTCTGGGTCCGGGGGTCATCCGCGTGGGCCTTTCTGGGACTGTCTCCTGGGTGTGGGATTGTCTGCGTGGTACTTTCTGGGACTGGGGGTCGTCTGCGTGGTACTTTCTGGGACAGGGGATCGTCTGCGTGGGACATTCTGGGACTGTCTTTTGTGTGGCGGGTCGTGTGCGTGGGACTTTGTCGGACAGGGGGTCGTCTGCGTGGGAGTTTCTGGGACTGTGGTTCGTCTGCGTGGGACTTTCTGGGATTGGGGTTCGTCTGCGTGGGACTTTCTGGGACTGGGTGTCGTCTGCGTGGGACTTTCTGGGACTGTCTCCTGGGTGGGGGGTCGTCTGCGTGGGACTTTCTGGGACTGGGGGTCGTCTGCGTGGGACTTTCTGGGACTGTCTCCTGGGTGAGGGGTCGTCTGCGTGTGACTTTCGGTGACTGGGCGTCCTCTGCGTGGGACTTTCTGGGACTGTCTCCTGGGTGGGGGTCGTCTGCGTGGGACTATCTGGGACTGTGGGTCGTCAGAGTGGGATTTTCTTGGACTGTCTCCTGGGTGGGTGCTCCTCTGCGTTGGACTTTCCGGGACTGGTGTTCTTCTGCGTGGGTCTTTCTGGGACTGTCAGCTGGGTGGGGGTGTCGTCTGCGTGGGACTTTCTGGAACTGTCTCCTGGGTGGGGCCCGTCTGCATGGGACTTTCTGGGACTGGGGGTCTTATGCGTGGCACTTTCTCGGACTGTCTCCTGGGTGTGGGGTTGTCTGCGTGGGATTTTCTGGGACAGAGGGTCGTCTGCGTGGGACTTTTTTGGACTTGGGGTCGTCTGCGTGGGGCTTTCTGGGACTGGGTGTCTTCTGTGTGGGACTTTCTGGAACTGGGCGTCGTCTGCGTGGGACTTTCTGGGACTGTCTCCTGGGTAGGGGGGTCGTCTGGGTAGGGGGGTCGTCTGCCAGGGACTTTCTGGGACAGTCTCCTGCGTGGGGGGTCGTCTGCGTTGGACTTTCTTGGACTGGGCGTCGTCTGCGTGGGATTTTCTGGGACTGTCTCCTGGGTGGGTGCTCCTCTGCGTGGGACTTTCCGGGACAGGGGGTCGTCTGCGTGGGACTTTCTGGGACTGGGGTTCGTCTGCGTGGGACTTTCTGGGACTGGGGGTCTTCTGCGTGGCACTTTCTAGGACTGTCTCCTGGGTGTGGGGTCGTCTGCGTGGGATTTTATGGGACAGGGGGTCGTCTGCGTGGGACTTTTTTGGACTGGGGGTCGTCTGCGTGGGGCTTTCTGGGACTGGGGGTCGTCTGTTTGGGACTTTCTGGAACTGAGCGTCGTCTGCGTGGGACTTTCTGGGACTGTCTCCTGGGTGGGGGGCGTCTGCGTGAGACTTTCTGGGACTGGGGGTCGTCTGAAGTGGGACTTTCTGGGACTTGGGTTCGTCTGCGTGGGACTTACTGGGACTGTCTCCTGGGTGAGGGTCGTGTGCATGGGACATTCTGGGACTGGGGGTTGTCTGCGTGGGACATTCTGCGACTGTCTCCTGGGTGGGGGGTCGTCTGTTTGGGACGTTCTGTTACTGTCTACTGTGTGGGCGCCGTCTGCGTGAGACTTTCTGGGACTGGGTGTCGTCTGCGTGGGACTTTCTGAGACTGGGGTTCGTCTGCGTGCGACTTTCTGGGACTGGCACCTGGGTGGGTGGTCTTCTGCCTGGAACTTTCTGGGACTGTCTCCTGGGTGAGGGTCGTCTGCATGGGACATTCTGGGACTTGGGGTCGTCTGCGTGGGACATTCTGCGACTGTCTCCTGGGTGGGCGGTCGTCTGTGTTGGACTTTCTGGGACTGGGGGTCGTCTGCGTTGGACTTTCTTGGACTGTCTCCTGGGGGGGTCGTCTGTTTGGGACTTTCTGGGACTGCCTCCTCGGGGGGTCGTCTGTTTGGGACTATCTGAGACTGTCTCCTGTGTTGGGGGTCGTCTGCGTGGGACTTTCTGGGACTGGGGGTCGTCTGCGTGGGACTTTCTGGGACTGTCTCCTGGGTGAGGGGTTGTCTGCGTGTGACTTTCGGTGACTGGGGGTCGTCTGCCAGGGAATTTCTGGGACTGTCTCCTGGGTGGGGGGTCGTCTGTGTGGGACTTTCTTGGACTGGGCGTCCTCTGCGTGGGACTTTCTGGGACTGTCTCCTGCGTGGGGGTCGTCTGCGTGGGACTATCTGGGACTGTGGGTCTTCAGCGTGGGATTTTCTTGGACTGTCTCCTGGGTGGGTGCTCCTCTGCTTGGGACTTTCCGGGACTGGGGTTCTTCTGCTGGGACTTTCTGGGACTGTCAGCTGGGTGGGGGTGTCGTCTGCGTGGGACTTTCTGGGACTGTCTCCTGGGTGGGGGTCGTCTGCATGGGACTTTCTGGGACTGGGGTCTTATGCGTGTCATTTTCTTGGACTGTCTCCTGGGTGGGGGGTCGTCTGCGTGGGACTTTCTGGGACTGGGGGTCGTCTGCGTGGGACTTTCTGGGACTGTCTCCTGGGTGAGGGGTCGTCTGCGTGTGACGTTCGGTGACTGGGGGTCGTCTGCCAGGGACTTTCTGGGACTGTCTCCTGCGTGGGGGGTCGTCTGCGTTGGACATTCTTTGACTGGCCGTCGTCTGCGTGGGATTTTCTGGGACTGTCTCCTGGGTGGGGGTCGTCTGCGTGGTACTATCTGGGACTGTCGGTCGTCAGCGTGGGATTTTCTTGGACTGTCTCCTGGGTGGGTGCTCCTCTGCGTGGGACTTTCTGGGACTGGGGTTCGTCTGCGTGGGACTTTCTGGGACTGTCAGCTGGGGGGGGGGTCGTCTGCGTGGGACTTTCTGGGACTGGGGCTCTTCTGCGTGGCACTTTCTAGGACTGTCTCCTGGGTGTGGGGTCGTCTGCGTGGGATTTTCTGGGACAGGGGGTCGTCTGCGTGGGACTTTTTTGGACTGGGGGTCGTCTGCGTGGGGCTTTCTGGGACTGGGGGTCGTCTGTGTGGGACTTTCTGGAACTGAGCGTCGTCTGCGTGGGACTTTCTGGGACTGTCTCCTGGGTGGGGGGTCGTCTGTTTGGGACTTTCTGGTACTGTCTACTGTGTGGGGGGCGTCTGCGTGAGACTTTCTCGGACTGGGGGTCGTCTGCGTGGGTCTTTCTGGGACTTGGGTTCGTCTGCGTGGGACTTACTGGGACTGTCTCCTGGGTGGGTGGTCGTCTGCGTGGTACTTTCTGGGACTGTCTACTGTGTGGTCGGTCGTCTGCGTGGGACTTTCTGGGAATGGGGGTCGTCTGCGTGGGACTTTCTGGGACTGGCTCCTGGGTGGGTGTTCTTCTGCATGGAACTTTCTGGGACTGTCTCCTGGGTGAGGGTCGTGTGCATGGGACATTCTGGGACTGGGGGTTGTCTGCGTGGGACATTCTGCGACTGTCTCCTGGGTGTGGGGTCGTCTGTTTGGGACGTTCTGGTACTGTCTACTGTGTGGGGGGCGTCTATGTGAGATTTTCTGGGACTGGGTGTCGTTTGCGTGGGACTTTCTGAGACTGGGGTTCGTCTGCGTGCGACTTTCTGGGACTGTCTCCTGGGTAGGGGGGTCGTCTGCGTGGGACTTTCTTGGACTGGGCGTCGTCTGCGTGGGATTTTCTGGGACTGTCTCCTGGGTGGGGGTCGTCTGCGTGGTACTATCTGGGACTGTGGGTCGTCAGCGTGGGATTTTCTTGGACTGTCTCCTGGGTGGGTGCTCCTCTGCGTGGGACTTTCCGGGACAGGGGGTCGTCTGAGTGGGACTTTCTGGGACTGGGGTTCGTCTGCGTGGGACTTTCTGGGACTGGGGTTCTTCTGCGTGGCACTTTCTCGGACTGTCTCTTGGGTGTGGGGTCGTCTGCGTGGGATTTTATGGGACAGGGGGTCGTCTGCGTTGGACTTTTTTGGACTGGGGGTCGTCTGCGTGGTGCTTTCTGGGACTGGGGGTCTTCTGTGTGGGACTTTCTGGAAATGGGCGTCGTCTGCGTGGGACTTTCTGGGACTGTCTCCTGGGTAGGGGGGTCGTCTGCATGGGACTTTCTGGCACTTGGGTTCGTCTGCGTCGGACTTTCTGGGACTGTCTCCTGGGTGGGGGTTTGTCTGTTTGGGACTTTCTGGTACTCTCTACTGTGTGGGGGGCGTCTGCGTGAGACTTTCTGGGACTGGGGGTCGTCTGCGTGGGACTTTCTGAGACTGGGGTTCTTCTGCGTGCGACTTTCTGGGACTGTCTCCTGGGTAGGGGGGTCGTCTGCGTGGGACTTTCTGGGACTTGTGTTCGTCTGCGTCGGACTTTCTGGGACTGTCTCCTGGGTGGGTGGTCGTCTGCGTGGGACTTTCTGGGACTGTCTACTGTGTGGTGTGTCGTCTGCGTGGTGCTTTCTGGGACTGGGGGTCGTCTGCGTGGGACTTTTTTGACTGGGGGTCGTCTGCGTGGGGCTTTCTGGGACTGTCTCCTGGGTATGGGGTCGTCTGCGTGGGATTTTCTGGGACAGGGGTTCTTCTGCGTGGGACTTTTTTGACTGGGGGTCGTCTGCGTGGGGCTTTCTGGGACTGGGGGTCGTCTGCGTGGGACTTTCTGGAACTCGTCGTCTGCGTGGGACTTTCTGGGACTGTCTCCTGGCTGGGGGGTCGTCTGCTTGCGACTTTCTGGGACTGGGGGTCGTCTGCGTGGGACTTTCTGGGACTCAGGGTTGTCTGCGTGGGATTTTCTTGGACTGGGGGTCGTCTGCATGGGACTTTCTGGGACTGGAGGTCGTCTGCGTGGGACTTTCTGGGTCTAGGTGTCGTCTGCGTGGGACTTTCTGGGACTGGAGTTCTTCTGCGTGCGACTTTCTGGGACTGTCTCCTGGGTGGGTGCTCCTCTGCGTGGGACTTTCCGGGACAGGGGGTCGTCTGCGTGGGACTTTCTGGGACTGGGGTTCGTCAGCGTGGGACTTTCTGGGAATGTCAGCTTTTCGTCTGCGTGGGAATTTCTGGGACTATCTCCTGGGTGGGGGTCGTCTGTATCGGACTTTCTTGAACTGGGGTCTTCTGCGTGGCACTTTCTGGGACTGTCTCCTGGGTGTGGGCTCGTCTGCGTGGGATTTTCTGGGACAGGGGGTCGTCTGCGTGGGCCTTTTTTGGATTGTCTACTGTGTGGGGAGGCGTCTGCGTGAGACTTTCTTGGACTGGGGTTCGTCTGCGTGCGACTTTCTGGGACTGTCTCCTGGGTGAGGGGTCGTCTGCGTGTGACTTTCGGTGACTGGGGGTCGTCTGCCAGGGACTTTCTGGGACTGTCTCCTGGGTGGGGGGTCGTCTGCGTGGGACTTTCTTGGACTGGGCGTCCTCTGCGTGGGACTTTCTGGGACTGTCTCCTGGGTGGGGGTCGTCGGCGTGGGACTATCTGGGACTGTGGGTCGTCAGCTTGGGATTTTCTTGGACTGTCTCCTGGGTGGGTGCTCCTCTGCGTGGGACTTTCCGGGACTGGGGTTCTTCTGCTGGGACTTTCTGGGACTGTCAGCTGGGTGGGGGTGTCGTCTGCGTGGGACTTTCTGGGACTGTCTCCTGGGTGGGGGTCGTCTGCATGGGACTTTCTGGGACTGGGGTATTATGCGTGGCACTTTCTGGGACTGTCTCCTGGGTGGGGGGTCGTCTGCGTGGGACTTTCTGGGACTGGGGGTCGTCAGCGTGGGACTTTCTGGGACTGTCTCCTGGGTGAGGGGTCGTCTGCGTGTGACGTTCGGTGACTGGGGGTCGTCTGCCAGGGACTTTCTGGGACTGTCTCCTGCGTGGGGGGTCGTCTGCGTTGGACTTTCTTGGACTGGGCGTCGTCTGCGTGGGATTTTCTGGGACTGTCTCCTGGGTGGGGGTCGTCTGCGTGGTACTATCTGGGACTGTGGGTCGTCAGCGTGGGATTTTCTTGGACTGTCTCCTGGGTGGGTACTCCTCTGCGTGGGACTTTCCGGGACAGGGGGTCGTCTGCGTGGGACTTTCTGGGACTGGGGTTCGTCTGCGTGGGACTTTCTGGGACTGGGGTTCTTCTGCGTGGCACTTTCTCGGACTGTCTCTTGGGTGTGGGGTCGTCTGCGTGGGATTTTATGGGACAGGGGGTCGTCTGCGTTGGACTTTTTTGGACTGGGGGTCGTCTGCGTGGTGCTTTCTGGGACTGGGGGTCTTCTGTGTGGGACTTTCTGGAAATGGGCGTCGTCTGCGTGGGATTTCTGGGAATGTCTCCTGGGTAGGGGGGTCGTCTGCATGGGACTTTCTGGGACTTGGGTTCGTCTGCGTCGGACTTTCTGGGACTGTCTCCTGGGTGGGGGTTTGTCTGTTTGGGACTTTCTGGTACTGTCCACTGTGTGGGGGGCGTCTGCGTGAGACTTTCTGGGACTGGGGGTCGTCTGCGTGGGACTTTCTGAGACTGGGGTTCTTCTGCGTGCGACTTTCTGGGACTGTCTCCTGGGTAGGGGGGTCGTCTGCGTGGGACTTTCTGGGACTTGTGTTCGTCTGCGTCGGAATTTTCTGGGACTGTCTCCTGGGTGGGTGGTCGTCTGCGTGGGACTTTCTGGGACTGTCTACTGTGTGGTGGGTCGTCTGCGTGGGACTTTCTGGGACTGGGGGTCGTCTGCGTGGGACTTTTTTGACTGGGGGTCGTCTGCGTGGGGCTTTCTGGGACTCAGGGTTGTCTGCGTGGGATTTTCTTGGACTGGGGGTCGTCTGCATGGGACTTTCTGGGACTGGAGGTCGTCTGCGTGGGACTTTCTGGGTCTAGGTGTCGTCTGCGTGGGACTTTCTGGGACTGGGGTTCTTCTGCGTGCGACTTTCTGGGAATGTCAGCTTTTCGTCTGCGTGGGAATTTCTGGGACTATCTCCTGGGTGGGGGTCGTCTGCATCGGACTTTCTTGAACTGGGGTCTTCTGCGTGGCACTTTCTGGGACTGTCTCCTGGGTGTGGGGTCGTCTGCGTGGGATTTTCTGGGACAGGGGGTCGTCTGCGTGGGACTTTTTTGGATTGTCTACTGTGTGGGGAGGCGTCTGCGTGAGACTTTCTTGGACTGGGGTTCGTCTGCGTGCGACTTTCTGGGACTGTCTCCTGGGTAGGGGGGTCGTCTGCGTGGGACTTTCTGGGACTTGGGTTCGTCTGCGTGGGACTTTCTGGGACTGTCTCCTGGGTGGGTGGTCGTCTGCGTGGTACTTTCTGGGACTGTCTACTCTGTGGTGGGTCGTCTGCGTGGGACTTTCTGGGACTGGGGTTCGTCTGCGTGGGACTTTCTGGCACTGGCTCCTGGGTGGGGGGTCTTCTGCGTGGAACTTTCTGGGACTGTCTCCTGGGTGAGGGTCGTCTGCATGGGACATTTTTGGACTGGGGGTCGTCTGCGTGGGACATTCTGCGACTGTCTCCTGGGTGGGGGGTCTTCTGCTTGGACTTTCTGTTACTGGGGGTCTTCTGCGTGGGACTTTCTGGGACTGTGGGTCGTCTGCGTGGGACTTTCTTGGACTGGGGGTCGTCTGCGTTGGACTTTCTTGGACTGTCTCCTGGGGGGTCGTCTGTTTGGGACTTTCTGGGACTGTCACCTGTGTGGGGGGTCGTCTGCGTGGGACTTTCTTGGACTGGGGGTTGTCTGCGTGTGACTTTCTGGGACTGTCTCTTGGGTGGGGGTCGTCTCCGTTGGACTTTCTCGGACTGGGCGTCGTCTGCATGGGACATTCTGGGACTGTCTCCTGGGTGGGGGGTCGTGTGCTTTGGACTTTGTCGGACTGGAGGTCGTCTGCGTGGGACTTTCTGGGACTGGGGGTCGTCTGCGTGTGAACTTTCTAGGACTGGGTGTCGCCTGCGTGGGACTTTCTGGGACTGTTTCCTGGGTGGGGGTTCGTCTGTTTGGGACTTTCTGGGCCTGTCCCCTGGGTGGGGGGTCTTCTGCATGGGACTTTCTGGGACTGGGGGTCGTCTGCCTGGGACTATCTGGGACTGTCTCCTGGGTGGGGGTCGTCTGCGTGGGACTTTCTGGGACTGGGGTTCGTCTGCGTGGGCCTTTCTGGGACTGGGGGTCGTCTGCGTGGGACTTTCTGGGACTGGAGGCCGTCTGCGTGGGACTTTCTGGGACTGTCTCCTGGGTGGGGGGTCGTCTGTTTGGGACTTTCTGGGACTGTCTACTGGGTGGGGGCTCGTCTACGTTGGACTTTTTGGGACTGGGGTCCGTATGCGTGGGACTTTCTGGGACTGTCTACTGGGTGGGGTGTCGTCTGCGTGGCACTTTCTGGGACTGTCTCCTGGGTGGGGTGTCGACTGCGTGGGACTTTCTGGGACTGGGGGTCGTCTGCGTGGGACTAAGGCAGTTTCACACAAGAGCCTGGCGTATGCGGCTTGTAGCAGGCTGAGATTTCTTGTAAGGCAGTTTTGAAAAAAAGAGACAGGAGATGTCGTTTTGTAGCAGCCTGAGATTGCTTTGAAGACAGTTTTCACAAAAGAGCCAAGAGAAGTCGACTCGAGACGCCTGGGATTGCTTGTAAGGCAATTTGCACAAAAAGTCAAGAGAATTGTTCTGGCGGCAGCCTGAGATTGCGTGTAAGGCAGTTGTCACAAAAGATACAGGATATGTCGATTTGTAATGGCCTGAGATTGCTTGTAAGGCAGTTTCACAAAAGAGCCAGGCGTATTCAGCTTGTAGCAGGCTGAGATTGCTTGTAAGGTTGTTTTTAAAAAAAAAAGATACAGGAGATGTCGTTTTGTAGCAGCCTGAGATTGCTTTTAAGGCAGTTTTCACAAAAGAGACAAGAGAAGTCGGTTCGTAGATGCCTGGGATTGCTTGTAAGGCAATTTGCACAAAAGAGCCAGGAGAATTCGGCTTGCAGCAGCCCTAGATTGCTTGTAAGGCAGTTGCCACAAATGAGCCAGGAGAAATCGGCTCGTAGCCGACTGGGATTGCTTGTAAAGCAATTGGCACAAAAAGCCAGGAGAATTGGGATTGCTGCAGCCTGAGATGGCTTGTAAGGCAGTTGTCACAATAGAACCAGTAGAATTCGGCTTGTAGCAGCCTGAGATTGCTTGTAAGGCAGTTACCACAAAAGAGCCAGGAGAAATCGGTACATAGACGCCTTGGATTGCTGTAAAGGCAATTGGCACAAAAAGTCAGGAGAACTGTTCAGGTGGCAGCATCAGATTGCTTGTAAGGCAGTTGTCAAAAAAGAGACAGGAGATGTCGATTTGTAGCGGCCTGAGATTGCTTGCAAGGCAGTTTCACGAAAAAGCCAGGCGTATTCGGCTTGTAGCAGCCTGAGATTGCTTGTAAGACAGTTTCACCAAAGAGACATGAGATATCGTTTTGTAGCAACCTGATATTACTTGTAAGGCCGTTTTCACAAAAGAGCCAAGAGAATTCGGATCGTAGCAGCCTGACATTGCTTTTGAGGCAGTTGCCACAAAAGGGTCAGGAGAAATCGGCTCGTAGCCGCCTGGGATTGCTTGTAAGGCAATTCGCACAAAAAGCCAGGAGATTTCATTTTGCTGCAGCCTGAGAA
Source organism: Acanthosepion esculentum (assembly GCA_964036315.1). Taxonomy (NCBI): domain Eukaryota; kingdom Metazoa; phylum Mollusca; class Cephalopoda; order Sepiida; family Sepiidae; genus Acanthosepion; species Acanthosepion esculentum. The sequence goes on from OZ038510.1 coordinate 86,934,915, forward strand.
TGCTTGTAAGGCAGATGCCACAAATGAAACAGGAGAAATCGCTTCTTAGCAGCCTGAGATTGCGTGTAAGGCAATTGGCACAAAGATTTAGGAGAATTAGACTAGCGGCAGCCTGAGATTGCTTGTAAGGCAGTTGTCACAAAAGAGCCAGGATATGTCGATTTGTAGCGGCCTGAGATTGCTTGTAAGGCAATTTCACAAAAGAGCCAGGCGTATTCGGCTTGTAGCAGGCTGAGATTGCATGTAAGGCAATTGGCACAAGAAGTCAGGAGAATTGGGCTAGCCGCAGCCTGATATTGCTTGTAAGGCAATTGTAACAAAAGGGACAGGAGATGTCGATTTGTAGCGGCCTGAGATTGCTTGCAAGGCAGTTTTCACAAAAGAGCCAAGTGAAGTTTCCTAGTAGCATCCTGATTTTGCTTGTAATGCAGTTATCACAAAAGAGCCAGGAGAAATCGCCTCGTAGGAGATGTCGATTTGTAGCGGCCTGGGGTTGCTTGTAAGGCAATTGGCTCAAAATCCAGGTGAATTGGGATTGCTGCAGCCTGAGATTGCTTGAAAGGCAGTTTTCACAAAAGAGTAAAGAGAAGTCGGCTCGTAGCCGCATGGGATTGCTTGTAAGGCAGTTTTCAGAAAAGATCCAGGATATGTCGATTTGTAGCGACCTGAGATTGCTTGCAAGGCAGTTTTCACAAAAGAGCCAAGAAAAGTCGGCTAGTAGCATCCTGATTTTGCTTGTAAGGCAATTGGCACAAAAATCAAGAGAATTGGGCTAGCGACAGCCTGAGATTGCTTGTAAGGCAGTTGTCACAAAAGAGCCATGTGATGTCGATTTGTAGCGGCCTGAGATTCCATGTAAGGCAGTTTCACAAAAGAGCCAGGCGTATTCGGCTTGTAGCAGGCTGAGAATGCTTGTAAGGCAGTTTTCACAAAAGAGACAGGAGATGTCGATTTGTAGCAGCCTCTGATTGCTTGTAAGGCAGTTTTCACAAAAGAGCCAAGATAAGTCAGCTCGTAGCAGTCTGACATTGCTTGTAAGGCAGTTGTCAAAAAAGAGCCAGAAGAATTCGTCTTGTAGCTGACTGAGATTGCTTGTAAGGCAGTTGCCACAAAGGAGCCAGGAGAAATAGGCTCGTAGCCGCCTGGGATTGCTTGTAAGGCAATTGGCACAAAAAGCCAGGAGAATTGGGCTTTTAGCAGCCTGAGAATGCTTGTAAGGTAGATCCTACAAGTGAGCTAGGAGAAATCGGCTCGTAGCAGCCTGGGATTGCTTGTAAGGCAATTGGCACAAAAAGCGTGGCGAATTGGGCTTGCTGCAGACTGAGATTGCTTGAAAAACAGTTGTCACAAAAGAGCCAGGCGCTGTCGATTTGCAGCGCCATGTGATTGCTTGTAAGGCAGTTTTCACAATAGATCCAAGAGAAGTCGGCTCGTAGCAGCCTGACATTGCTTGTAAGGCACTTACAACAAAAGAGCCAGGAGAAATCGGCACGTAGCCGCCTGGGATTGCTTTTAAGGCAATTGGCTCAAAAAGTGAGGAGAATTGGGCTAGCGGCAGCGTGATATTGCTTGTGAGGCAGTTGTCACAAAAGAGACAGGAGATGTCGATTTGTAGCGGCCTGAGATTGCTTGCAAGGCAGTTTCCCAAAAGAGCCAGGCGTATTCACCTTGTAGCAGCCTGAGATTGCTTGTAAGGCAGTTTTCACAAAAGATCCAAGAAAAGTCAGCTGGTAGAAGCCTGAGGTTGCTTGTAAGGCAGTTGCACAAAAGAGCCAGGAGAATTGGGCTTGCTGCAGCCTGAGATTCGTTGTAAGGTAGTTTTCACAAAAGAGACAGAAGAAATCGGCTCGTAGCCGCCTGGGATTATTTGTATGGCAATTGGCACAAAAAGCCAGGAGAATTGGGCTTGTAGCAGCCTGAGAATGCTTGTAAGACAGATGCCACATATGAGCCAGGAGAAATCGGTTCGTAGCAGCCTGGGATTGCTTGTAAGGCAATTGGCACAAAAAGTCAGAAGAATTGGACTAGCTGCAGCCTGAGATTGCTTGTAAGGCAGTTGTCACAAATGAGCCAGGAGAAATCGGTTCGTAGCCGCCTGGGATTGCTTGTAAGGCAATTGGCACAAAAAGCCAGGAGAATTGGGATTGCTGCAGCTTGAGATTGCTTGTAAGGCAGTTTTCACAAATGAGACAGGAGATGTCGATTTGTAGCGGCTTGAGATTGCTTGCAAGGCAGTTTCACAAAAGAGCCAGGCGTATTCGTCTTGTAGCAGGCTGAGATTGCTTGTAAGGCAGTTTGCACAAAAGAGACAGGTGTTGTGGGTTTGTAGCAGCCTACTTGATTGCTTGGAAGTATGTTGGCACAAAAGAGGCAGGAGAAATCGGCTTGTAGCAGCCTGAGATCCTTTGTAAGACAGTTTTCACAAATAGCCCGGAGAAGTCGGCCCATAGAAGCAGGAGATTGCTTGTAAGGCAGTAGTCAAAAAAGAGCAAGCAGGTATAGGCTTGTAGCGGACTCAGATTAATGTAAGGCAATTTCCACAAATGTCCCAGGAGAACCGGCTCGTAGAACGTGAGATTTCGTGTAAGGCAGTTTACACAAAAAGCCAGGAGAAGTGTGCTCGTAGCAGCTTTGGATTGCTTGTAAGGCAATTGGCACAAAAGAATCAGGCCTAGTCGGCTTGTATCAGCCTGAGATTGCTTGTAAGGAAGTTGTCACAAAAGAGACAGGCGTAGTCAGCTTGTAGCAGTCTGAGATTGCTTGTAAGTCAGTTGTCAAAAAAGAGCCAGGAGACCGATTTGTAGCAGCCTGGTATTTCTTGTCAGGCAGTTGCCACAAAAGAGCCAGTTGAAATAGGCTCGTATCAGCCTGGGATTTCTTGTAAGGCAGTTGTCACAAATGAGCCAGGAGATTTCGATTTGTAGCAAGCTGAGATTTATTGTAAGGCAGTTGTCTCAAAAGAGAAAGGCGAAGTAGTCTTGTGGCAGCCTGAGATTGCTTGTAATGCAGTTACCACATAAGAGCAAGCAGGTGTAGTCTTATAGCAGCCTGAGATTGCATGAAAGGCAATTTTCAAAAAATATCCAGGAGAAGCGGCTCGTAGAAGCCTGACATTGTTTTTAATGCAATTGGCACAAAAGAGCCAGGATAAGTGGGCTTGTAGCTGCCTAAGATTGCCTGTAAGTCAGTTTTCACAAAAGAGCCAGTTGACGACGAATTGTAGCAGCCTGAGATTATGTGTAAAACAGTTGGCACAAAAGGGCCAAGCGTAGTCGTCTTGTAGCAGCCTGAGATTGCCTGTAAGGCAGTTGCCACAAAAGAGCAAGGAGAAATCGGCTCGTAGCAGCCTGAGATTGCTTGTAAGGCAATTGGCACGAAAGACCCATGAGATCGATTTGTAGCAGCCTGAGATTGCTTGTAAGGCAGTTGTCATAGAAGATCCAGGCGAAGTCGGCTCGTAGCAGCCTGATATTGCTTGGAAGACAGTTGGCACAAAAGAGGCAGGAGAAATCGACTTGTAGCAGCCGGAGAACCTTTGTAATACAATTTTCACAAATGGCCTGGAGAAGTCGGCCTATAGCAGCGGGAGATTGCTTGTAAGGGAGTTGTCAAAAAGAGTCAGCAGGTGTAAGTTTGTAGCAGACTGCGATTGCTTGAAAGGCAATTTTCACAAATGTGCCAGGAGAACCGGCTCGTAGAAGCCTGAGATTGCGTGTAAGGCAATTTTCACAAAAAGCCAGGAGAAACGGGCTCGTAGCTGCGTGGAAATGCTTGTAATGAAATTGGCACAAAAATCCAGGAGAATTGGGCTTGCTGCTGTGATTACATGTAAGGCAGTTGCTACAAAAGAGCCAGGCGTATTCGGCTTGTAGCAGCCTGAGATTGCTTGTAAGGCAGTTGACAAAAGAGCCAGAAGAAATCAGCCCGAAGCAGCCTGGGATTACTTGTGAGGCAATTGGCAAAAAATCCAGTAGAATTAGGCTTGCTGCACCCTGAGATTGCTTGTAAGGCCAGGCGTAGATGGCTTGTAGCAGTCTGAGATTGCTTTTAAGGCATTTGTCATAAAAGAGCCAGGAGAATTCGTCTTGTAGCAGCCTGAGATTGCTTGTAAGGCAGTTGCCACAAAAGAGCCAGGAGAAATCCGCTAGTAGCAGCCTGGGATGGCTTGTAAGGCAATTGGCACAAAAGAGCCAGGAGATCGGCTCGTAGCAGCCTGAGATTGCTTGTAAGGCAGTTGTCATAGAAGAGCCAGGCTCGTAGCAGCCTGAGATTGCTTGGAAGGCAGTTGGCAGTATAGAGGCAGGAGAAATCCGCTTGTAGCAACCTGAGATCCTTTGTAAGACAGTTTTCACAAATTGCCCGATGAAGGCAGGTGTCACAAAAGAGCCAGGCGTATTCGGCTTGTAGCAGCCTGAGATTGCTTGTAAGGCTGTTTTCACAAATGAGCCAGGAGAATTCGGCTCGTAGCAGCCTGGGATTGCTTGTAAGGCAATTGTCACAAAAAGCCAGGAGAATTGGGCTTGCTGCAGCCTGAGATTCGTTGTAAGGCAGTTGTCACAAAAAGCCAGGAGAAATGCGCTCGTAGCTGCGTGGGATTGCTTGTAAGGCAATTGGCAGAAAAAGCCAGGAGAATTGGCTTGCTGCAGCCTGAGATTGATTGTAAGGCAGTTGTCACAAAAGAGTCAGGAGATGTCGATTTTTAGCAACCTGAGATTGCTTGTAAGGCAGTGGTCACAAAAGAGACAGGCGTAGTCAGCTTGTAGCAGCCTGAGATTGATTTTAGCGCCGTTTTCACAGAAGAGCCAGCAGGTGTGGGCTTGTATCAGCCTGAGATTGCTTGTAAGGCAGTTTTCACAAAAGAGCCAGGATATGCCGTTTTGTAGCAGCCTGAGATTACTTGTAAGGGATTTTTAATTTGGTCAGATAGTAAAAAGTACAGCTTTAACGATGTGCGCGTTATGTCGTCTGACAATTTAGAGCGTCCGAATTCCAGTGTGCACAATAAGACTGCATTTCTAATTTTTCTTTTTTCGAATTCACAAAATATTGGTGTCCAAATGTCGGAAATTTCTTGCCTTATCCATAATATCAAATGTTTTTTCTACACCTTGACTAGTGTCGAGGCGAAATTCAACGTTATGGGGTCTTGTGTTAGGTCATTTGCGGACATTTTCATACGGGCCTAAATTTGGAAATCAGTCATATTTCACTTGTTTATAACTTTTTTTCCAGTAATAGAAATATTTTCAAAATGAGTATAAAATTGTGTGCAAGTTTTTTATTTGTCTATGTTTACATGGATTTTTCATTTGGTCAGATTGTAAAAAGTACAGCTTTCACCATATGCGCGGTATGTCGTCTGACAATATACAGCATCCGAATTCCAGTGTGCACAATAAGACTGCATTTCTAATTTTTCCATTTTATCGAATCCACAAAATATTCGTGTCCAATTGTCGAGAAATTCTTGCCTTATCCATGACTACAAAAGTTTTTTCTACACGTTGACTGGAGTAAAGGCGAAATTCAACGATATGGGGACTTGTGTTAGCTCATTGGCGGAAATTTTCATGCGGCCTTAAACTGGGAAATAAGTCATATTTCACTTGTTTATAATTTTTTCCAGGAAAAGAAATATTTTCAAATTGGGCATCAAATTGTGTGCAATAATCTGATTTTTCTATGTTTACCGGGATTTTTCTTCTGGTCAGATAGTAAAAAGTACAGCTTTCACCATGTGCGCGGTAAGACGTCTGACAATTTACAGCGTCCGAATTCCATTGGGAACAATTATAATGAATTTCTAATTTTTCCTTTTATAGAATCCACAAAATATGGGTGTCCAATTGTCAGGTATTTCTTGCCTTATCCATAATTACACAATTTTTCATACACCTTGACTAGAGTAGAGGCGAAATTCAACGATATGGGGACTTGTGTTAGCTCATTTGGCGAAATCTTCATGTGGCCCTAAACTGGGAAATCAGTCATAATTCACTTGTTTATAACTTTTTTCCAGTACAAGAAATATTTTCAAAATGGGTATCAAATTGTGTGCAATTATTTGATTTGTCTATGTTTACAGGGATTTTTTATTTGGTCAGATAGTAAAAAGTACAGCTTTCACCATGTGCGCTATATGTCGTCTGACAATTTACAGTGTCCGAATTCCAGTGTGCACAATAAGACTGCATTTCTAATTTTTCCTTTTCATCGAATCCACTAAATATTGGTGTACAATTGTCGGGTATTTCTTGCCTTATCCATAATTTTAAAAGTTTTTTCTACAACTTGATTAGAGTCGAGGCGAAATTCAACGATATGGGACTTGTGTTATCACATTTACGGAAATTTTCATTCGACCCGAAACTGGGAAATGAGTCATATTTCACTTATTTATAAATTTTTCCAGTAAAAGAAATATTTTCAAAATTGGTATCAAATTGTGTGCAATTATTTGATTTGTCTATGTTTACATGGATTTTTCGTTTGGTCAGATAGTAAAAAGTACAGCTTTCACCATGTGCGCGGTTAGTCGTCTGACAATTTAAGGCGTCCGAATTCCAGTGTGCACAATAAGACTGCATTTCTAATTTTTCCTTTTTATCAAATCCACAAAATATTGCTGTCAAATTGTCGTGAATTTCTTGCCTTATCCATAATTACAAAAGTTTTTTCTACACGTTGATTCGAGTAGAGGCAGAAATACAACAGATATGGGGACTTGTGTTTGGCTCATTTGCGGAAATTTTCATGCGGCACTAAACTGGGAAATCAGTCATATTTCACTTGTTTATAACTTTTATCCAGTAAAAGAAATATTTTCAAAATGGGTATCAAATTGTGTGCAATTATTTGATGTGTCTATGTTTACAGGGATCTTTCATTTGGAAACAAAGTAAAAAGTACAGCTTTCACCATGTGCACGGTATGTCTTCTGACAATTTACAATGTCCGAATTCCAGTGTGCACAGTAAGACTGCATTTCTAATTTTACCTTTTCATCGAATCCACTAAATATTGGTGTCCAATTGTCGGGATTTTTTTGCCTTATCCATAATTACAAAAAATTTTCCTACACCTTGATTAGAGTCGAGGCGAAATTCAACGATATGGGGACTTGTGTTAGCTCATTTACGGAAATTTTCATGCGGCCCTAGACTGGTAAATCAGTCATATTTCACTTGTTTATAACTTTTTTCCTGTAAAAGAAATATTTTCAAAATGGGTATCAAATTGTGTGCAATTATTTGATTTGTCTATGTTTACAGGGCGTTTTATTTTGGTCCGATAGTAAAAAGTACAGCTTTCACCATGTGAGCGGTATGTCGTCTGACAATTTACAGCGTCCGAATTCCAGTGTGCACAATAAGACTGCATTTCTAATTTTTCCTTTTCATCGAATCCACTAAATATTGGTGTACAATTGTCGGGTATTTCTTGCCTTATCCATAATTATAAAAGTTTTTTCTACAACTTGATTAGAGTCAAGGCGAAATTCAACGATATGGGACTTGTGTTATCACATTTACGGAAATTTTCATTCGACCCGAAACTGGGAAATCAGTCATATTTCACTTATTTATAAATTTTTCCAGTAAAAGAAATATTTTCAAAATTGGTATCAAATTGTGTGCAATTATTTGATTTGTCTATGTTTACATGGATTTTCCGTTTGGTCAGATAGTAAAAAGTACAGCTTTCACCATGTGCGCGGTTAGTCGTCTGACAATTTAAGGCGTCCGAATTCCAATGTGCACAATAAGACTTCATTTCTAATTTTTCCTTTTTATCAAATCCACAAAATATTGCTGTCAAATTGCCGTGAATTTCTTGCCTTATCCATAATTACAAAAGTTTTTTCTACACGTTGATTCGAGTAGAGGCAGAAATTCAACGATATGGGGACTTGTGTTTGGCTCATTTGCGGAAATTTTCATGCGGCCCTAAACTGGGAAATCAGTCATATTTCACTTGTTTATAACTTTTATCCAGTAAAAGAAATATTTTCAAAATGGGTATCAAATTGTGTGCAATTATTTGATGTGTCTATGTTTACAGGGATCTTTCATTTGGAAACAAAGTAAAAAGTACAGCTTTCACCATGTGCACGGTATGTCGTCTGACAATTTACAATGTCCGAATTCCAGTGTGCACAGTTAGACTGCATTTCTAATTTTACCTTTTCATCGAATCCACTAAATATTGGTGTCCAATTGTCGGGATTTTCTTGCCTTATCCATAATTACAAAAAATTTTCCTACACCTTTATTAGAGTCGAGGCGAAATTCAACGATATGGGGACTTGTGTTAGCTCATTTACGGAAATTTTCATGCGGCCCTAAACTGGTAAATCAGTCATATTTCACTTGTTTATAACTTTTTCCTGTAAAAGAAATATTTTCATAATGGGTATCAAATTGTGTGCAATTATTTGATTTGTATATGTTTACAGGGCGTTTTATTTTGGTCCGATAGTAAAAAGTACAGCTTTCACCATGTGAGCGGTATGTCGTCTGACAATTTACAGCGTCCGAATTCCAGTGTGCACAATAAGACTGCATTCTAGGAACATCAGGCTTAGAAGATGCAATATATAATATAATCCGGATGAAAATCTGAATTCTAATGATGAATAGGATGCGATCCTACCCGACATGTATGTTTTGTCGCTTTTCACCGTATAACAGACAGCTACTTAGCAGACGCTTGATATTAAAAAAAATGCATTCATTAATGTTATTTTCTGAAACTAGTGTCACAATTCTATGAACATCAAGAGAAGATGATGCAATATGTAATATAATCCGTATGAAAATCTTAATTTTAATGATGAATAGGATGCGATCATCCCCGACATGTATGTTTTGTCGCTTTTCGCCGTATAACAGACAGCTATTTGCAGACGATTGATATTAATAAAAATGCATTCATTAATGTTATTTTCTGAAACTAGTGTCGGCATTCTATTAACATCAGACTAAGATGATGGAATATGGAATATAATCCGGATGAAAATCTGAATTCTAATGATGAATAGGATCCGATCATACCCGACATGTATGTTTTGGCGCTTTTAGCCGTATAACATACAGCTATTTAGCAGACGCTTGATATTAATAAAAATGCATTCATTAATGTTATTTTTTGGAACTAGTGACATCATTCTATGAACATCAGTCTTAGATGATGCAATATGTAATATAATCATTATGAAAATCTGAATTCTAATGATGAAAAGGATGCGATCATACCCGACATGTATGTTTTGTCGCATTTCGCCGTATAACAGACACTTACTTTGCAGACTTTTGATATTAATAAAAATGCATTCATTAATGGTATTTTCTGAAACTAGTGTCACCATTTTATGAACATCAGGCTTAGATGATGCAATATATAATATAATCCGTATGAAAATCTGAATTCTAATGATGAATAGGATGCGATCATACCCGACATGTATGTTTTGTCGCTTTTCGCCGTATAACAGACACTTATTTGCAGACGCTTGATATTAATAAAAATGCATTCATTAATGTCATTTTCTGAAACTAGTGTCACAATTCTATGAACATCAGGCTAAGATGATGCAATATGTAATATAATCCGTGTGTAAATCTGAATTCTAATGATGAATAGGATGCGATGATTACCCGACATGTATGTTTTGTCGCTTTTCCCGTATAAAAAACAGCTACATAAAAAACGCTTGATATTAAAAAAAATGCATTCATTAATGTTACTTTCTGAAACTAGTGTCAGCATTCTATGAACATCAGGCTTAGATGATTCAATACGTAATATAATCCGAATGAAAATGTGAATTCTAATTATGAATAGGATGCGCTAACCCGACATGTATGTTTTGTCGCTTTTCGCAGTATAACAGACAGTTACTTAGCAGACGCTTGATATTAATAAAAATGCATTCATTAATGTTATTTTCTGAAACTAGTGTCAGCATTCTATGAACATCAGGCTGAGATGATGTAATATGTACTATAATCCGGATGAAAAACTGAATTCTAATGATGAATAGGATGCGATCATTACCCAAAATGTATGTTTTGTCGCTTTTCGCCGTATAACAGGCAAATATTTAGCAGACGCTTGATATTAATAAAAATGCATTCATTAATGTTATTTTCTGAAACTAGTGTCAATATTCTAGGAAGATCAAGCGTAGATGATGCCCTATGTAATATAATCCGGATGAAAACCTGAATTCTAATGATGAATAGGATGCGATCATACCCGACATATATGTTTTGTCACTTTTCGCCGTATAATAGACAGTTACGTAGCAGACGCTTGATATTAATAAAAATGCATTCATTAATGTTATTTTCTGAAACTAGTGTCAGCATTCTATGAACATCAGTCGTAGATGATTCAATATGTAATACAATCCGGATGAAAATCTGAATTCTAATCATAAATAGGATGCGATGATTACGAGACATGTATGTTTTGTCTCTTTTCGCCGTATAACAGACACTTATTTGCAGAGGCTTGATATTAATAAAAATGCATTCATTAATGTCATTTTCTGAAACTAGTGTCAGCATTCTATGAACATCAGGCTTAGCTGATGAAATATGTAATATAATCCGGATGAAAATCTAAATTCTAATGATGAATAGGATGCGATCATACCCGACATATATGTTTTGTCGATTTTCGCCGTATAACAGACAGTTATTTAGCAGACGCTTGATATTAATAAAAATGCATTCATTAATGTTATTTTCTGAAATAGTGTCAGTATTCTATGAACATCAGACTTAGATGATGCAATATGTAATAAAATGCGGATGAAAATCTGAATTCTAATGATGAATAGGATGCGATCTTTACCCGACATGTATGTTTTGTCGCTTTTCGCCGTATAAAAGACAGTTAATTAGCAGACGCTTAATATTAATAAAAATGCTTTCATTAATGTTATTTGCTGTAATAGTGTCTGCATTCTATGAACATCAGGCGTAGATTATACAATATGTAATATAATCCGGATGAAAATCTGGATTCTAATGATGAATAGGATGCGATCATTACCCGACATGTATGTTTTGTCGCTTTTCGCCGTATAACGTACAGTTACATAGCAGATTCTTGATTTTAATATAAATGCATTCATTAATGTTATTTTCTGAAACTAGTGTCAGCATTCTATGAACATCAGGCTTAGATAACGCAATATGTAATATAATCAGGGATGAAAATCTGAACTCTAATGATTAATAGGATGCTATCATTACCCGACATGTATGTTTTGTCGCTTTTCGCCGAATAACAGACAGTTACTTAGCAGACGCGTTATATTAATAAAAATCCATTCATTAATGTTATTTGCTGAAATAGTTTCAGCATTCTATAAAAATCAGTCTTTGATGATGCAACATGTAATATAATCCGTATGCAAATCTTAATTCTAATGAAGAATATGATGCGATCATTACCTGACATGTATGTTTTGTCGCTTTTCGTATAACAGATAGTTACTTAGCAGACGATTGATATTAATAAAAATGCATTCATTAATGTTATTTTCTGAAATAGTGTCAATATTCTAAGAACATCCTGGTTAGATGAGGCAATATGTAATATAATCCGGATGAAAATCTGAATTCTAATGTTGAATAGGATGCGATGATTACCCGACATGTATGTTTTGTCGCTTTTCGCCGTATAACAGACAGTTACTTAGCAGACGCTTGATATTAATAAAAATGCATTCATTAATGTTATATTCTGAAAATAGTGTCAACATTCTATGAACATCAGGCTTAGATGATGCAATATGTAATATAATCTGGATGAAAATCTGAATTCTAATGATGAATAGGATGCGATAATTACCCGACATATATGTTTTGTCGCTTTTCGCCGTATAACAGACAGTTACTTAGAAGACGCTTGATATTAATAAAAATGCATTCATTAATGTTATTTTCTGAAACTAGTGTCAGCATTCTATGAACATCAGGGTTAAGTGATGCAATATGTAATATAATCCGGATGCAAATCTTAATTCTAATGAAGAATATGATGCGATCATTACCTGCCATGTATATTTTGTCGCTTTTCGCCGTATAACAGACAGTTACTTAGCAGACGCCTGATATTAATAAAAATTCATTTATTAATGTTATTTGCTGAAATAGTGTCAGCATTCTATGAACATCAGTCTTAGATGATGCGATATGAAAAATAATCCGGATGAAAATCTGAATTCTAATGATGAATAGGATGCGATGTTTACCCGACATGTATGTTTTGTCGCCTTTCCCCGTATAACAGACAGTTACTTAGCAGACACTTGATATTAATAAAAATGCATTCATAAATGCTTTTTTCTTAAACTTGTGACAGAATCCTATAAACATATGTCTTACGTGATGCAAAATGTAATATAATCCGGTCTAAAATCTGAATTCTAATGAAGAATATGATACGATCAAACCCGACTTGAATGTTTTGTCGCTTTTCGTCGTATAACCGACAGTTATTTATCAGAGTCTTGATATTAATAAAAATGCTTTCATTAATGTTATTTGCTGTAATAGTGTCTGCATTCTATGAACATCAGGCGTAGATTATACAATATGTAATATAATCCGGATGAAAATCTGGATTCTAATGATGAATAGGATGCGATCATTACCCGACATGTATGTTTTGTCGCTTTTCGCCGTATAACGTACAGTTACATAGCAGATTCTTGATTTTAATATAAATGCATTCATTAATGTTATTTTCTGAAACTAGTGTCAGCATTCTATGAACATCAGGCTTAGATAACGCAATATGTAATATAATCAGGGATGAAAATCTGAACTCTAATGATTAATAGGATGCTATCATTACCCGACATGTATGTTTTGTCGCTTTTCGCCGAATAACAGACAGTTACTTAGCAGACGCGTTATATTAATAAAAATCCATTCATTAATGTTATTTGCTGAAATAGTTTCAGCATTCTATAAAAATCAGTCTTTGATGATGCAACATGTAATATAATCCGTATGCAAATCTTAATTCTAATGAAGAATATGATGCGATCATTACCTGACATGTATGTTTTGTCGCTTTTCGTATAACAGATAGTTACTTAGCAGACGATTGATATTAATAAAAATGCATTCATTAATGTTATTTTCTGAAATAGTGTCAATATTCTAAGAACATCCTGGTTAGATGAGGCAATATGTAATATAATCCGGATGAAAATCTGAATTCTAATGTTGAATAGGATGCGATGATTACCCGACATGTATGTTTTGTCGCTTTTCGCCGTATAACAGACAGTTACTTAGCAGACGCTTGATATTAATAAAAATGCATTCATTAATGTTATATTCTGAAAATAGTGTCAATATTCTAAGAACATCAGTCTTCGATGATGCAATATGTAATATAATCCGGATGAAAATCTGAATTCTAATTATGAATAGGATGCGATGTTTACCCGACATGTATGTTTTGTCGCCTTTCGCCGTATAACAGACAGTTACTTAGCAGACGCCTGATATTAATAAAAATGCATTCATTAATGTTATTTTCTGAAATAGTGTCAACATTCTATGAACATCAGGCTTAGATGATGCAATATGTAATATAATCTGGATGAAAATCTGAATTCTAATGATGAATAGGATGCGATAATTACCCGACATATATGTTTTGTCGCTTTTCGCCGTATAACAGACAGTTACTTAGAAGACGCTTGATATTAATAAAAATGCATTCATTGATGTTATTTTCTGAAACTAGTGTCAGCATTCTATGAACATCGGGGTTAAGTGATGCAATATGTAATATAATCCGGATGCAAATCTTAATTCTAATGAAGAATATGATGCGATCATTACCTGCCATGTATATTTTGTCGCTTTTCGCCGTATAACAGACAGTTACTTAGCAGACGCCTGATATTAATAAAAATTCATTTATTAATGTTATTTGCTGAAATAGTGTCAGCATTCTATGAACATCAGTTTTAGATGATGCGATATGAAAAATAATCCGGATGAAAATCTGAATTCTAATGATGAATAGGATGCGATGTTTACCCGACATGTATGTTTTGTCGCCTTTCCCCGTATAACAGACAGTTACTTAGCAGACACTTGATATTAATAAAAATGCATTCATAAATGCTTTTTTCTTAAACTTGTGACAGAATCCTATAAACTTATGTCTTACGTGATGCAAAATGTAATATAATCCGGTCTAAAATCTGAATTCTAATGAAGAATATGATACGATCAAACCCGACTTGAATGTTTTGTCGCTTTTCGTCGTATAACCGACAGTTATTTATCAGAGTCTTGATATTAATAAAAATGCATACATTAATGTTATTTTCTCAAACTCGTGTCAACATTCTATAAATATAAGTCTTAAATGATTCATAATATATTATGATCGTGTAGAGAATCTGAATTCTAATGATGAATATCCTCCGATCATACCTGACATGTACGTTCTGTCACTTTTCGTCGTATGACCGGCATTTGCTTAGCAGAGGTTTCATATTATTAAAAATGAATTCATTAATGTTATTTTCTGAACCATGAGTCTTAGATGTTTTAAATGTAAGATAAACCGGAAGACAATCTAAATTGTAATAATGAATGACATGCGATCAAAGCGGACATGGATGTTTTGTCGCTTTTCGCCGTACAAACGAAGTTACTTTGCAGACTCTTGATATTAATAAAAATGCATTCATTAATGTTATTTTCTGAAGCTAGTGTCAGCATTCTATAAACTTAAAGCTTAGATGATGGAAAATATAATATAATCCGGAAGAAAATTTGAATTTTATGATGAATATTATGCGATCAAAACCCGACTTGAATGTTTTGTGGCTTTTCGCCGTATATCCGACAGTTACTTAGCAGAGGCTTGATATATATTTAAAATGCGTTCATTAATGTTATTTTCTTAAACTAGCGTCAGAATTCTATGAAGAAATGTCTGAGATTATGCAAAATGTAATATAATCCTGAGGAAAATCTGAATTCTAATGATTAATATGATGCTATCAAACCCGACAAGAATGTTTTGTCGCATTTCGTTGTTTAACAGACAGTTACTTAGCAGACGCTCCATATTAATAAAAATGCAGTCATTAATGTTATTTTCTGAAACTCGTCTCCGCATTCTATAAACATAAGGCTTAGATGATGCAATATGTAATATAATCCGGAAGAAAATCTGAATTCTTAGGATGAAATTGATGCGATCAAATCCGACTTGGATCTTCTGTCACATTTAGCCTATTAAACGAATTACTTCGCAGACGTTTGATATTAATAAAAATGCATTAAGAAATGTTATTTTCTTAAACTAGTCTGAGAATTCTATAAACATAAGTCATAGATTATACAAAATATAATTTAATTCGTGAGAAAATCTGAATTCTAATTATAAATTTGATGCGATTAAATTTGACTTGGACGTTGTGTCGCTTTTCGCCGTATAACAGACAGTTATTTGTAGACGTTTGATATTAATAAAAATGCATTCATTAATGTTATTTTCCTCTACTAGTGTCAACATCCTATAAACATAAGTCATACATTATGCAAAATGTAATATAATCCAGCAGAAAATCTGAATTCTTATGATGAATATGATGCGATCAAAACCGACTTGGATGTTTTGTCTCTTTTCGCCGTATTGCCGACAGTTACTTAGCAGACGCTTGATATTAATAAAAATGGATTAATTAATTTTCTTTTCTTAAAATAATGCCAGCATTCTATGAACATAATGCTTTATGATGCAAAATGTAATATAATCCGGAAGAATATATCGAATCTTATGAAGAATATGATGCGATCAAACCCGACCTGAATATTTTGTTGCTTTTCGCCGTATAATCGACAGTTACATAGTAGACGCTTGATATTAATAAAAATGCATTCATTTATGTTATTTTCTTAAACTACTGTCATCATTCTATTAAAATAGTGTTAGATCATGCAAAATGTAATATAATCCGGATGAACATCTGAATTCAAATGATGAAGCGGATACCATCATACCCGACAGGTATGTTTCGTCGCTTTTCGCCGTATAGCAGAGAGTTACTTAGCAGACGCTTGATATTAATAAAAATACATTCATTAATGTTATTTTCTGAAATAGTGTCAACATTCTATGAACTTCAGTTTTAGATGATGCGATATGTAATATAATCCGGATGAAAATCTGAATTATAATGATGAATAGGATGCGATGATTACCCCACATGTTTGTTTTGTCGCTTTTCGCCGTATAACAGACAGTTACTTAGCAGGCGCTTGATATGAATAAAAATGCATTCATTAATGTTATTTGCTGAAATAGTGTCAGCATTCGATGAACATCAGGCTTAGATGATGCAATATGTAATATAATCCTGATGAAAATCTGAATTCTAATGACGGATAGGATGCGATGATTACCCGACATGTATGTTTTGTCACTTTTCGCCGTATAACAGACAATTATTTAGCAGACGCTTGATATTAATAACAATGCATTCATTAATGTTATAAATAATTGTCTGTTATACGGCGAAAAGCGACAAAACATACATGTCGGGTAATCATCGCATCCTATTCATCATTAGAATTCAGATTTTCATCCGGATTATATTACATATTGCATCATCTAAGACTGATATTCATAGAATTCAGACACTATTTCAGCAAATAACATTAATGAATGCATTTTTATTCATATCAAGCGTCTGCTAAGTAGCTGTCTGTTATACGGCCAAAAGCGACAAAATATACATGTCGGGTAATGATCGCATCCTATTCCTCTTTAGAATTCAGATTTTCATCCGGATTATATTACATATTGCATCATCTAAGCCTGATGTTCATAGAATGCAGAAACTTATTCAGAAAATAACATTAATGAATGCATTTTTATTAATATCAAGCGTCAGCTAAGTAAATGTCTGTTATACGGCGAAGAGAGACAAGACATACATGTCGGGTAATGATCGAATCCTATTCATCATTATAATTCAGATTTTCATCCGGATTTTATTACATATTACATCATCTAAGCCTGATGTTAATAGAATGCAGACACCCTTTCAGAAAATAACATTAATGAATGCATTTTTATTACTATCAAGCGTCTGCTAAGTAACTGTCTGTTATACGGCGAAAAGCGACAAGACATACATGTCGGGTATGATCGCATCCTATTCATCATTAGAATTCAGTTTTTCATCCGGATTATATTATATATTGCATCATCGAAGCCTGATGTTCTTAGAATATTGACACTATTTTCAGAAAATAACATTAATGAATGCATTTTTATTAATATCAAGCGTCTGCTAAGTAACTGTCTTTTATACGGCGAAAAGCGACAAAACATACATGTCGGGTAATCATCGCAACCTATTCATCATTAGAATTCAGATTTTCATCCGGATTATATTACATATTGCATCATCTATCCCGGATGTTCATAGAATGTTGACACTATTTCAGCAAATAACATTAATGAATGCAATATTATTAATATCAAGCGTCCGCTAAGTAACTGTCTGTTATACGGCGAAAAGAGACAAATCATACATGTCGGGTAATGTTCGCATCCTATTCATCATTAGAAGTCAGATTTTCATTAGGATTATAGTACATATTGCATCATCTAAGCCTGATGTACATAGAATGCTGACACAGTTTCAGAAAATAACATTAATGAATTCATTTTCATTCATATCAAGCGTCCTCTAATTAACTGTGTGTTATACCGCGAAAAGCGACAAAACATACATGTCGGGTAATGATCGCATCCTATTCATCATTAGATTCAGATGTTCATCCGGATTATATTATAGATTGCATCATCTAAGCCTGATGTTAATAAAATGCTGACACAATTTCAGAAAATAACATTAATTAATGCATTTTTATTCATATCAAGCAT
Source organism: Acanthosepion esculentum (assembly GCA_964036315.1). NCBI lineage: Eukaryota > Metazoa > Mollusca > Cephalopoda > Sepiida > Sepiidae > Acanthosepion > Acanthosepion esculentum. The sequence continues at coordinate 86,952,870 of OZ038510.1, forward strand.
GTGATATGTTACTGTCTGTTATACGGCGAAAAGCGACAAAGCATATATGTCGGGTATTGATCGCATCCTATTCATCATTAGAATTCAGATTTTCATCCGGATTATATTACATATTGCATCATATAAGCCTGATGTTCATAGAATGCTGACACTAGTTTCAAAAAATAACATTAATGAAAGCATTTATATTAATATCTAGAGTCTCCTAATTAACTGTCTGTTATACGGCGAAAAGCGACAAAACATACATTTCGGGTATGATTGCTTCCTATTCATCATTAGAATTCAGATTTTATTCCATATTATATTACATATTGCATAATCTAAGCCTGATGTACATAGAATGCTGACACAATTTCAGAAAATAACATTAATTAATGCATTTTTATATATATCAAGCGTCTGCTAAGTAACTGTCTGTTATACGGCGAAAAGCGACAAAACATACATGTCGGGTAATGATCGCATCCTATTCATCATTAGAATTCAGATTTCCATCCGGTTTATGTTACATATTGCGTTATCTAAGCCTGATGTTCATAGAATGCTGACACTAGTTTCAGAAAATAACATTAATGAATGCATTTATATTAATATCAAGAATATGCTATGTAACTGTCCGTTATACGGCGAAAAGCGACAAAACATACATGTCGGGTAATGATCGCATCCTATTCATCATTAGAATTCAGATTTTCATCCGGATTATATTACATATTGTATCATCTACGCCTGATGTTCATAGAATGCAGACACTATTACAGCAAATAACATTAATGAAAGCATTTTTATTAATATTAAGCGTCTGCTAATTAACTGTCTTTTATACGGCGAAAAGTGACAAAACATACATGTCGGGTAAAGATCGGATCCTATTCATCATTTGAATTCAGATTTTCATCCGGATTTTATTACATTATGCATAATCTAAGTCTGATGTTCATAGAATACTGACACTATTTCAGAAAATAGCATTAAGGAATGCAATTTTATATATATCAACCGTCTGCTAAATAACTGTCTCTTATACGGCGAAAAGAGACAAAACATACATGTCGGGTAATTATCGCATTCAATTCATCATTAGAATTCAGCTTTTCATCAGTATTATATTACATATTGCATCATCTAAGCCTGATGTTCATAGAATGCTGACACAATTTCAGAAATTAACATTAATGAATTCATTTTTATTCATATCAAGTGTCTGCTAAATAACTGACTGATATACGGCGAAAAGCGGCAAAACATACATGTCGGGTAATGATCGCATCCTATTCATCATTAGAATTCACATTTTCATCCGGATTATATTATATATTGCATCATCTAAGCCTGATGTTCAAAGAATGATGACACAATTACAGAAAATAACATTAATGTATGCATTTTTATTCATATCAAGCGTCTGCTAAGTAACTCTCTGTTATATGGCGAAAATCGACTAAACATACATGTCGGGTAATCATCGCATTCTATTCATCATTAGAATTCAGATTTTCATCCGGATTATATTACATATTGTATCATCTAAGCCTGATGTTCATAGAATGGTGACACTAGTTTCAGAAAATAACATTAATGAATGCATTTTTATTTATATCAAGCGTCTGATAAGTAAGTGTCTGTTATACGGTGAAAAGCGACAAAACATACATGTCGGGTAATGATCGAACCTTTTTCAACATTAGTATTCATATTTTCATCCGGATTATATTATATATTGCATCATCTAAGCCTGATGTTCATAGAATACTGACACTATTTCAGAAAATAACATTAATCAATGCATTTTTATTAATAGCAAGCATCTGCAAAATAACTGTCTTCATACGGCGAAAATCGACAAAACATACATGTCGGGTATGATCGCATCCTATTCATCATTAGAATTCAGATTTTCATCCGGATTATATTACATATTGCATCATCTAAGCCTGATGTTTTTAGAATGCTGACACTAATTCATCAAATAACATTAATGAATGCATTTTTATTAATATTAAGCGTCTGCTAAGTAACTGTCTGTTATACGGCGAAAAGCGACAAAACATAAATGTCGGGTAATTATCGCATCCTTTTCATCATTAGATTTCAGATTTTCGTCCGGATTATATTACATATTGCATCACCTAAGCCTGATGTTGGTAGAATGCTGACACAATTTCAAAAAATAAGAATAATGAATGCATTTTTATAAATTTCATGCATCTGTTAAGTAACTGTTTGTTATATGGCGATAAGCTACAAAACAAACGTGTCGGGTAATTTTCGCATCCTATTCATCATTAGAATTCAGATTTTCATCGGGATTATATTACATATTGCATCATCTAAGCCTGATGTTCATAGAATGCTGACACTAATACAGCAAATAACATTAATGAATGCATTTTTATTCATATAAGCGTCTGCTAAGTAACTGTCAGTTATACGGCGAAATGCGACAAAACATACATGTCGGGTAATGATCGCATCCTATTCATCCTTAGAATTCAGATTTTCGTCCGGATTATATTACATATTGCATCATCTAAGCCTGATGTTCATAGAATGCTGACACTATTTTCAGAAAATAACATTAATGAATGCATTTTTATTAATATCAAGCGTCTGCTAAATATTTGCCTTTTATACGGCGAAAAGCGACAAAACATACATGTTGGGTAATGATCGCATCCTATTCATCATTAGAATTCAAACTTTCATCTTGATTATATTACATATCTCATCATCTAAGCCTGATGTTCATTGAATGCGTACACTATTTCAGCAAATAACATTAATGAATGCATTTCTATTAATATCAAGCGTCTGCTAAGTAACTGTCTGTTATACGGCGAAAAGCGACAAAATATACATCTCGGGTATGATAGGATGCTATTCATCATTAGAATTCAGATTTTCATCTGAATTATATTACATATTGCATCAACTATGCCTGATATTCATAGAATGCTGACACTAGTTTAGGAAAATAACATGAATGAATGCATTTTTATTAATATCAAGCGTCTGCTAAGTAGCTGTCTGTTATACGGTGAAAAGCGACAAAACATAGATGTCGGGTAATGATCGCACCCTTTCCATCATTAGAATTCATATTTTCATCCGGATTATATTATATATTGCATCATCTAAGCCTGATGTTCATAGAATGCTGACACTATTTTCAGAAAATAACATTAATGAATGCATTTTTATAAATATAAAGCGTCTGCTAAATACCTGTCTGTTATACGGCGAAAAGCGACAAAACATACATCTCGGGTATGGTCGCATCCTATTCATCATTAGAATTCAGATTTTCATCCGGATTATAGTATATATTACATCATCTAAGCCTGATATTTATAGAATGCTGACACTAGTTTCAGAAAATAACATTAATGAATGCATTTTTATTAATATCAAGCGTCTGCTAAGTAACTGTCTGTTATACTGCGAAAAGCGACAAAACATACATGTCGGGTTATCGCATCCTATTCATCATTAGAATTCAGATTTTCATTCGGATTATATTACATATTGCATCATCTAAGCCTGATGTTCATAGAATGCTGACACTAGTTTCAGAAAGTAACATTAATGAATGCACTTTTTTTAATATCAAGCGTTTGTTATGTAACTGTTTTTTTTTACAGCGGAAAGCGACAAAGCATACATGTCGGTTATGATCGCATCCTATTCATCATTAGAATTCAGATTTTCACACGGATTATATTTGATATTGCATCATCTAAGCCTGATGTTCATAGAATTGTGACACTAGTTTCAGAAAATAACATGAATGAATGCATTTTTATTAATATCAAGCGTCTGCTAAGTAACTGTCTGTTATACGTCGAAAAGCGACAAAACATACATGCCTGGTAATCATCGCATCCTATTCATCATTAGAATTCAGATTTTCATACGGATTATATTACCAATTGCATCATATAAGCCTGATGTTCATACAATGCTGACCATTGTTTCAGAAAATATCATTAATGAATGCATTTTTATTAATATCAAGCGACTGCTTATTATCTGTCTGTTATACGGCGAAAAGCGACAAAAACATACATGTCGGGTATGATCGCATCCTATTCATCATTTCAATTCAGATTTTCATACGGATTATATTACATATTACATCATCTATGCCTGATGTTCATAGAATGCTGACACTATTTTCAGAAAATAACATTAATGAATGCATTTTTATAAATATAAAGCGTCTGCTAAATACCTGTCTGTTATACGGCGAAAAGCGACAAAACATACATCTCGGGTATGATAGGATGCTATTCATAATTAGAATTCAGATTTTCATCTGAATTATATTACATATTGCATCAACTATGCCTGATGTTCATAGAATGCTGACACTAGTTTAGGAAAATGACATAAATGAATGCATTTTTATTAATATCAAGCGTCTGCTAAGTAGCTGTCTGTTATACGGTGAAAAGCGACAAAACATACATGTCGGGTAATGATCGAACCCTTTTCATCATTAGTATTCATATTTTCATCCGGATTATATTATATATTGCATCATCTAAGCCTGATGTTCATAGAATGCTGACACTATTTTCGGAAAATAACATTAATGAATGCATTTTAATAAATATCAAGCGTCTGCTAAGTAGCTGTCTGTTATACGGCGAAAAGCGACAAAACATACATGTCGTGTATGGTCGCATCCTATTCATCATTAGAATTCAGATTTTCATCCGGATTATAGTATATATTACATCATCTAAGCCTGATATTTATAGAATGCTGACACTAGTTTCAGAAAATAACATTAATGAATGCATTTTTATTAATATCAAGCGTCTGCTAAGTAACTGTCTGTTATACTGCGAAAAGCGACAAAACATACATGTCGGGTTATCGCATCCTATTCATCATTAGAATTCAGATTTTCATTCGGATTATATTACATATTGCATCATCTAAGCCTGATGTTCATAGAATGCTGACACTAGTTTCAGAAAGTAACATTAATGAATGCACTTTTTTTAATATCAAGCGTTTGTTATGTAACTGTTTTTTTTTACAGCGGAAAGCGACAAAGCATACATGTCGGTTATGATCGCATCCTATTCATCATTAGAATTCAGATTTTCACACGGATTATATTTGATATTGCATCATCTAAGCCTGATGTTCATAGAATTGTGACACTAGTTTCAGAAAATAACATGAATGAATGCATTTTTATTAATATCAAGCGTCTGCTAAGTAACTGTCTGTTATACGTCGAAAAGCGACAAAACATACATGCCTGGTAATCATCGCATCCTATTCATCATTAGAATTCAGATTTTCATACGGATTATATTACCAATTGCATCATATAAGCCTGATGTTCATACAATGCTGACCATTGTTTCAGAAAATATCATTAATGAATGCATTTTTATTAATATCAAGCGACTGCTTATTATCTGTCTGTTATACGGCGAAAAGCGACAAAAACATACATGTCGGGTATGATCGCATCCTATTCATCATTACAATTCAGATTTTCATACGGATTATATTACATATTACATCATCTATGCCTGATGTTCATAGAATGCTGACACTATTTTCAGAAAATAACATTAATGAATGCATTTTTATAAATATAAAGCGTCTGCTAAATTCCTGTCTGTTATACGGCGAAAAGCGACAAAACATACATGTCGTGTATGGTCGCATCCTATTCATCATTAGAATTCAGTTTTTCATCCGGATTATAGTATATATTACCTCATCTCAGCCTGATATTTATAGAATGCTGACACTAGTTTCAGAAAATAACATTAATGAATGCATTTTTATTAATATCAAGCGTCTGCTAAGTAACTGTCTGTTATACTGCGAAAAGCGACAAAACATACATGTCGGGTTATCGCATCCTATTCATCATTAGAATTCAGATTTTCATTCGGATTATATTACGTATTGAATCATCTAAGCCTGATGTTCATAGAATGCTGACACTAGTTTCAGAAAGTAACATTAATGAATGCATTTTTTTTAATACCAAGCGTTTGTTATGTAGCTGATTTTTTTTACGGCGGAAAGCGACAAAGCATACATGCCGGTTATGATCGCATGCTATTCATCATTAGAATACAGATTTTCACACGGATTATATTACATATTACATCATCTAAGCCTGATATTCATAGAATTGTGACACTAGTTTCAGAAAATAATATGAATGAATGCATTTTTATTAATATCAAGCGTCTGCTAAGTAATTGTCTGTTATACGTCGAAAAGCGACAAATCATACATGCCTGGTAATGATCGCATCCTATTCATCATTAGAATTCAGATTTTCATACGGATTATATTACCAATTGCATCATATAAGCCTGATGTTCATACAATGCTGACCATTGTTTCAGAAAATAACATTAATGAAGGCATTTTTATTAATATCAAGCGACTGCTTATTATCTGTCTGTTATACGGCGAAAAGCGACAAAACATACATGTCGGGTATGATCGCATCCTATTCATCATTACAATTCAGATTTTCATACGGATTATATAACATATTACATCATCTATGCCTGATGTTCATAGAATGGTGACACTAGTTTCAGAATATACCATGAATGAATGCATTTTTATTAATATCAAGCGTCTTCTAAATAACTATCTGTTATACGCCGAAAAGCGACAAATCATACATGTCGGGTATGATCGCATCCTATTCAGCATTAGAATTCCCATTTTCATCCGGATCATATTACATATTGCATCACCTAAGACTGATGTTCATAGAATGCGTAACATTATTTCTGAAAATAACATTAATGAATGCATTTCTATTAATATCAAGCGTCTGCTAAGTAGCTGTCGGTTATACGTCGAAAAGCGACAAAACATACATGTCGGGTATGATCGCATCCTATTCATCATTAGAATTCAGATTTTCATCCGGATTATATTACATATTGCTTCATCTAAGCCTGATGTTCATAGAATGCTGACACTAATACAGCAAATAACATTAATGAATGCATTTTTGTTCATATAAGCGTTTGCTAAGTAACTGTCTGTTATGCGGCGAAAAGCGACAAAACATACATGCCTGGTAATGATCGCATCCTATTCATCATTAGAATTCAGATTTTCATACGGATTATATTACCAATTGCATCATATAAGCCTGATGTTCATAGAATGCTGACCATTGTTTCAGAAAATAACATTAATGAATGCATTTTTATTAATATCAAGCGACTGCTTATTATCTGTCTGTTATACGGCGAAAAGCGACAAGACATACATGTCGGGTATGATCGCATCCTATTCATCATTAGAATTCACATTTTCATCCGGATTATATTACATATTGCATCATCTAAACCTGATGTTCATAGAATGATGACAGTAGTTTCAGAAAATAACATTAATGAATGCATTTTTATTAATATCAAGCGTCTGCTAAGTAGCAGACTGTTATACGGCGAAAACCGACAAAACATACATGTCGGGTATGATCACATCCTATTCATCATTAGAATTCCGATTTTCATCCGGATTATATTATATATTGCATCTTCTAAGCCTGATGTTCTTAGAATGCAGTCTTATTGTGCACATGCTCGGACGCCGTAAATTGTCAGACGACATACCGCGCACATGGTGAAAGCTGTACTTTTTACTATCTGACGAAATGAAAAATCCCTGTAAACATAGACAAATCAAATAATTCCACACAATTTGATACCCATTTTGAAAATATTTCTTTGGCGGGAAAAAAGTTATAAACAAGTGAAATATGACTGATTTCTTAATTTAGGGCCGCATGAAAATTTCCGCAAATGTGATAACACAAGTCTCCATATCTTTGAATTTCGCCTCGACTCAAGTGAAAGTGTAAAAAAAACTTTTGTAATTATGGATAAGGCAAGAAGTTTTCGACAATTGTACACCAATATTTAGTGGATTCGATAAAAAGGAACAATTAGAAATGCAGTCTTATTGTGCACACTGGAATTCGGACGCAGTAAATTGTCAGACGACATACCGCTCACATTGTGAAAGTTGTACTTTATACTATCGGACCAAAGTAAAACTCCCTGTAAACATAGACAAATCAAATAATTGCACACAATTTGATACCCATTTTGAAAATATTTCTTTTACAGGATAAATGTTATAAACACGTGAATTATGACAGTTTTCCCAGTTTAGGGCCGCATGAAAATTTCTGTAAATGTGCTACCACAAGTCCCCATATCGTTGAATTTCGCCTTGACTCTAATCAAGGTGTAGAAAAAACTTTTGTAATTATGGATAAGCAAGAAATACCCGACAATTGTACACCAATATTTAGTGGATTCGATGAAAAGTAAAAAATAGAAATGCAGTCTTATTGTGCACACTGGAATTCGGACACTGTAAATTGTCAGACGACATACCGCTCACATGGTGAAAGCTGTACTTTTTACTATCGGACCAAAATAAAACGCCCTGTAAACATAGACAAATCAAATAATTGCACACAATTTGATACCCATTTTGAAAATATTTCTTTTACAGGAAAAACTTATAAACAAGTGAAATATGACTGATTTCCCAGTTTAGGACCGGATGAAAATGTCCGCAAATGACCTAACACAAGTCCCCATAACGTTGAATTTCGCCTCGACACTAGTCAAGGTGTAGAAAAAACATTTGGTATTATGGATAAGGCAAGAAATTCCAGACATTTGGACACCAATATTTTGTGAATTCGAAAAAAGAAAAATTAGAAATGCAGTCTTATTGTGCACACTGGAATTCGGACGCTCTAAATTGTCAGACGACATAACGCGCACATCGTTAAAGCTGTACTTTTTACTATCTGACCAAATGAAAAATCCCTTACAAGCAATCTCAGGCTGCTACAAAATGGCATATCCTGGCTCTTTTGTGAAAACTGCCTTACAAGCAATCTCAGGCTGATACAAGCCCACACCTGCTGGCTCTTCTGTGAAAACTGCGCTAAAATCAATCTCAGGCTGCTACAAGCTGACTACGCCTGTCTCTTTTGTGACCACTGACTTACAAGCAATCTCAGGTTGCTAAAAATCGACATCTCCTGACTCCTTTGTGACAACTGCCTTACAATCAATCTCAGGCTGCAGCAAGCCAATTCTCCTGGCTTTTTGTGCCAATTGCCTTACAAGCAATCCCACGCAGCTACGAGCCCATTTCTCCTGGCTTTTTGTGACAACTGCCTTACAACGAATCTCAGGCTGCAGCAAGCCCAATTCTCCTGGCTTTTTGTGACAATTGCCTTACAAGCAATCCCAGGCTGCTACGAGCCGAATTCTGCTGGCTCTTCTGTGAAACCTGCCTTACAAGCAATCTCAGGCTGCTATGGGCCGACTTCATCGGGCAATTTGTGAAAACTGTCTTACAAAGGATCTCAGGTTGCTACAAGCCGATTTCTCCTGCCTCTATTCTGCCAACTGCCTTCCAAGCAATCTCAGGCTGCTACGAGCCTGGCTGTTCTATGACAACTGCCTTACAAGCAATCTCAGGCTGCTACGAGCCGATCTCTTGGCTCTTTTGTGCCAATTGCCTTACAAGCCATCCCAGGCTGATACTAGCGGATTTCTCCTGGCTCTTTTGTGGCAACTGCCTTACAAGCAATCTCAGGCTGCTACAAGCCGAATTCTCCTGGCTCTTTTGTGACAAATGCCTTAAAAGCAATCTCAGACTGCTACAAGCCGTCTACGCCTGGCTTTACAAGCAATCTCAGGGTGCAGCAAGCCTAATTCTACTGGCTTTTTTGCCAATTGCCTCATAAGTAATCCCAGGCTGCTTCGGGCTGATTTCTTCTGGCTCTTTTGTCAACTGCCTTACAAGCAATCTCAGGCTGCTACAAGCCGAATTCTCCTGGCTCTTTTGTGACAACTGCCTTACAAGCAATGTCAGGCTGCTCCGAGCCGACTTCTCTTGGCTCTCTTGTGAAAACTGCCTTACAAGCAATCTCAGGCTTCTACCAGCCGAATACGCCTGGCTCTTTTGTAGCAACTGCCTTACATGCAATCACAGCAGCAAGCACAATTCTCCTGGATTTTTGTGCCAATTTCATTACAAGCAATTCCACGCAGCTACGAGCCCGTTTCTCCTGGCTTTTTGTGAAAATTGCCTTACACGCAATCTCAGGCTTTTACGAGCCGGTTCTCCTGGCACATTTGTGAAAATTGCCTTTCAAGCAATCGCAGTCTGCTACAAACTTACACCTGCTGACTCTTTTTGACAACTCCCTTACAAGCAATCTCCCGACTTCTCCAGGCCATTTGTGAAAATTGTCTTACAAAGGTTCTCCGGCTGCTACAAGTCGATTTCTCCTGCCTCTTTTGTGCCAACTGCCTTCCAAGCAATATCAGGCTGCTACGAGACGACTTCGCCTGGATCTTCTATGACAACTGCCTTACAAGCAATCTCAGGCTGCTACAAATCGATCTCAAGGCTCTTTCGTGCCAATTGCCTTACAAGCAATCTCAGGCTGCTACGAGCCGATTTCTCCTTGCTCTTTTGTGGCAACTGCCTTACAGGCAATCTCAGGCTGCTACAAGACGACTACGCTTGGCCCTTTTGTGCCAACTGTTTTACACATAATCTCAGGCTGCTACAATTCGTCATCAACTGGCTCTTTTGTGAAAACTGCCTTACAGGCAATCTTAGGCAGCTACAAGCCCACTTCTCCTGGCTCTTTTGTGCCAATTGCATTAAAAACAATGTCAGGCTTCTACGAGCCGCTTCTCCTGGATATTTTGTGAAAATTGCCTTTCAAGCAATCTCAGGCTGCTACAAGACTACACCTGCTTGCTCTTATGTGGTAACTGCATTACAAGCAATCTCAGGCTGCCACAAGACTACTACGCCTTTCTCTTTTGAGACAACTGCCTTACAAGAAACCTCAGCTTGCTACAAATCGAAATCTCCTGGCTCATTTGTGACAACTGCCTTACAAGGAATCTCAGGCTGCAGCAAGCCCAATTCTCACGGCTCTTTGTGCAAATTTCCTTACAAGCAATCCCAGGATGCTACGAGCCTATTTCACCTGGCTCTTTTTTGGCAACAGCCTTACAAGCATTCTCAGGCTGCTAAAATCGACATCTCCTGGCTCATTTGTGACAACTGCCTTACAAGCAATCCCAGGCTGATACGAGCCTATTTCAACTGGCTCTTTTGTGGCAACTGCCTTACAAGAAATACCAGGCTGCTACAAATCGGTCTCCTGGCTCTTTTTTGACAACTGACTTACAAGCAATCTCAGACTGCTACAAGCTGACTACGCCTGTCTCTTTTGTGACAACTGCCTTACAAGCAATCTCAGGCTGATACAAGCCGACTAGGCCTGATTCTTTTGTGCCAATTGCCTTACAAGCAATCTTAAGCTGCTACGAGCACACTTCTCCTGGCTTTTTGTGTAAACTGCCTTACACGAAATCTCAGGTTCTACGAGCCGGTTCTCCTGGGACATATGTGGAAATTGCCTTATATTAATCTGAGTCCGCTACAAGCCTACACCTGCTTGCTCTTTTTTGACTACTGCCTTACAAGCAATCTTCTGCTTCTATGGGCCGACTTCTCCGGGCTATTTGTGAAAACTGTCTTACAAAGGATCTCAGGCTGCTACAAGCCGATTTCTCCTGCCTCTTTTGTGCCAACATACTTCCAAGCAATCAAGTAGACTGCTACAAACACACAACTCCTGTCTCTTTTGTGCAAACTGCCTTACAAGCAATCTCAGCCTGCTACAAGACGAATACGCCTGGCTCTTTTGTGAAACTGCCTTGCAAGCAATCTAAGGCCGCTACACATCGACATCTCCTGTCTCTTTTGTGAAAACTGCCTAACAAGCAATCTCAGCCTCCTACAAGACGAATACGCCTGGCTCTTTTGTGAAACTGCCTTGCAAGCAATCTCAGGCCGCTACAGATCGACATCTCCTGTCTCTTTTGTGAAAACTGCCTTACAAGCAATCTCAGGCTGCAGCAATCCCAATTCTCCTGGCTTTTTGTGCCAATTGCCTTACAAGCAATCCCAGGCGGCTACGAACCGATTTCTCCTGGCTCATTCGTGACAACTGCTTTACAAGCAATCTCAGGCTGCAGCTAGTCCAATTCTCCTGACTTTTTGTGCCAATTGCCTTACAAGCAATCCCAGGCTGCTACGAACCGATTTCTCCTGGCACATATGTGGCATCTGTCTTACAAGCATTCTCAGACTGCTACAAGCCCAATTCTCCTGGCTTTTTGTGCCAATTGCCTTACAAATAATCCCAGGCGGCTACGAGCCGATTTCTTCTGTCTCTTTTGTGAAAACTACCTTACAACGAATCTCAGGCTGCAGCAAGCCCAATTCTCCTGGCTCTTTCGTGGCAACTGCCTTACAAGCAACCTCAGGCTTCTACCAGCCGACTTTTCTTGGATCTTTTGTGAAAACTGCCTTACAAGCTATCTCAGCCTGCTACAAGGTGAATACGCCTGGCTCTTTTGGGAAACTGCCTTGCAAGCAATCTCAGGCCGCTACAAATCGACATCTCCTGTCTCTTTTGTGACAACTGCCTCACAAGCAATATCACGCTGCCGCTAGCCCAATTCTCCTCACTTTTTGAGCCAATTGCCTTAAAAGCAATCCCAGGCGGCTACGTTCCGATTTCTCCTGGCTCTTTTGTTGTAAGTGCCTTACAAGCAATGTCAGGCTGCTACGAGCCGACTTCTCTTGGATCTTTTGTGAAAACTGCCTTACAAGCAATCACATGGCGCTGCAAATCGACAGCGCCTGGCTCTTTTGTGACAACTGTTTTTCAAGCAATCTCAGTCTGCAGCAAGCCCAATTCGCCACGCTTTTTGTGCCAATTGCCTTACAAGCAATCCCAGGCTGCTACGAGCCGATTTCTCCTAGCTCATTTGTAGGATCTGCCTTACAAGCATTCTCAGGCTGCTAAAAGCCCAATTCTCCTGGCTTTTTGTGCCAATTGCCTTACAAGCAATCCCAGGCGGCTACCAGCCTATTTCTCCTGGGTCTTTTGTGGCAACTGCCTTACAAGCAATCTCAGTCAGCTACAAGACGAATTCTTCTGGCTCTTTTTTGACAACTGCCTTACAAGCAATGTCAGACTGCTACGAGCTGACTTATCTTGGCTCTTTTGTGAAAACTGCCTTACAAGCAATCAGATGCTGCTACAAATCGACATCTCCTGTCTCTTTTGTGAAAACTACCTTACAAGCATTCTCAGCCTGCTACAAGCCGAATACGCCTGGCTCTTTTGTGAAACTGCCTTACATGGAATCTCAGGCCGCTACAAATCGACATCTCATGGCTCTTTTGTGGCAACTGCCTTACAAGCAATCTCAGTCAGCTACAAGACGAATTCTTCTGGCTCTTTTTTGACAACTGCCTTACAAGCAATGTCAGACTGCTACGAGCTGACTTATCTTGGCTCTTTTATGAAAACTGCCTTACAAGCAATCAGATGTTGCTACAAATCGACATCTCCTGTCTCTTTTGTGAAAACTACCTTACAAGCATTCTCAGCCTGCTACAAGCCGAATACGCCTGGCTCTTTTGTGAAACTGCCTTACATGGAATCTCAGGCCGCTACAAATCGACATCTCATGGCTCTTTTGTGACAACTGCCTTACAAGCAATCTCAGGCTGTCGCTAGCCCAATTCTCTTGATTTTTGTGCCAATTGCCTTACAAGCAAAATCAGGATGCTACTAGCCGACTTCTCTTGGCTCTTTTGTGAAAACAAGCAATCTACTCTTTTGTGAAAACTGCCTTTCAAGCAATCTCAGGCTGCAGCAATCCCAATTCACCTGGCTTTTTGTGCCAATTGCCTTACAAGCAATCCCAGGCGGCTAAGAGGCGATTTCTCCTGGCTCTTTTGTGATAACTGCATTACAAGCAAAATCAGGATGCTACTAGGAAACTTCTCTTGGCTCTTTTGTGAAAACTGCCTTGCAAGCAATCTCAGGCCGCTACAAATCGACATCTCCTTTCCCTTTTGTTACAATTGCCTTACAAGCAATATGAGGCTGCCGCTAGCCCAATTCTCCTGACTTCTTGTGCCAATTGCCTTACATGCAATCTCAGCCTGCTACAAGCCGAATACGCCTGGCTCTTTTGTGAAATTGCCTTACAAGCAATCTCAGGCCGCTACAAATAGACATATCCTGGCTCTTTTGTGACAACTGCCTTACAAGCATTCTCAGGCTTCAGCAAAATGAAATCTCCTGGCTTTTTGTGCGAATTGCCTTACAAGCAATCCCAGGCGGCTACGGGCCGATTTCTCCTGACCCTTTTGTGGCAACTGCCTTACAAGAAACCTCAGGCTGCTACAAGCCGAATTCTCCTGGCGCTTTTGTGATAACAGCCTTACAAGCAATCTCAGGCTGCCGCCAGGACAGTTCTCCTGACTTTTTGTGCCAATTGCCTTAAAAGCAATCCCAGGCGGCTACGTGCCGATTTCTCCTGGCTCTTTTGTGGTAACTGCCTTACAAGCAATCTCAGTCTGCTACAAGCCGAATTCTCCTGGTTCTATTGTGACAACTGCATTACAAGCTATCTCAGGCTGCAGCAATCCCAATTCTCCTAGCTTTTTGTGCCAATTGCCTTAAGGGACATTCCCAGGCGGCTACGAGCCGATTTCTCCTGGCTCTTTTGTGGCAACTGCCTTACAAGAAATCTCTGGCTGCTACAAGCCGAATTCTCCTGGCGCTTCTGTGACAACTGCCTCACAAGCAATGTCAGGCTGCTACGAGCCGACTTCTCTTGGCTCTTTTGTGAAAACGGCCTTACAAGTAATATCAGGCTGCTACAAAACGATATCTCATGTCTCTTTGGTGAAACTGCCTTACAAGCAATCTCAGGCTGCTACAAGCCGAATACGCCTGGCTTTTTGTGAAACTGCCTTGCAAGCAATCTAAGGCCGCTACAAATCGACATCTCCTGTCTCTTCTTTGACAACTGCCTTACAAGCAATCTCAGGCTGCCACCTGAACAGTACTCCTGACTTTTTGTGCCAATTGCCTTTACAGCAATCCAAGGCGGCTACGTGCCGATTTCTCCTGGCTCTTTTGTGAAAACTACCTTACAACGAATCTCAGGCTGCAGCAAGCCCAATTCTCCTGGCTCTTTCGTGGCAACTGCCTTACAAGCAACCTCAGGCTTCTACCAGCCGACTTTTCTTGGATCCTTTGTGAAAACTGCCTTACAAGCTATCTCAGCCTGCTACAAGGTGAATACGCCTGGCTCTTTTGGGAAACTGCCTTGCAAGCAATCTCAGGCCGCTACAAATCGACATCTCCTGTCTCTTTTGTGACAACTGCCTCACAAGCAATATCACGCTGCCGCTAGCCCAATTCTCCTCACTTTTTGAGCCAATTGCCTTAAAAGCAATCCCAGGCGGCTACGTTCCGATTTCTCCTGGCTCTTTTGTTGTAAGTGCCTTACAAGCAATGTCAGGCTGCTACGAGCCGACTTCTCTTGGATCGTTTGTGAAAACTGCCTTACAAGCAATCACATGGCGCTGCAAATCGACAGCGCCTGGCTCTTTTGTGACAACTGTTTTTCAAGCAATCTCAGTCTGCAGCAAGCCCAATTCGCCACGCTTTTTGTGCCAATTGCCTTACAAGCAATCCCAGGCTGCTACGAGCCGATTTCTCCTAGCTCATTTGTAGGATCTGCCTTACAAGCATTCTCAGGCTGCTAAAAGCCCAATTCTCCTGGCTTTTTGCGCCAATTGCCTTACAAGCAATCCCAGGCGGCTACGAGCCTATTTCTCCTGGCTCTTTTGTGGCAACTGCCTTACAAGCAATCTCAGTCAGCTACAAGACGAATTCTTCTGGCTCTTTTTTGACAACTGCCTTACAAGCAATGTCAGACTGCTACGAGCTGACTTATCTTGGCTCTTTTGTGAAAACTGCCTTACAAGCAATCAGATGCTGCTACAAATCGACATCTCCTGTCTCTTTTGTGAAAACTACCTTACAAGCATTCTCAGCCTGCTACAAGCCGAATACGCCTGGCTCTTTTGTGAAACTGCCTTACATGGAATCTCAGGCCGCTACAAATCGACATCTCATGGCTCTTTTGTGACAACTGCCTTACAAGCAATCTCAGGCTGTCGCTAGCCCAATTCTCTTGATTTTTGTGCCAATTGCCTTACAAGCAAAATCAGGATGCTACTAGCCGACTTCTCTTGGCTCTTTTGTGAAAACAAGCAATCTACTCTTTTATGAAAACTGCCTTTCAAGCAATCTCAGGCTGCAGCAATCCCAATTCACCTGGCTTTTTGTGCCAATTGCCTTACAAGCAATCCCAGGCGGCTAAGAGGCGATTTCTCCTGGCTCTTTTGTGATAACTGCATTACAAGCAAAATCAGGATGCTACTAGGAAACTTCTCTTGGCTCTTTTGTGAAAACTGCCTTGCAAGCAATCTCAGGCCGCTACAAATCGACATCTCCTTTCCCTTTTGTTACAATTGCCTTACAAGCAATATGTGGCTGCCGCTAGCCCAATTCTCCTG
Source organism: Acanthosepion esculentum (assembly GCA_964036315.1). Lineage (NCBI taxonomy): Eukaryota > Metazoa > Mollusca > Cephalopoda > Sepiida > Sepiidae > Acanthosepion > Acanthosepion esculentum. Next base: position 86,969,409 of record OZ038510.1, read on the forward strand.
ACTTCTTGTGCCAATTGCCTTACATGCAATCTCAGCCTGCTACAAGCCGAATACGCCTGGCTCTTTTGTGAAATTGCCTTACAAGCAATCTCAGGCCGCTACAAATCGACATATCCTGGCTCTTTTGTGACAACTGCCTTACAAGCATTCTCAGGCTTCAGCAAAATGAAATCTCCTGGCTTTTTGTGCGAATTGCCTTACAAGCAATCCCAGGCGGCTACGAGCCGATTTCTCCTGACCCTTTTGTGGCAACTGCCTTACAAGAAATCTCAGGCTGCTACAAGCCGAATTCTCCTGGCGCTTTTGTGATAACAGCCTTACAAGCTATCTCAGGCTGCAGCAATCCCAATTCTCCTAGCTTTTTGTGCCAATTGCCTTAAAAGACATTCCCAGGCGGCTACGAGCCGATTTCTCCTGGCTCTTTTGTGGCAACTGCCTTACAAGAAATCTCAGGCTGCTACAAGCCGAATTCTCCTGGCGCTTCTGTGACAACTGCCTCACAAGCAATGTCAGGCTGCTACGAGCCGACTTCTCTTGGCTCTTTTGTGAAAACGGCCTTACAAGTAATATCAGGCTGCTACAAAACGATATCTCATGTCTCTTTGGTGAAACTGCCTTACAAGCAATCTCAGGCTGCTACAAGCCGAATACGCCTGGCTTTTTTGTGAAACTGCCTTGCAAGCAATCTAAGGCCGCTACAAATCGACATCTCCTGTCTCTTCTTTGACAACTGCCTTACAAGCAATCTCAGGCTGCCACATGAACAGTACTCCTGACTTTTTGTGCCAATTGCCTTTACAGCAATCCAAGGCGGCTACGTGCCGATTTCTCCTGGCTCTTTTGTGGTAACTGCCTTACAAGCAATCTCAGGCTGCTACAAGCCGAATTCTCCTGGTTCTATTGTGACAACTGCCTTACAAGCAATCTCAGGCTGCAGCAATCCCAATTCTCCTGGCTTTTTGTGCCAATTGCTTTACAAGCAATCCCAGTCGGCTACGAGCCGATTTCTCCTGGCTCATTTGTGGCAACTGCCTTACAAGCAATCTAGGGATGCTGCAAACCGAATTCTCCTGGCTCTTTTGTGTAAATTGCCTTACAAGCAATCCCAGGCATCTACGAACAAGACTTCTCTTGTCTCTTTTGTGAAAACTGCCTTAAAAGCAATCTCAGGCTGCTACAAATCGACATCTCCTGTATCTTTTTTTTAAAAGCAACCTTACAAGCAATCTCACCCTGCTACAAGCTGAATACGCCTGGCTCTTTTGTGAAACTGCATTACAAGCAATCTCAGGCCATTACAAATCGACATATCCTGTATCTTTTGTGACAACTGCCTTACACGCAATCTCAGGGTGCCGCCAGCACAATTCTCTTGACTTTTTGTGCAAATTGCCTCACAAGCAATCCCAGGGGTCTCGAGTCGACTTCTCTTGGCTCTTTTGTGAAAACTGTCTTCAAAGCAATCCCAGGCTGCTACAAAACGACATCTCCTGTCTCTTTTTTTCAAAACTGCCTTACAATAAATCTCAGCCTGCTACAAGCCGAATACGCCTGGCTCTTGTGTGAAACTGCCTTAGTCCCACGCAGACGACCCCCAGTCCCAGAAAGTCCCACGCAGTCGACACCCCACCCAGGAGACAGTCCCAGAAAGTCCCACGCAGACGACACCCCACCCAGGAGACAGCCCCAGAAAGTCCCACGCATACGGACCCCAGTCCCAAAAAGTCCAACGCAGACGAGCCCCCACCCAGTAGACAGTCCCAGAAAGTCCCAAACAGACGACCCCCCACCCAGGATACAGTCCCAGAAAGTCGCACGCAGACGGCCCCCAGTCCAAGAAAGTCCCACGCAGACGAACCCCAGTCCCAGAAAGTCCCACGCAGACGACCCACAGTCCCAGATAGTCCCACCCAGACGACCGCCACCCAGGAGACAGTCCCAGAAACGCCCACGCAGACGAAACCCATACCCAGAAAGTCCCATGCAGACTACCCCCCACGCAGGAGACAGCCCCAGAAAGTCCCACGCAGATGAACCCCAGTCCCAGAAAGTCCCATGAAGACGACCCCCCACCCAGGAGACAGGCCCAGAAAGTCCCAAACAGACGAACACCCACCCAGGAGACAGTCCCAGAAAGTCCCACGCAGGCGACACCCAGTCCCAGAAAGTACACACGCAGACGAGCGCCAGTCCCAGAAAGTCCCACGCAGACGACCTCCAGTCCGACAAAGTCCAAAGCACACGACCCCCCACCCAGGAGACAGTCCCAGAATGTCCCACGCAGACGTCCCACAGACCCAGAATGTCCCACGCACAAAACTCCCCACCAAGGTGACCGTCCCAGAAAGTCCCATGCAGACGACCCCAGGCCAAAAAAGTCCAACGGAGACGACCCCCCACCCAGGAGACAGTCCCAGAAAGTCCCACGAAGACGACCCACAGTCCAAGAAAGTCCCACGCAGACGACCCCCAGTCCCAGAAAGTCCCACACAGACGACCCCCCACACAGGAGACAGTCCCAGAAAGTCCCAAACAGACGACCCCCCAGGCGACAGTCCAAGAAAGTCCAACGCAGACGACCCCCTGTACCAGAAAGTCCGACGCAGACGACCCCCAGTCCCAGAAAGTACCATGCAGACGACCCCCAGGCCCAGAAAGTCCAACGGAGAGGACCCCCCACCCAGGAGACAGTCCCAGAAAGTCCCACGAAGACGACCCCCAGTGCCAGAAAGTCCCACGAAGACGACACCCAGTCCCAGAAAGTCCCACGCAGAAGACCCCCCACACAGGAGACAGTCCCAGAAAGTCCCAAACAGACGACCCCCCAGGCGACAGTCCAAGAAAGTCCAACGCATACGACCCCCTGTACCAGAAAGTCCCACGCAGACGACCCCCAGTCCCAGAAAGTCCCACGCAGACGACCCCCAATCCCAAAAAGTCCAACGCAGACGACCCCCCACCCAGGAGACAGTCACAGAAAGTCGCAGAATGACCCACGCAGACGACCCCCAGTCCCAGAATGTCCCAGGCAGACGAACCTCACCCAGGAGACAGTCCCAGAAAGTTCCACGCAGAAGACCCCCACCCAGGAGCCAGTCCCAGAAAGTCCCACACAGACGACCCCCAGTCCCAGAAAGTCCAACGCAGACGACCCACCACACAGTAGACAGTCCCAGAAAGTACCACGCCGACGACCACCCACCCAGGAGACAGTCCCAGAAAGTCCCACGCAGACGAATTCAAGTCCCAGAAAGTCACACGCAGACGACCCCCCTACCCAGGAGACAGTCCCAGAAAGTCGCACGCAGACGAACCCCAGTCTCAGAAAGTCCCACGCAGACGACCCCCAGTCCCAGAAAGTCTCACGCAGACGCTCCCCCACACAGTAGACAGTCCCAGAATGTCCCAAACAGACGACCCCCCAACCAGGAGACAGTCCCAGAAAGTCCCACACAGACGACCCCCAGTCCCAGAAAGTCCAACGCAGACGACCCACCACACAGTAGACAGTCCCAGAATGTACCACGCAGACGACCACCCACCCAGGAGACAGTCCCAGAAAGTCCCACGCAGACGAATTCAAGTCCCAGAAAGTCACACGCAGACGACCCCCCTACCCAGGAGACAGTCCCAGAAAGTCGCACGCAGACGAACCCCAGTCTCAGAAAGTCCCACGCAGACGACCCCCAGTCCAAAAAAGTCCCACGCAGACGAACCCCTGTCCCAGATTATCCCACGCAGACGACCCCACACCCAGGAGACAGTCCCAGAAAGTGCCACGCAGAAGACCCCAGTCCCAGAAAGTCCCATGCAGACGACCCCCACCCAGGAGACAGTCCCAGAAAGTTCCACGCAGACGAACCCCAGTCCCAGAAAGTCCCACGCAGACGAGCCCCTGTCCCGGAAAGTCCCACGCAGAGATGCACCCACCCAGGAGACAGTCCAAGAAAATCCCACGCAGACGACCCACAGTCCCAGATAGTCCGATGCAGACGACCCCCACCCTGGAGACAGTCCCAGAAAGTCCCACGCAGACGACCCCCAGTCCCCGAAAGTAACACGCAGAAGACCCCTCACCCAGGAGACAGTCCCAGAAAGTCCCACGCAGACGACCCCCAGTCCCAGAAAGTCCCACGCAGATGACCCCCCACCCAGGAGACAGTCCCAGAAAGTCCCATGCAGACGACGCCCACCCAGGAGACAGTCCCAGAAAATCCCACGCAGACGACCCCCCACACAGGAGACAGTCCCAGAAAGTCGCACGCAGACGAAACCCAGTCTCAGAAAGTCCCACGCAGACGACCCCCAGTCCAAAAAAGTCCCACGCAGACGACCCCCTGTCCCAGATAATCCCACGCAGACGACCCCACACCCAGGAGACAGTCCCAGAAAGTGCCACGCAGAAGACCCCAGTCCCAGAAAGTCCCAAACAGACGACCCCCAGTCCAAGAAAATCCCACGCAGACAGCCCTGATTCCGAGAAAGTCCCACGCAGTGGACCCCCAGTCCCAGAAAGTCGCAAGCAAACGACCCCCCACCCAGAAGACAGTCCCCGAAAGTCCGACGCAGACGACACCAAGTCCCAGAAAGTCCGACGCAGACGAACCCCAGTCGTAGAAAGTCCCACGCAGACGAACCCCAGTCCCAGAAAGTACCACGCAGACGACCCCCAGTCCAACGCACACGACCCGCCACACAGGAGACAGTCCCAGAATGTCCCACGCAGACGACACCCAGTCCAAGAACGTCCCACGCAGACGACCCCCCACCCAGGTGACAGTCACAGAAAGTCCTACGCAGACGACCCCCAGACCCAGAAAGTCACACGGAGACGACCCCCCACTGAGGAGACAGTCCCAGAAAGTCCCACGCAGACGACACCCAGTCCCAGAAAGTCCCACGCAGACGACCCCCAGTCCCAGAAAGTCCCACGCAGACGACCCCCCACACAGGAGACAGTCCCAGAAAGTCCCAAACAGACGACCCCCCACCCAGGAGACAGTCCCAGAAAGTCCAACGCAGACGACCCCCAGTCCCAGAAAGTCCCACGCAGACGACCCCCAGTCAAAGAAAGTCCCACGTAGAAGACCCCCCACCCAGGAGACAGTCCGAGAACGTTCCAAGCAGAAGACCCCCCACCCAGGAGCCAGTCCCAGAACGTCCCACGCAGACGACCCCCAATCCCAGAAAGTCCAACGCAGACGACCCCCCACACAGTAGACAGTCCCAGAAAGTACCACGCAGACGACCCCCCACCCAGGAGACAGTCCCTGAAAGTCCCACGCAGACGAACCCAAGTCCGAGAAAGTCCCACGCAGACGACCCCTCTACCTAGGAGACAGTCACAGAAAGTCCAACGCAGACGACCCCCCAGTCCAGGAAAGTCCCACGCAGACGACCCCCATTCCGACAAAGTCCCACGCAGACGACCCCCCACCCAGGAGACAGTCCCAGAAAGTCCCACGCAGACAACCCCCCAGTCCCAGAAAGTCCCTCGCAGACGACCCCCAGTCCCACAAAGTCCCACGCAGACGACCCCCCACCCAGGAGACAGACACAGTAAGGCCCACGCAGACGAACCCCCACCCAGGAGACAGTCCCAGAAAATCCCACGCAGACGACCCCCAGTCCCAGAAAGTCCCACGCAGACGACCCCCCACCAAGTTGGCAGTCCCAGAAAGTCCCACGCAGACGATCCCCCACACAGGAGACAGTCCCAGAAAGTCCCACGCAGACGACACCCAGTCCCAGAAAGTCCCAAGCAGACGACCCCCCACAGAAGAGACAGTGCCAGAATGTCCCACGCAGACGACCCCCCAGTCCCAGAATGTCCCACGAAGACGACCCCCACTCTGAAGACAGTCCCAGAATGTCCCAAACAGACGACCCCCCACCCACGAGACAGTCACAGAAAGACCTACGCAGACGACCCCCAGTCCCAGAAAGTCCCACGCAGACGACCCCCAGTCCGACAAAGTCCCACGCAGACGACCCCCCACCTAGGAGACACTCCCAGAATGTCCCACGCACACGACACATAGTCCAAGAATGTCCCACGCAGACGACCGCCCACCCAGGTGGCAGTCCCAGAAAGTCCCATGCAGACGACCTCCAGTCCCAGAAAGTTTCACGCAGACGACCCCCCAGCCAGGAGACAGTCCCAGAAAGTTCCACGCAGACGACACCCCAGTCCCAGAAAGTCCCACGCAGACAACCCCTAGTCCCACAGAGTCCCACGCAGACGATCCCCACCCAGGAGACAGACCCAGAAAGACCCACGCAGACGACACACAGTCCCAGAGAGTCCCACGCAGACGACCCCCCACCCAGGAGACAGTCCCAGAAAGTCCCACGCAGACGACCGCCCACTAAGGAGAGAGTCCCAGAATGTCCCACGCAGACGACCCCCCAGTCCCAGAATGTCCCACGAAGACGACCCCCACTCTGAAGACAGTCCCAGAATGTCCCAAACAGACGACCCCCCACCCAGGAGACAGTCACAGAAAGACCTACGCAGACGACCCCCAGTCCCAGAAAGTCCCACGCAGACGACCCCCAGTCCGACAAAGTCCCACGCAGACGACCCCCCACCTAGGAGACACTCCCAGAATGTCCCACGCACACGACACATAGTCCAAGAATGTCCCACGCAGACGACCCCCCACCCAGGTGGCATCCCAGAAAGTCCCATGCAGACGACCTCCAGTCCCAGAAAGTCTCACGCAGACGACCCCCCAGCCAGGAGACAGTCCCAGAAAGTTCCACGCAGACGACACCCCAGTCCCAGAAAGTCCCACGCAGACAACCCCTAGTCCCACAGAGTCCCACGCAGACGATCCCCACCCAGGAGACAGACCCAGAAAGTCCCACGCAGACGACACACAGTCCCAGAGAGTCCCACGCAGACGACCCCCCACCCAGGAGACAGTCCCAGAAAGTCCCACGCAGACGACCGCCCACTAAAGAGAGAGTCCCAGAAAGTCCCACGCAGGCGACCCCCAGTCCCAGAAACTCCTACGCAGACGACCCCCACCCAGGAGACAGTCCCAGAAAGTCCCACGCAGACGACCCCCACCCAGGAGACAGTCCCAGAAAGTCCCACGCAGACGACCCCCAGCCCCAGAAAGTCCCCCGCAGACGACCCCCCACCCAGGAGACAGTCACAGAAAGTCCCAAACAGTCGACCCCCCTCCGAGGAGACAGTCCCAGGAAGTCCCACGCAGACGACCCCAAGTCCCAGAAAGTCCCACGCAGACGACCCCCCACCCAGGAGACAGTCCCAGAATGTCCCACGCAGACCACCCCCAGTCCCAGAATGTCCCATGCAGACGACCCCCATCCAGGTGGCAGTCCCAGAACGTCCCACGCAGACGACCTCCAGTCCCAGAAAGTCCCACGCAGACGACCCCCCAGCCAGGAGACAGTCCCAGAAAGTCCCACGCAGACGACCCCCCAGTCCCAGAAAGTCCCACGCAGAAGACCCCCAGTCCCACAAAGTCCCACGCAGACGACCCCCCACCCAGGAAACAGACACAGAAAGGCCCACGCAGACGACCCCCACCCAGGGGACAGTCATAGAAAGTCCCACGCAGACGACCCCCAGTCCCAGAAAGTCCCACGCAGACGACCCCCCCACCCAGGTTGCAGTCCCAGAAAGTCCCACGCAGACGATCCCCCACACAGGAGACAGTCCCAGAAAGTCCCACGCAGACGACACCCAGTCCCAGAAAGTCCCAAGCAAACGACCCCCCACACAGGAGACAGTGCCAGAATGTCCCACGCAGACGACCCCCAGTCCCAGAAAGTCCCACGCAGACGTCCCACAGTCCGACAAAGTCCCACGCAGATGACCACCCACCAAGGAGACACTCCCAGAATGTACCACGCACACGACACACAGTCCAAGAATGTCCCACGCAGACGACCCCCCCACCCAGGTGGAAGTCCCAGAAAGTCACATGCAGACGAGCTCCAGTCCCAGAAAGTCTCACGCAGACGACCCCCCAGCAGGGAGACAGTCCCAGAAAGTCCCACGCAGACGACCCCCCAGTCCCAGAAAGTCCCACGCAGACGACCCCCTGTCCCAGAGAGTCCCACAAGGACGACCCCCACCAAGGAGACAGTCCCCGAAAGTCCCACGCAGACGACCGCCCACTCAGGAGACAGTCCCAGAAAGCCCAGGCAGGCGACCCCCAGTCCCAGAAAGTCCCACGCAGACGACCCCCAGTCCCAGAAAGTCCCACGCTGACAACCCCCCACCCAGGAGACAGTCCCAGGAAGTTCCACGCAGACGAACCCACAACAAGGAGCCAGTCCCAGAAAGTCCCACGCAGACGACCCCCAGTCCCAGAAAGTCCCACGAATACGACCCCACCCTGGAGACAGTCCCAGAATGTCCCAAATGGACGCCCCCCCACGCAGGAGACTATCACAGAAAGTCCCACGCAGACGTCCCCCAGTCCGACAATGTCCCACGCAGACGACCCCCCACCAAGGAGACACTCCCAGAATGTACCACGCACACGACACACAGTCCAAGAATGTCCCACGCAGACGACCCCCCCACCCAGGTGGCAGTCCCAGAAAGTCCCATGCAGACGACCTCCAGTCCCAGAAAGTCTCACGCAGACGACCCCCCAGCAGGGAGACAGTCCCAGAAAGTCCCACGCAGACGACCCCCCAGTCCCAGAAAGTCCCACGCAGACGACCCCCTGTCCCAGAGAGTCCCACAAGGACGACCCCCACCAAGGAGACAGTCCCAGAAAGTCCCACGCAGACGACCGCCCACTCAGGAGACAGTCCCAGAAAGCCCAGGCAGGCGACCCCCAGTCCCAGAAAGTCCCACGCAGACGACCCCCACCCTGAAAGTCCCACGCAGACGACCACGCACCCAGGAGACAGTCCAAGAAAGTCCCACGCAGACGACCCCCAGTCCCAGAAAGTCCCACGCTGACAACCCCCCACCCAGGAGACAGTCCCAGGAAGTTCCACGCAGACGAACCCACACCCAGGAGCCAGTCCCAGAAAGTCCCACGCAGACGACCCCCAGTCCCAGAAAGTCCCACGAATACGACCCCACCCTGGAGACAGTCCCAGAATGTCCCAAATGGACGCCCCCCGCACGCAGGAGACTATCACAGAAAGTCCCACGCAGACGAACCCCAGTCCCAGAAAGTCACACGCAGACGAACCCCAGTCCCAGAAAGTCCCACGCAGACGTGCCCCAGTCCTATAAAGTCCCACGCAGACGACCCGCCCAGACAGGAGACAGTCCCAGAAAGTCCCACGCAGACGACCCCCCCACTCAGGAGACAGTCCCAGAAAGTCCTACGCAGACAACCCCCAGTCCCAGAAAGTCCCACGGAGACAACCCCCAGTCCTAGAAATGCCACGCAGACAATCCCAGAAAGTCCCACGCAGACGACAACCCAGTCCCAGAAAGTCCCACACAGACGACCCCCTGTCCCAGAAAGTACCCACGCAGACGACCCCCACCCAGGAGACAGTCGCAGAAAGTCCCACACAGACGACCCCCCACCCAGGAGACAGTCCCAGAAAGTCCGACGCAGACGACCCCCAGTCCCAGAAAGTCCCACGCAGACGACCCCCAACCCAGGAGAAAGTCCCAGAAAGTCCCAAACACTCGACCCCCCTCCCAGGAGACAGTCCCAGGAAGTCCCACGCAGACGACCCCCAGTCCCAGAAAGTACCCACGCAGACGACCCCCACCCAGGAGACAGTCGCAGAAAGTCCCACACAGACGACCCCCCACCCAGAAAACAGTCCCAGGTAGTCCCACGCAGACGACCCCCAGTCCCAGAAAGTACCCACGTAGACGACCCCCACCCAGGAGACAGTCCCAGAAAGTCCCACACAGACGACCCCCCACCCAGGAGACAGTCCCAGAAAGTCCCAAACAGACGACCCCCTCCGAGGAGACAGTCCCAGAAAGTCCCACGCAGACGACCCCCAGTCCCAGAAAGTACCCACGCAGACGACCTCCAGTCCCAGGTAGTCCCACGCAGACGACCCCCAGTCCCACAAAGTCCCACGCAGACGACCCCCAGTCCCATAAAGTACCCACGCAGACGACACCCAGTCCCAGAAAGTCCCACGCAGACGACCTCCAGTCCGAGAAAGTCCAACGCAGACGACACCCAGTCACAGAAAATCCCACGCAGACGACCCCCCACACAGTAGACAGTCCCAGAATGTCCCAAAAAGACGACCCCCCACCGAGGAGACAGTCCCAGGTAGTCCCAAGCAGACGACCCCCAGTCCCAGAAAGTCCCACGCAGACGACACCCAGTCCCAGAAAGTCCCACGCAGAAGACCCCCACCCAGGAGACAGTCCCAGAAAGTCCCACGCAGACGACCCCCCACCCTGGAGACAGTCCCAGAAAGTCCCACGCAGATGACCCCCACCCAGGTGACAGTCCCAGAAAGTCCCACGCAGACGACCCCCCCACCCAGGAGACTGTCCCAGAAAGTCCCGCGCAGACGAACCCCAGTCCCATAAAGTACCCACGCAGAGGACCCCCAGTCCCAGAAAGTCCCACGCAGACGACCTCCAGTCCGAGAAAGTACCCACGCAGACGACCCCCAGTCCCAGAAAGTCCCAGGCAGACGACCTCCAGTCCGAGAAAGTCCCACGCAGACGACACCCAGTCCCAGAAAATCTCACGCAGACGACCCCCCACACAGTAGACAGTCCAAGAAAGTCCCAAACAGACGACCCCCCACCCAGGAGACAGTCCCAGGTAGTCCCAAGCAGACGACCCCCAGTCCCAAAAAGTCCCACGCAGACGACCGCCAGTCCCAGAATGTCCCACGCAGACGACCTCCAGTCCCAGAAAGTCCCACGCAGACGAACTGCAGTCCAAGAAAGTCCCTACCAGACGACCCCCAGTCCCAGAAAGTCCCACGCTGATGATCCCCCACCCAGGAGACAGTCCCAGGTAGTCCCAAGCAGACGACCCCCCTCCCAGGAGACAGTGCCAGAAAGTCCCACGCAGACGACCCCAAGACCTAGAAAGTACTACGCAGACGACCCCCAGTCCCAGAAAGTCCCACGAAGACGACCCCCCAACCTGGAGACAGTCCCAGAAAGTCCCACGCAGACGACCCCCCACCCAGGAGACAGTCCCAGAAAGTCCCACGCAGACGGCCCCCCAGTCCCAGAAAGTACCCACGCAGACGGCCCCACAGTCCCAGAAAGTCCCACGAAGACGACCCCACACCCAGGAGACAGTCCCAGAAAGTCCCACGCAGACGACCACCAGTCCCAGTAAATACCCACGCAGACGACCCCCAGTCCCAGAAAGTCCCACGCAGACGACCTCCAGTCCCAGAAAGTCCCACGAAGATGAGCCCCAGTCCCAGAAAGTCCCACGCAGACGACCCCCCCAGACAGAAGACAGTCCCAGAAAGTCCCACGTAGACGACCCTCAGTCCCAGAAAGTCCCACGCAGACGACCCCCAACCCAGGAGAAAGTCCCAGAAAGTCCCAAACAGTCGGCCCCCTCCCAGGAGACAGTCCCAGGAAGTCCAACGCAGACGACCCCCAGTCCCAGAAAGTCCCACGCAGACGACCCCCCCAAACAGTAGACAGTCCCAGGTAGTCCCACGCAGACGACCCCCAGTCCCAGAAAGTACCCACGCAGACGACCCCCACCCAGGAGAAAGTCGCAGAAAGTCCCACACAGACGACCCCCTCCGAGGAGACAGTCCCAGAAAGTCCCACGCAGACGACCCCCAGTCCCAGAAAGTACCCACGCAGACGACCTCCAGTCCCAGGTAGTCCCACGCAGACGACACCCAGTCCAAGAAAGTCCCACGCAGACAACCCCCAGTCCCAGAAAGTCCCACGCAGACGACCCCCCACACAGTAGACAGTCCAAGAAAGTCCCAAACAGACGACCCCCCACTCAGAAGACAGTCCCAGGTAGTCACACGCAGACGACTCCCAGTCCCAGAAAGTCCCACGCAGACGACCCCCAGTCCCAGAAACTCCCACGCATACGACACCCCACACAGTAGACAGTCCCAGAAAGTACCAAACAGTCGACCCCCCTCCCAGGAGACTGTCCCAGGAAGTCCCACGCAGACGACCCCCAGTCCCAAAAAGTACCCACGCAGACGATCCCCATTCCCAGAATGTCCCACGGAGACGACCCCCCCACCCTGGAGACAATCCCAGAAAGTCCCACGCAGACGACCCCCCACCCAGGAGACAGTCCCAGAAAGTCCGACGCAGACGACCCCCAGTCCAAGAAAGTCCGACGCAGACGACCCCCCACCCAGGAGTCAGTCCAAGAAAGTCCCAAACAGTCGACCCCCCTCCCAGGAGACAGTCCCAGGAAGTCCCACGCAGACGACCCCCAGTCCCAGAATGTCCCACGCAGACGACCCCCCCACCCTGGAGACAATCCCAGAAAGTCACACGCAGACGACCCCCCACCCAGGAGACAGTCCCAGAAAGTCCCACGCAGACGACCCCCAGTCCAAGAAAATCCCACGCATACGACCCCCCACACAGTAGACAGTCCCAGAAAGTCCAAAAACGTCGACCCCCCTCCCAGGAGACAGTCCCAGGAAGTCCCACGCAGACGACCCCCAGTCCCAGAAAGTCCCACGCAGACGATCCCCCACCCAGGAGACAGTCCCAGAAAGTCCCAAGCAGACGACCCCCCACCCAGGAGACAGTGCCAGAATGTCCCACGCAGACGACCCCAAGACCCAGAAAGTACCACGCAGACGACCCCCAGTCCCAGAAAGTCCCACGAAGATGACCCCCCACCCTGGAGACAGTCCGAGAAAGTCCCACGTAGACGACCCCCCCACCCAGGAGACAGTCCCAGAAAATCCCACGCAGACCGCCCCCAGTCACAGAAAGTCCCTAGCAGACGACCCCCCACCCAGGAGACAATCCCAGAAAGTCCAAAAACGTCGACCCCCCTTCCATGAGACAGTCGCAGGAAGTCCCACGCGGGATGACCCCCAGTCCTAGAAAGTACCCACGCAGACGACCCCCAGTCCCAGAAAGTCCCACGCAGACGACCTCCAGTCCCAGAAAGTCCCACGCAGACGACCCCCAGTCCAAGAAAGTCCCACGCAGACGACCCCCAATCCCAGAAGGTCCCACGCAGACGATCCCGCACCGAGCAGACAGTCACAGAAAGTCCCAAGCAGACGAACCCCCGAACCAGGGGTTAGTGCCATAATGTCCCACGCAGACGACCCCAAGACACAGAAAGTCCCACGCAGACTACCCCCAGTCCCAGAAAGTCCCACGAAGACGACCACCGACCCTGGAGGCAGACCCAGAAAGTCCCACGCCGACGACCCCCCACCCAGGAGACAGTCCAAGAATGTCCCACGCAGACGATCCCCAGTCCCGAAAAGTAACCACGCAGACGACCCCCAGTCCTAGAAAGTCCCACGCAGACGACACCAAGTCCCAGAAAGTCCCACGAAGACGACCCCCCACCCAGGAGACAGTCCCAGAATGTCCCACGAAGAGGACCCCCCACCCAAGAGACAGTCCCAGAAAGTTCCAAACAGTCGACACCCCTCCCAGGAGAGAGTCCCAGGAAGTCCCACGCAGACGAACCCCAGTCCCAGAAAGTCCCACGCAGACGACCTCCAGTCCCAGAAAGTCCCACGCAGACGACCCCCAGTCCAAGAAAGTCCCACGCAGACGACACCCAATGCCAGAAAGTCCCAAAGAGACAACCTCCCACACAGGAGACAGTCCCAGGTAGTCCCACGCAGACGACCCCCAGTCCCAGAAAGTCCCACGCAGACGAACCCCAGACCAAGAGAGTCCCACGCAGACGACCCACCCACCCAGGAGACAGTCCCAGAAAGTCCCAAACAGTCGAGCCCCCTCCCAGGAGACAGTCCCAGTAAGTCCCACGCAGACGACACCCAGTCCCAGAAAGTACCCATGCAGACGACCCCCAGTCCCAGAAAGTCCCACGCAGACGACCTCCAGTCCCAGAAAGTCCCACGCAGACGACCCCCAGTCCCAGAAAGTACCCACGCCGACGACACCCAGTCCCAGAAAGTCCCACGCAGACGACCCCAAGTCCCAGAAAATCCCACGCAGACGACCCCCCACCCAGGAGACAGTCCCAGAATGTCCCACGCAGACGACCCCACAGCCAGGAGACAGTCCCAGAAAGTCCCAAACAGTCGACCCCCCTGACAGGAGACAGTCCTAGGAAGTCCCACGCAGACGACACCCAGTCCCAGAAAGTCCCACGCAGACGACCTCCAGTCGCAGAAAGTCCCACGCATACGACCCCCAGTCCAAGAAAGTCCCACGCAGACGACCCCCAGTCCCAGAAAGTCCCACGCAGACGACCCCACACACAGTAGGCAGTCCCAGAAAGTCCCACGCAGATGATCCCCCACCCAGGAGACAGTCCCAGAAAGTCCCAAGCAGACGACCCCCCACCCAGGATACAGTGCCTGAATGTCCCACGCAGACGAACCCAAGACCCAGAAAGTACCACGCAGACGACCCCCATTCCCAGAAAGTCCCACGAAGACGACCCCCCACCCTGGAGACAGTCCGAGAAAGTCCCACGCAGACGACCCCCCACCCAGGAGACAGTCGCAGGTAGTCCCAAGCAGACGACGCCCAGTCCCAGAAAGTCCCAGGCAGACGACCCCCAGTCCCAGAAAGTCCCACGCAGACGAACTCCAGTCCCAAAAAATCCCACGCGGACGACCTCCAGTCCGAGAAAGTCCCACGCAGTCAACCCCCAGTCCCAGAAAATCCCACGAACGATCCCCACACAGTAGACAGTCCAAGAAAGTCCCAAACAGACGACCCCCGTCCCAGGAGACAGTGCCAGAAAGTCCCACGCAGACGACCCCAAGACCCAGAAAGTACCACGCAGACGACCCCCAGTCCCAGAAAGTCCCACGATGACGACCCCCCACCCTGGAGACAGTCCCGGAAAATCCCACGCAGACGGCCACCCACCCAGGAGACAGTCCCAGAAAGTCCCACGCAGACGACCCCCAGTCCCAGAAAGTACCCACGCAGACGACCCCTAATCCCAGAAAGTCCCACGCATAGACCCCCCACTCAGGAGACAGTCCCAGAACGTCCCAAACAGTCGAACCCCTCCCAGGAGACAGTCCTAGGAAGTCCCACGCAGACGATTCCCAGTCCCAGAAAGTACCCACGCAGACGACCCCCACTCCCAGAAAGTCCCACGCAGACGACCTCCAGTCCCAGAAAGTCCCACGCAGACGACCCCCAGTCCAAGAAAGTCCCACGCAGACGACCACCCACCCAGGAGACAATCCCCTAAAGTCCCACGCAGGCGACCCTCAGTCCCAGAATGTCCCACAAGGAAGACCCCCACCAACGAGACAGTCCCAGAAAGTCCCAAGCAGACGACCCCCCACCCAGAAGACAGTCCCAGAAAGTCCCACGCAGACGAACCCCAGTCCCAGAAAGTCCCGCGCAGACGACCCCCACCCAGGAGACAGTCCCAGAAGGTCCCACGCAGACGACCCCCACCCAGGAGACAGTCCCAGAAATTCCCACGCAGACGACCCCCAGTCCGAGAAAGTACCCACGCAGACGACCCCCAGTCCTAGAAAGTCCCACGCAGACGACCCCCAGTCCAAGAAAATCCCACGCAGAGGAACCCAGTCTCAGAAAGTCCCACGCAGACGACCCACCATACAGTAGACAGTCCAAGAAAGTCCACAGACAGACGACCCCCCACGCAGGAGACAGTCCCAGGTAGTCCCAAGCAGACGACCCCCAGTCCCAGAAAGTCCCACGCAGACGACCCCCAGCCCCAGAAAGACCCACGCAGACGACCCCCCAACCCAGGAGACACTCCCAGAAAGTCCCAAACAGTCGACACTCCTCCCAGGAGACAGTCCCAGGAAGTCTCACACAGACGACCCCCAATCCCAGAAATTACCCACGCAGACGACCCCCAGTCCCAGAAAGTCCCACGCAGACAACCTCCAGTCCCAGAAAGTCCCACGCAGACGACCCCCCGTCCCAGAAAGTACCCACGCCGACGACACCCAGTCCCAGAAAGTCCCACGCAGACGACCCCAAGTCCCAGAAAATCCCACGCAGACGACCCCCCACCCAGGAGACAGTCCCAGAAAGTCCCAAACAGTCGACCCCCCTGCCAGGAGACAGTCCCAGGAAGTCCCACGCAGACGACACCCAGTCCCAGAAAGTACCCATGCAGACGACCCCCAGTCCCAGAAAGTCCCACGCAGACGACCTCCAGTCCCAGAAAGTCCCACGCAGACGACCCCCAGTCCCAGAAAGTACCCACGCCGACGACACCCAGTCCCAGAAAGTCCCACGCAGACGACCCCAAGTCCCAGAAAATCCCACGCAGACGACCCCCCACCCAGGAGACAGTCCCAGAATGTCCCACGCAGACGACCCCCCAGCCAGGAGACAGTCCCAGAAAGTCCCAAACAGTCGACCCCCCTGCCAGGAGACAGTCCCAGGAAGTCCCACGCAGACGACACCCAGTCCCAGAAAGTCCCACGCAGACGACCTCCAGTCGCAGAAAGTCCCACGCATACGACCCCCAGTCAAAGAAAGTCCCATGCAGACGACCCCCAGTCCCAGAAAGTCCCACGCAGACGACCCCCCACACAGTAGGCAGTCCCAGAAAGTCCCACGCAGATGATCCCCCACCCAGGAGACAGTCCCAGAAAGTCCCAAGCAGACGACCCCCCACCCAGGATACAGTGCCTGAATGTCCCACGCAGACGAACCCAAGACCCAGAAAGTACCACGCAGACGACCCCCAGTCCCAGAAAGTCCCACGCAGACGACCCCCAGTCCCAGAAAGTCCCACGCAGACGACCCCCAGTCCCAGAAAGTCCCACGCAGACGAACTCCAGTCCCAAAAAATCCCACGCGGACGACCTCCAGTCCGAGAAAGTCCCACGCAGTCAACCCCCAGTCCCAGAAAATCCCACGAACGATCCCCACACAGTAGACAGTCCAAGAAAGTCCCAAACAGACGACCCCCGTCCCAGGAGACAGTGCCAGAATGTCCCACGCAGACGACCCCAAGACCCAGAAAGTACCACGCAGACGACCCCCAGTCCCAGAAAGTCCCACGATGACGACCCCCCACCCTGGAGACAGTCCCGGAAAATCCCACGCAGACGGCCACCAACCCAGGAGACAGTCCCAGAAAGTCCCAAGCAGACGACCCCCAGTCCCAGAAAGTACCCACGCAGACGACCCCTAGTCCCAGAAATTCCCACGCAGACGACCCCCCACACAGTAGACAGTCCAAGAAAGTCCCAAACAGACGACCCCCCACCCAGGAGACAGTCCCAGGTAGTCCCAAGCAGACGACCCCCAGTCCCAGAAAGTCCCACGCAGACGACCCCTAATCCCAGAAAGTCCCACGCATAGACCCCCCACTCAGGAGACAGTCCCAGAACGTCCCAAACAGTCGAACCCCTCCCAGGAGACAGTCCCAGGAAGTCCCACGCAGACGATTCCCAGTCCCAGAAAGTCCCACGCAGACGACCCCCAGTCCAAGAAAGTCCCACGCAGACGACCACCCACCCAGGAGACAATCCCCTAAAGTCCCACGCAGGCGACCCTCAGTCCCAGAATGTCCCACAAGGAAGACTCCCACCAACGAGACAGTCCCAGAAAGTCCCAAGCAGACGACCCCCCACCAAGAAGACTGTCCCAGAAAGTCCCACGCAGACGAACCCCAGTCCCAGAAAGTCCCGCGCAGACGACCCCCACCCAGGAGACAGTCCCAGAAGGTCCCACGCAGACGACCCCCACCCAGGAGACAGTCCCAGAAATTCCCACGCAGACGACCCCCAGTCCGAGAAAGTACCCACGCAGACGACCCCCAGTCCTAGAAAGTCCCACGCAGACGACCCCCAGTCCAAGAAAATCCCACGCAGACGAACCCAGTCTCAGAAAGTCCCACGCAGACGACCCCCCATACAGTAGACAGTCCAAGAAAGTCCACAGACAGACGACCCCCCACGCAGGAGACAGTCCCAGGTAGTCCCAAGCAGACGACCCCCAGTCCCAGAAAGTCCCACGCAGACGACCCCCAGTCCCAGAAAGTCCCACGCAGACAACCTCCAGTCCCAGAAAGTCCCACGCAGACGACCCCCAGTCCCAGAAAGTACCCACGCCGACGACACCCAGTCCCAGAAAGTCCCACGCAGACGACCCCAAGTCCCAGAAAATCCCACGCAGACGACCCCCCACCCAGGAGACAGTCCCAGAATGTCCCACGCAGACGACCCCCCAGCCAGGAGACAGTCCCAGAAAGTCCCAAACAGTCGACCCCCCTGCCAGGAGACAGTCCCAGGAAGTCCCACGCAGACGACACCCAGTCCCAGAAAGTCCCACGCAGACGACCTCCAGTCCCAGAAAGTCCCACGCATACGACCCCCAGTCCAAGAAAGTCCCACGCAGACGACCCCCAGTCCCAGAAAGTCCCACGCAGACGACCCCCCACACAGTAGGCAGTCCCAGAAAGTCCCACGCAGACGATCCCCCACCCAGGAGACAGTCCCAGAAAGTCCCAAGCAGACGACCCCCCACCCAGGATACAGTGCCTGAATGTCCCACGCAGATGAACCCAAGACACAGAAAGTACCACGCAGACGACCCCCAGTCACAGAAAGTCCCACGCAGACGACCCCCCACACTGGAGACAGGTCCAGAAAGTCGCAAGCAGACGAACCCCACCCAGGAGACTGTCCCAGAAAGTCCCACGCAGACGACACCCAGTCCCAGAAAGTCCCACGCAGACGACCCCCAGTTCCAGAAAATCCCACGCAGACGACCCCCAGTCCCAGAAAGTACCCACGCCGACGACCCCCAGTCCCAGAAAGTTCCACGCATACGACCCCAAGTCCCAGAAAGTCCCACGCAGACGACCCCCCATCCAGGAGACAGTCCCAGAAAGTCACAAACAGACGACCCCCTCCAAGGAGACAGTCCCAGAATGACCCAAACAGTCGACCCCCCTCCCAGGAGACAGTCCCAGGAAGTCCCACGCAGACGACCCCCAGTCACAGAAAGTCCCACGCAGACGACCCCCCACACTGGAGACAGGTCCAGAAAGTCGCAAGCAGACGACCCCCCACCCAGGAGACTGTCCCAGAAAGTCCCACGCAGACGACACCCAGTCCCAGAAAGTCCCACGCAGACGACCCCCAGTCCCAGAAAATCCCACGCAGACGACCCCCAGTCCCAGAAAGTACCCACGCCGACGACCCCCAGTCCCAGAAAGTCCCACGCAGACGACCCCAAGTCCCAGAAAGTCCCACGCAGACGACCCCCCATCCAGGAGACAGTCCCAGAAAGTCACAAACAGACGACCCCCTCCAAGGAGACAGTCCCAGAATGTCCCAAACAGTCGACCCCCCTCCCAGGAGACAGTCCCAGGAAGTCCCACGCAGACGACCCCCAGTCCCAGAAAGTCCCACGCAGACGACATCCAGTCCCAGAGAGTCCTACGCATACGACCCCCATTCCAAGAAAGTCCCACGCAGACGACCCCCAGTCCAAGAAAGTCCCACGCAGACGACCCTCCACAGAGAAGACAGTCCCAGAAAGTCCCAAACAGAAGACCCCCAGTCCCAGAATGTCCCAAACAGAGGACACCCCTCCCAGGAGACAGTCCTAGAAAGTCCCACGCAGACGACCCCCACTCCCAGAAAGTCCCACGCAGACGACCCCGCACACAGTAGACAGTCCCAGAAAGTCCCAAACAGACGAGCCCCCACCCAGGAGACATTCCCAGGTAGTCCCAAGAAGACGACCCCCAGTCCCAGAAAGTCCCACGCAGACGACCCCCAGTCCAAGAAAGTCCCACGCATACGACCCCCACACAGTAGACAGTCCCAGAAAGTCCCAAACAGTCGACCCCCCTCTCAGGAGACAGTCCCAGGAAGTCCCACGCAGACGACCCCCAGTCCCAGATAGTACCCACGCAGACGACCCCCAGTCCCAGTAAGTCCCACGCAGACGATCCCCCACCCAGGAGACAGTCCCAGAAAGTCCCAGGCAGAGGACCCCCTACCCAGGAGACAGTGCCAGAATGTCCCACGCAGACGACCCCAAGACACAGAAAGTACCACGCAGACGACCCCCAGTCCCAGAAAGTCCCACGAAGATGACCCCCCACCCAGAAGACAGTCCCAGAAAGTCCCACGCAGACGACCCCCAGTCCCAGAAAGTCCCTAGCAGACGACCCCCCACCCAGGAGACAATCCCAGAAAGTCCCAAAACGTCGACCCCCCTTCCAGGAGACAGTCGCAGGAAGTCCCACGCGGGATGACCCCCAGTCCTAGAAAGTACCCACGCAGACGACCCCCAGTCCAGAAAGTCCCACGCAGACGACCTACAGTCCAAGAAAGTCCCACGCAGACGACCCCCAATCCCAGAAGGTCCCACGCAGACGATCCCGCACCGAGCAGACAGTCACAGAAAGTCCCAAGCAGACGAACCCCCCAACCAGGGGACAGTGCCATAATGTCCCACGCAGACGACCCCAAGACCCAGAAAGTCCCACGCAGACTACCCCCAGTCCCAGAAAGTCCCACGAAGACGACCACCGACCCTCGAGGCAGACCCAGAAAGTCCCACGCCGACGACCCCCCACCCAGGAGACAGTCCAAGTATGTCCCACGCAGACGATCCCCAGTCCCAAAAAGTAACCACGCAGACGACCCCCAATCCCAGAAAGTCCCACGCAGACGACACCAAGTCACAGAAAGTCCCACGAAGACGACCCCCCACCCAGGAGACAGTCCCAGAATGTCCCACGCAGACGACCCCCCACCCAAGAGACAGTCCCAGAAAGTTCCAAACAGTCAACACCCCTCCCAGGAGAGAGTCCCAGGAAGTCCCACGCAGACGACCCCCAGTCCCAGAAAGTCCCACGCAGACGACACCCAGTCCCAGAAAGTCCCACGCAGACGACCCCCAGTCCAAGAAAGTCCCACGCAGACGACACCCAGTGCCAGAAAGTCCCAAAGAGACAACCTCCCACACAGGAGACAGTCCCAGGTAGTCCCACGCAGACGACCCCCAGTCCCAGAATGTCCCACGCAGACGAACCCCAGACCTAGAGAGTCCCACGCAGACGACCCACCCACGCAGGAGACAGTCCCAGAAAGTCCCAAACAGTCGATCCCCCTCCCAGGAGACAGTCCCAGTAAGTCCCACGCAGACGACACCCAGTCCCAGAAAGTACCCATGCAGACGACCCCCAGTCCCAGAAAGTCCCACGCAGACGACCTCCAGTCCCAGAAAGTCCCACGCAGACGACCCCCAGTCCAAGAAAGTCCCACGCAGACGACCCCCAGTCCCAGAAAGTCCAACGCAGACGATCCCCCACCCAGGAGACAGTCCTAGAAAAATCCGAAGCAGACGACCCCCCACCCAGGAGACAGTGCCAGAATATCCCACGCAGACGACCCCAAGACCCAGAAAGTCATACGCAGACGACCCCCAGTCCCAGAAAGTCCCACGAAGACGACCCCCACCCTGGAGACAGTCCAAGGAAGTCCCACGCAGACGACACCCAGTCACAGAAAGTCCCACGCAGACGCCCCCCACCCAGGAGACAGTCCCAGAAAGTCCCAAACACTCGAACCCCCTCCCAGGAGAGAGTCCCAGGAAGTCCCACGCAGACGACCTCCAGTCCCAGAAAGTCCCACGCAGACGAACCCAAGGCCCAGAAAGTCCCACGCAGACGACCCTCCACCCAGGAGACAGTCACAGAAAGTCCCACGCAGACGACCCCCAGTTCCAGAAAGTCCCACAAGGACGACCCTCACCCAGGATACAGTCCCAGAAAGTCCCACGCAGACGACCCCCCACCCAGGAGACAGTCCCAGAAGTCCGACGCACACGACCCCCAGTCCCAGAAAGTCCCACGCAGACGACACCCACCCAGGAGACAGTCCCAGAAAGTCCCACGCAGACGACCCCCCACACAGGAGACAGCCCCAGAAACTCCCACGCAGACGACCGCCAGTCCCAGAAAGTCCCAGGCAGACGACCCCCCACACAGTAGACAGTCTCAGAAAGTCCCAAACAGTCGAACACCCTCCCGGGAGACAGTCCCAGGAAGACCCACGCAGACGACCCCCAGTCCCAGAAAGTCCCACGCAGACGACCCCCCACCCAAGAGACAGTCCCAGAAAGTCCCACAAGGACGACCCCCAGTCCCAGAAAGTCCCACAAGGACGACCCCCACCCAGGAGACAGTCCCAGAAAGTCCCACGCAGGCGACCCACCACCCAGGAGACAGTCCCAGAAAGTCCCACGCAGACGACCCCCCACACAGTAGGCAGTCCCAGAAAGTCCCACGCAGATGATCCCCCACCCAGGAGACAGTCCCAGAAAGTCCCAAGCAGACGACCCCCCACCCAGGATACAGTGCCTGAATGTCCCACGCAGACGAACCCAAGACCCAGAAAGTACCACGCAGACGACCCCCAGTCCCAGAAAGTCCCACGCAGACGACCCCCAGTCCCAGAAAGTCCCACGCAGACGACCCCCAGTCCCAGAAAGTCCCACGCAGACGAACTCCAGTCCCAAAAAATCCCACGCGGACGACCTCCAGTCCGAGAAAGTCCCACGCAGTCAACCCCCAGTCCCAGAAAATCCCACGAACGATCCCCACACAGTAGACAGTCCAAGAAAGTCCCAAACAGACGACCCCCGTCCCAGGAGACAGTGCCAGAATGTCCCACGCAGACGACCCCAAGACCCAGAAAGTACCACGCAGACGACCCCCAGTCCCAGAAAGTCCCACGATGACGACCCCCCACCCTGGAGACAGTCCCGGAAAATCCCACGCAGACGGCCACCAACCCAGGAGACAGTCCCAGAAAGTCCCAAGCAGACGACCCCCAGTCCCAGAAAGTACCCACGCAGACGACCCCTAGTCCCAGAAATTCCCACGCAGACGACCCCCCACACAGTAGACAGTCCAAGAAAGTCCCAAACAGACGACCCCCCACCCAGGAGACAGTCCCAGGTAGTCCCAAGCAGACGACCCCCAGTCCCAGAAAGTCCCACGCAGACGACCCCTAATCCCAGAAAGTCCCACGCATAGACCCCCCACTCAGGAGACAGTCCCAGAACGTCCCAAACAGTCGAACCCCTCCCAGGAGACAGTCCCAGGAAGTCCCACGCAGACGATTCCCAGTCCCAGAAAGTACCCACGCAGACGACCCCCACTCCCAGAAAGTCCCACGCAGACGACCTCCAGTCCCAGAAAGTCCCACGCAGACGACCCCCAGTCCAAGAAAGTCCCACGCAGACGACCACCCACCCAGGAGACAATCCCCTAAAGTCCCACGCAGGCGACCCTCAGTCCCAGAATGTCCCACAAGGAAGACCCCCACCAACGAGACAGTCCCAGAAAGTCCCAAGCAGACGACCCCCCACCCAGAAGACAGTCCCAGAAAGTCCCACGCAGACGAACCCCAGTCCCAGAAAGTCCCGCGCAGACGACCCCCACCCAGGAGACAGTCCCAGAAGGTCCCACGCAGACGACCCCCACCCAGGAGACAGTCCCAGAAATTCCCACGCAGACGACCCCCAGTCCGAGAAAGTACCCACGCAGACGACCCCCAGTCCTAGAAAGTCCCACGCAGACGACCCCCAGTCCAAGAAAATCCCACGCAGACGAACCCAGTCTCAGAAAGTCCCACGCAGACGACCCCCCATACAGTAGACAGTCCAAGAAAGTCCACAGACAGACGACCCCCCACGCAGGAGACAGTCCCAGGTAGTCCCAAGCAGACGACCCCCAGTCCCAGAAAGTCCCACGCAGACGACCCCCAGTCCCAGAAAGACCCACGCAGACGACCCCCCCACCCAGGAGACACTCCCAGAAAGTCCCAAACAGTCGACACTCCTCCCAGGAGACAGTCCCAGGAAGTCTCACACAGACGACCCCCAATCCCAGAAATTACCCACGCAGACGACCCCCAGTCCCAGAAAGTCCCACGCAGACAACCTCCAGTCCCAGAAAGTCCCACGCAGACGACCCCCAGTCCCAGAAAGTACCCACGCCGACGACACCCAGTCCCAGAAAGTCCCACGCAGACGACCCCAAGTCCCAGAAAATCCCACGCAGACGACCCCCCACCCAGGAGACAGTCCCAGAATGTCCCACGCAGACGACCCCCCAGCCAGGAGACAGTCCCAGAAAGTCCCAAACAGTCGACCCCCCTGCCAGGAGACAGTCCCAGGAAGTCCCACGCAGACGACACCCAGTCCCAGAAAGTCCCACGCAGACGACCTCCAGTCCCAGAAAGTCCCACGCATACGACCCCCAGTCCAAGAAAGTCCCACGCAGACGACCCCCAGTCCCAGAAAGTCCCACGCAGACGACCCCCCACACAGTAGGCAGTCCCAGAAAGTCCCACGCAGACGATCCCCCACCCAGGAGACAGTCCCAGAAAGTCCCAAGCAGACGACCCCCCACCCAGGATACAGTGCCTGAATGTCCCACGCAGATGAACCCAAGACACAGAAAGTACCACGCAGACGACCCCCAGTCACAGAAAGTCCCACGCAGACGACCCCCCACACTGGAGACAGGTCCAGAAAGTCGCAAGCAGACGAACCCCACCCAGGAGACTGTCCCAGAAAGTCCCACGCAGACGACACCCAGTCCCAGAAAGTCCCACGCAGACGACCCCCAGTTCCAGAAAATCCCACGCAGACGACCCCCAGTCCCAGAAAGTACCCACGCCGACGACCCCCAGTCCCAGAAAGTTCCACGCATACGACCCCAAGTCCCAGAAAGTCCCACGCAGACGACCCCCCATCCAGGAGACAGTCCCAGAAAGTCACAAACAGACGACCCCCTCCAAGGAGACAGTCCCAGAATGACCCAAACAGTCGACCCCCCTCCCAGGAGACAGTCCCAGGAAGTCCCACGCAGACGACCCCCAGTCACAGAAAGTCCCACGCAGACGACCCCCCACACTGGAGACAGGTCCAGAAAGTCGCAAGCAGACGACCCCCCACCCAGGAGACTGTCCCAGAAAGTCCCACGCAGACGACACCCAGTCCCAGAAAGTCCCACGCAGACGACCCCCAGTCCCAGAAAATCCCACGCAGACGACCCCCAGTCCCAGAAAGTACCCACGCCGACGACCCCCAGTCCCAGAAAGTCCCACGCAGACGACCCCAAGTCCCAGAAAGTCCCACGCAGACGACCCCCCATCCAGGAGACAGTCCCAGAAAGTCACAAACAGACGACCCCCTCCAAGGAGACAGTCCCAGAATGTCCCAAACAGTCGACCCCCCTCCCAGGAGACAGTCCCAGGAAGTCCCACGCAGACGACCCCCAGTCCCAGAAAGTCCCACGCAGACGACATCCAGTCCCAGAGAGTCCTACGCATACGACCCCCAGTCCAAGAAAGTCCCACGCAGACGACCCCCAGTCCAAGAAAGTCCCACGCAGACGACCCTCCACAGAGAAGACAGTCCCAGAAAGTCCCAAACAGAAGACCCCCAGTCCCAGAATGTCCCAAACAGAGGACACCCCTCCCAGGAGACAGTCCTAGAAAGTCCCACGCAGACGACCCCCACTCCCAGAAAGTCCCACGCAGACGACCCCACACACAGTAGACAGTCCCAGAAAGTCCCAAACAGACGAGCCCCCACCCAGGAGACATTCCCAGGTAGTCCCAAGAAGACGACCCCCAGTCCCAGAAAGTCCCACGCAGACGACCCCCAGTCCAAGAAAGTCCCACGCATACGACCCCCACACAGTAGACAGTCCCAGAAAGTCCCAAACAGTCGACCCCCCTCCCAGGAGACAGTCCCAGGAAGTCCCACGCAGACGACCCCCAGTCCCAGAAAGTACCCACGCAGACGACCCCCAGTCCCAGTAAGTCCCACGCAGACGATCCCCCACCCAGGAGACAGTCCCAGAAAGTCCCAGGCAGAGGACCCCCTACCCAGGAGACAGTGCCAGAATGTCCCACGCAGACGACCCCAAGACACAGAAAGTACCACGCAGACGACCCCCAGTCCCAGAAAGTCCCACGAAGATGACCCCCCACCCAGAAGACAGTCCCAGAAAGTCCCACGCAGACGACCCCCAGTCCCAGAAAGTCCCTAGCAGACGACCCCCCACCCAGGAGACAATCCCAGAAAGTCCCAAAACGTCGACCCCCCTTCCAGGAGACAGTCGCAGGAAGTCCCACGCGGGATGACCCCCAGTCCTAGAAAGTACCCACGCAGACGACCCCCAGTCCAGAAAGTCCCACGCAGACGACCTACAGTCCAAGAAAGTCCCACGCAGACGACCCCCAATCCCAGAAGGTCCCACGCAGACGATCCCGCACCGAGCAGACAGTCACAGAAAGTCCCAAGCAGACGAACCCCCCAACCAGGGGACAGTGCCATAATGTCCCACGCAGACGACCCCAAGACCCAGAAAGTCCCACGCAGACTACCCCCAGTCCCAGAAAGTCCCACGAAGACGACCACCGACCCTCGAGGCAGACCCAGAAAGTCCCACGCCGACGACCCCCCACCCAGGAGACAGTCCAAGTATGTCCCACGCAGACGATTCCCAGTCCCCAAAAGTAACCACGCAGACGACCCCCAATCCCAGAAAGTCCCACGCAGACGACACCAAGTCACAGAAAGTCCCACGAAGACGACCCCCCACCCAGGAGACAGTCCCAGAATGTCCCACGCAGACGACCCCCCACCCAAGAGACAGTCCCAGAAAGTTCCAAACAGTCAACACCCCTCCCAGGAGAGAGTCCCAGGAAGTCCCACGCAGACGACCCCCAGTCCCAGAAAGTCCCACGCAGACGACACCCAGTCCCAGAAAGTCCCACGCAGACGACCCCCAGTCCAAGAAAGTCCCACGCAGACGACACCCAGTGCCAGAAAGTCCCAAAGAGACAACCTCCCACACAGGAGACAGTCCCAGGTAGTCCCACGCAGACGACACCCAGTCCCAGAATGTCCCACGCAGACGAACCCCAGACCTAGAGAGTCCCACGCAGACGACCCACCCACGCAGGAGACAGTCCCAGAAAGTCCCAAACAGTCGATCCCCCTCCCAGGAGACAGTCCCAGTAAGTCCCACGCAGACGACACCCAGTCCCAGAAAGTACCCATGCAGACGACCCCCAGTCCCAGAAAGTCCCACGCAGACGACCTCCAGTCCCAGAAAGTCCCACGCAGACGACCCCCAGTCCAAGAAAGTCCCACGCAGACGACCCCCAGTCCCAGAAAGTCCAACGCAGACGATCCCCCACCCAGGAGACAGTCCTAGAAAAATCCGAAGCAGACGACCCCCCACCCAGGAGACAGTGCCAGAATATCCCACGCAGACGACCCCAAGACCCAGAAAGTCATACGCAGACGACCCCCAGTCCCAGAAAGTCCCACGAAGACGACCCCCACCCTGGAGACAGTCCAAGGAAGTCCCACGCAGACGACACCCAGTCACAGAAAGTCCCACGCAGACGCCCCCCACCCAGGAGACAGTCCCAGAAAGTCCCAAACACTCGAACCCCCTCCCAGGAGAGAGTCCCAGGAAGTCCCACGCAGACGACCTCCAGTCCCAGAAAGTCCCACGCAGACGAACCCAAGGCCCAGAAAGTCCCACGCAGACGACCCTCCACCCAGGAGACAGTCCCAGAAAGTCCCACGCAGACGACCCCCAGTTCCAGAAAGTCCCACAAGGACGACCCTCACCCAGGATACAGTCCCAGAAAGTCCCACGCAGACGACCCCCCACCCAGGAGACAGTCCCAGAAGTCCGACGCACACGACCCCCAGTCCCAGAAAGTCCCACGCAGACGACACCCACCCAGGAGACAGTCCCAGAAAGTCCCACGCAGACGACCCCCCACACAGGAGACAGCCCCAGAAACTCCCACGCAGACGACCGCCAGTCCCAGAAAGTCCCAGGCAGACGACCCCCCACACAGTAGACAGTCTCAGAAAGTCCCAAACAGTCGAACACCCTCCCGGGAGACAGTCCCAGGAAGACCCACGCAGACGACCCCCAGTCCCAGAAAGTCCCACGCAGACGACCCCCCACCCAAGAGACAGTCCCAGAAAGTCCCACAAGGACGACCCCCAGTCCCAGAAAGTCCCACAAGGACGACCCCCACCCAGGAGACAGTCCCAGAAAGTCCCACGCAGGCGACCCACCACCCAGGAGACAGTCCCAGAAAGTCCCACGCAGACGACCCCCAGTCCCAGAAAGTCCCACGCAGACGACCCCCAGTCCAAGAAAGTCCCACGCAGACGACCCCCAGTCCCAGAAAGTCCAACGAAGACGACCCCGCACACAGTAGACAGTCCCAGAATGTCATAAACAGACGACCCCCACCAGGAGACGGTCCCAGGTAGTCCCACGGCGACGACCTCCAGCCCCAGAAAGTCCCACGCAGACGACCCCCCATTCCCAGAAAGTCCCACGCAGACGAACCCCCACCCAGGAGACATTCCCAGAAAGTCCCACGCAGAGGACCCCCAGTCCCAGAAAGTCCCACGCAGACGACCCCCCACCAAGGAGACAGTCCCAGAAAGTCCCAAACAATCGACCACCCTCCAAGGAGACAGACCCAGGAAGTCCAACGCAGACGACCCCCAGTCCCAGAAAGTACCGACGCAGACGAACCCAGTCCCAGAATGTCCCACGCAGACGACCCCAAGTCCCACAAAGTTCCACGCAGACGACCCCACACCCAAGAGCCAGTCACAGAAAGTCCCACGCAGACGACCCCCAATCCCAGAAAGTCCCACGAAGACGAACCCCAGTCCGAGAAGGTCCCACGCAGACGAGCCCCAGTCCCAGAAAGTCCCACGCAGACGACCCCCCAGACAGAAGACAGTCCCAGAAAGTCCCACGTAGACGACCCCCCACTCAGGAGACAGTCCAAGAAAGTCCTACGCAGACAACCCCCGGTACCAGAAAGTCCCACGCAGACGACCCCCAGTCCCAGAAAGTCCCACGCAGACGACCCCCAATCCTACAAATTCCCACGGAGACGACCCCCCACCCAGGAGATAGTCACAGAAAGTCCCACGCAGACGACCCCCCGTCCCAGAAAGTCCCACAAGGAAGACACCCACCCAGGAGACAGTCCCTGAAAGTCCCACGCAGACGACCCCCCACCCAGGAGACAGTCCCAGAAAGTTCCAAAACGTCGACCCGCCTTCCAGGAGACAGTTCCAGGAAGTCCCACGCGGGATGACCCCCAGTCCCAGAAAGTACCCAGGCAGACGACCCCCAGTCCCAGAAAGTCCCATGCAGACGACCTCCAGTCCAAGAAAGTCCCACGCAGACGACCCCCAGTCCAAAAAAGTCCCACGCAGACGACCCCCAGTCGCAGAATGTCCCACGCAGACGACCCCCCACCCAGGAGACAGTCCCAGAATGTCCCAAACAGTCGACCCCCGTCCCAGGAGACAGTCCCTGGAAGTCCCACGCAGACGACCCCCAGTCCCAGAAAGTCCCACGCAGACGACCTCCAGTCCCAGAATGTCCCACACAGACGACCCCCAGTCCAAGAAAGTCCCACGCAGACGACCACCAGTCACAGAAAATCCCACGCAGACGAACCCCACACAGTAGACAGTCCCAGAAAGTCCCAAACTGACGACCCCCCACCCAGGAGACAGTCCCATGTAGTCCCACGCAGACGACCCCAAGTCCCAGAAAGTCCCACGCAGACGAACCCCAGTCCCAGAAAGTCCCACGCAGACGACCCCCCACCAAGTAGACAGTCCCAGAAAGTCCCAAAGAGTCGACCTACCTCCCAGGAGACAGTCCCAGGAAGTCCAACGCAGACGATCCCCAGTCCCAGAAAGTACCCAGGCAGACGACCCCTGTCCCAGAAAGTCCCACGCAGAATACCTCCAGTCCAAGAAAGTCCCACGCAGACGACCCCCAGTCCAAGAAAGTCCCACGCAGACGACCCCTGTCCCAGAAAGTCCCACGAAGACGACACCCCACCCAGCAGACAGTACCAGAATGTCCCAAACAGTCGACCCCCCTCCCAGGAGACAGTCCGTGGAAGTCCCACGCAGACGACCCCCAGTCCCAGAAAGTCCCACGCAGACGACCTCCAGTCCCAGAATGTCCCACACAGACGACCCCCAGTCCAAGAAAGTCCCACGCAGACGACCACCAGTCCCAGAAAGTCCCACGCAGACGAACCCCACACAGTAGACAGTCCCAGAAAGTCCCAAACAGACGACCCCCCACCCAGGAGACAGTCCCATGTAGTCCCACGCAGACGACCCCCAGTCCCAGAAAGTCCCACGCAGACGAACCCCAGTCCCAGAAAGTCCCACGCAGACGACCCCCCACCAAGTAGACAGTCCCAGAATGTCCCAAAGAGTCGACCTACCTCCCAGGAGACAGTCCCAGGAAGTCCAACGCAGACGATCCCCAGTCCCAGAAAGTACCCAGGCAGACGACCCCCAGTACCAGAAAGTCCCACGCAGACGACTTCCAGTCCAAGAAAGTCCCACGCAGACGACCCCCAGTCCAAGAAAGTCCCACGCAGACGAACCCCAGTCGCAGAAAGTCCCACGCAGACGACCCCCCACTCAGGAGACAGTCCCAGAATGTCCCAAACAGTCGACCCACCACCCAGGAGACAGTCCCTGGAAGTCCCACGCAGACGACCCCCAGTCCCAGAAAGTCCCACGCAGACGACCTCCAGTCCCAGAATGTCCCACACAGACGACCCCCAGTCCAAGAAAGTCCCACGCAGACGAACCCAAGTCCCAGAAAGTCCCACGCAGACGACCCCCCACCAAGTAGACAGTCCCAGAATGTCCCAAAGATTCGACCTACCTCCCAGGAGACAGTCCCAGGAAGTCCAACGCAGACGATCCCCAGTCCCAGAAAGTACCCAGGCAGACGACCCCCAGTCCCAGAAAGTCCCACACAGAGGACCTCCAGTCCAATAAAGTCCCACGCAGACGACCCCCAGTACAAGAAAATCTCACGCAGACGACCCCCAGTCGCAGAAAGTCCCACGCAGACGACCCCCCACTCAGGAGACAGTCCCAGAATGTCCCAAGCAGACGACCCCCCCCCAGGAGACAGTGCCAGAATGTCCCAGGCAGACGACCCCAAGACCAAGAAAGTCCCACGCAGACGACCCCGAGTCCCAGAACGTCACATGCAGACGACACCCAGTTCCAGAAAGTAACCACGCAGACGATCCCCAGTCCCAGAAAGTCCCACGCAGACGACCTCCAGTCCCAGAAAGTCCCAAACAGACGACCCCCCACCCAGGAGACAGTCCCATGTAGTCCCAAGCAGACGTTTCCCAGTCCCAGAAAGCCCCACGCAGACGACCCCCAGGCCCAGAAAGTCCCACGCATACGACCCCCCACCCAGGAGACAGTCCCAGAAAGTCCCATGCAGACGACCCCCAGTTCCAGAAAGTAACCACGCAGACGACCCCCAGTCCCAGAAAGTCCCACGCAGACGCCCCCCAGTCCCAGAAATTCCCACGCAGACGATCTCCCACCCAGGAGACATTGCCAGAATGTCCCACGCAGACGACCCAAAGACCCAGAAAGTACCACGCAGACGACCCCCAGTCCCAGAAAGTCCCACGCAGACGACACCCAGTCCAAGAAAGTCCCACGCAGACGACCCCCAGTCTCAGAAAGTCCCACGCAGACGATCACCCACCCAGGAGACAGTCCCAGAAAGTCCCAAGCAGACGAACCCCACACCCAGGAGACAGTGCCAGAATGTCCCACGCAGACGACCCCAAGACACAGAAAGTCCCACGCAGACGACCCCCTGTCCCAGAAAGTCCCACGCAGACGACCCCCCCTCCAAGGAAACAGACCCAGGAAGTCCCACGAAGACGACCCCCCATTCCCAGAAAGTCCCACGCAGACGAACCCCCACCCAGGAGACAGTCCCAGAAAGTCCCACGCAGAGGACCCCCAGTCCCAGAAAGTCCCACGCAGACGACCCCCCACCAAGGAGACAGTCCCAGAAAGTCCCAAACAATCGACCACCCTCCAAGGAGACAGACCCAGGAAGTCCAACGCAGACGACCCCCAGTCCCAGAAAGTACCGACGCAGACGAACCCAGTCCCAGAATGTCCCACGCAGACGACCCCAAGTCCCACAAAGTTCCACGCAGACGACCCCACACCCAAGAGCCAGTCACAGAAAGTCCCACGCAGACGACCCCCAATCCCAGAAAGTCCCACGAAGACGAACCCCAGTCCGAGAAGGTCCCACGCAGACGAGCCCCAGTCCCAGAAAGTCCCACGCAGACGACCCCCCAGACAGAAGACAGTCCCAGAAAGTCCCACGTAGACGACCCCCCACTCAGGAGACAGTCCAAGAAAGTCCTACGCAGACAACCCCCGGTACCAGAAAGTCCCACGCAGACGACCCCCAGTCCCAGAAAGTCCCACGCAGACGACCCCCAATCCTACAAATTCCCACGGAGACGACCCCCCACCCAGGAGACAGTCACAGAAAGTCCCACGCAGACGACCCCCCGTCCCAGAAAGTCCCACAAGGAAGACACCCACCCAGGAGACAGTCCCTGAAAGTCCCACGCAGACGACCCCCCACCCAGGAGACAGTCCCAGAAAGTTCCAAAACGTCGACCCGCCTTCCAGGAGACAGTTCCAGGAAGTCCCACGCGGGATGACCCCCAGTCCCAGAAAGTACCCAGGCAGACGACCCCCAGTCCCAGAAAGTCCCATGCAGACGACCTCCAGTCCAAGAAAGTCCCACGCAGACGACCCCCAGTCCAAAAAAGTCCCACGCAGACGACCCCCAGTCGCAGAATGTCCCACGCAGACGACCCCCCACCCAGGAGACAGTCCCAGAATGTCCCAAACAGTCGACCCCCGTCCCAGGAGACAGTCCCTGGAAGTCCCACGCAGACGACCCCCAGTCCCAGAAAGTCCCACGCAGACGACCTCCAGTCCCAGAATGTCCCACACAGACGACCCCCAGTCCAAGAAAGTCCCACGCAGACGACCACCAGTCACAGAAAATCCCACGCAGACGAACCCCACACAGTAGACAGTCCCAGAAAGTCCCAAACTGATGACCCCCCACCCAGGAGACAGTCCCATGTAGTCCCACGCAGACGACCCCAAGTCCCAGAAAGTCCCACGCAGACGAACCCCAGTCCCAGAAAGTCCCACGCAGACGACCCCCCACCAAGTAGACAGTCCCAGAAAGTCCCAAAGAGTCGACCTACCTCCCAGGAGACAGTCCCAGGAAGTCCAACGCAGACGATCCCCAGTCCCAGAAAGTACCCAGGCAGACGACCCCTGTCCCAGAAAGTCCCACGCAGACTACCTCCAGTCCAAGAAAGTCCCACGCAGACGACCCCCAGTCCAAGAAAGTCCCACGCAGACGACCCCTGTCCCAGAAAGTCCCACGAAGACGACACCCCACCCAGCAGACAGTACCAGAATGTCCCAAACAGTCGACCCCCCTCCCAGGAGACAGTCCGTGGAAGTCCCACGCAGACGACCCCCAGTCCCAGAAAGTCCCACGCAGACGACCTCCAGTCCCAGAATGTCCCACACAGACGACCCCCAGTCCAAGAAAGTCCCACGCAGACGACCACCAGTCCCAGAAAGTCCCACGCAGACGAACCCCACACAGTAGACAGTCCCAGAAAGTCCCAAACAGACGACCCCCCACCCAGGAGACAGTCCCATGTAGTCCCACGCAGACGACCCCCAGTCCCAGAAAGTCCCACGCAGACGAACCCCAGTCCCAGAAAGTCCCACGCAGACGACCCCCCACCAAGTAGACAGTCCCAGAATGTCCCAAAGAGTCGACCTACCTCCCAGGAGACAGTCCCAGGAAGTCCAACGCAGACGATCCCCAGTCCCAGAAAGTACCCAGGCAGACGACCCCCAGTCCCAGAAAGTCCCACGCAGACGACTTCCAGTCCAAGAAAGTCCCACGCAGACGACCCCCAGTCCAAGAAAGTCCCACGCAGACGAACCCCAGTCGCAGAAAGTCCCACGCAGACGACCCCCCACTCAGGAGACAGTCCCAGAATGTCCCAAACAGTCGACCCACCACCCAGGAGACAGTCCCTGGAAGTCCCACGCAGACGACCCCCAGTCCCAGAAAGTCCCACGCAGACGACCTCCAGTCCCAGAATGTCCCACACAGACGACCCCCAGTCCAAGAAAGTCCCACGCAGACGAACCCAAGTCCCAGAAAGTCCCACGCAGACGACCCCCCACCAAGTAGACAGTCCCAGAATGTCCCAAAGATTCGACCTACCTCCCAGGAGACAGTCCCAGGAAGTCCAACGCAGACGATCCCCAGTCCCAGAAAGTACCCAGGCAGACGACCCCCAGTCCCAGAAAGTCCCACACAGACGACCTCCAGTCCAAGAAAGTCCCACGCAGACGACCCCCAGTACAAGAAAGTCTCACGCAGACGACCCCCAGTCGCAGAAAGTCCCACGCAGACGACCCCCCACTCAGGAGACAGTCCCAGAATGTCCCAAGCAGACGACCCCCCACCCAGGAGACAGTGCCAGAATGTCCCAGGCAGACGACCCCAAGACCAAGAAAGTCCCACGCAGACGACCCCGAGTCCCAGAACGTCACATGCAGACGACACCCAGTTCCAGAAAGTAACCACGCAGACGATCCCCAGTCCCAGAAAGTCCCACGCAGACGACCTCCAGTCCCAGAAAGTCCCAAACAGACGACCCCCCACCCAGGAGACAGTCCCATGTAGTCCCAAGCAGACGTTTCCCAGTCCCAGAAAGCCCCACGCAGACGACCCCCAGGCCCAGAAAGTCCCACGCATACGACCCCCCACCCAGGAGACAGTCCAGAAAGTCCCATGCAGACGACCCCCAGTTCCAGAAAGTAACCACGCAGACGACCCCCAGTCCCAGAAAGTCCCACGCAGACGCCCCCCAGTCCCAGAAATTCCCACGCAGACGATCTCCCACCCAGGAGACATTGCCAGAATGTCCCACGCAGACGACCCAAAGACCCAGAAAGTACCACGCAGACGACCCCCAGTCCCAGAAAGTCCCACGCAGACGACACCCAGTCCAAGAAAGTCCCACGCAGACGACCCCCAGTCTCAGAAAGTCCCACGCAGACGATCACCCACCCAGGAGACAGTCCCAGAAAGTCCCAAGCAGACGAACCCCACACCCAGGAGACAGTGCCAGAATGTCCCACGCAGACGACCCCAAGACACAGAAAGTCCCACGCAGACGACCCCCTGTCCCAGAAAGTCCCACGCAGACGACCCCCCCTCCAAGGAAACAGACCCAGGAAGTCCCACGAAGACGACCCCCAGTCCCAGAAAGAAACCACGCAGACGACCCCCAGTCGCAGAAAGTCCCACGCAGACGACCCCCCACCCAGGAGACAGTCCCAGAATGTCCCAAACAGTCGACCCCCCTCCCAGGAGACAGTCCCTGGAAGTCCCACGCAGACGACCCCCAGTCCCAGAAAGTCCCACGCAGACGACCTCCAGTCCCAGAATGTCCCACACAGACGACCCCCAGTCCAAGAAAGTCCCACGCAGACGACCACCAGTCACAGAAAGTCCCACGCAGACGAACCCCACACAGTAGACAGTCCCAGAAAGTCCCAAACAGACGACCCCCCACCCAGGAGACAGTCCCATGTAGTCCCACGCAGACGACCCCCAGTCCCAGAAAGTCCCACGCAGACGAACCCCAGTCCCAGAAAGTCCCACGCAGACGACCCCCCACCAAGTAGACAGTCCCAGAATGTCCCAAAGAGTCGACCTACCTCCCAGGAGACAGTCCCAGGAAGTCCAACGCAGACGATCCCCAGTCCCAGAAAGTACCCAGGCAGACGACCCCCAGTCCCAGAAAGTCCCACGCAGACGACCTCCAGTCCAAGAAAGTCCCACGCAGACGACCCCCAGTCCAAGAAAGTACCACGCAGACGAACCCCAGTCGCAGAAAGTCCCACGCAGACGACCCCCCACTCAGGAGACAGTCCCAGAATGTCCCAAACAGTCGACCCACCACCCAGGAGACAGTCCCTGGAAGTCCCACGCAGACGACCCCCAGTCCCAGAAAGTCCCACGCAGACGACCTCCAGTCCCAGAATGTCCCACACAGACGACCCCCAGTCCAAGAAAGTCCCACGCAGACGACCACCAGTCCCAGAAAGTCCCACGCAGACGAACCCCACACAGTAGACAGTCCCAGAAAGTCCCAAACAGACGACCCCCCACCGAGGAGACAGTCCCATGTAGTCCCACGCAGACGACCCCCAGTCCCAGAAAGTCCCACGCAGACGAACCCAAGTCCCAGAAAGTCCCACGCAGACGACCCCCCACCAAGTAGACAGTCCCAGAATGTCCCAAAGGTTCGACCTACCTCCCAGGAGACAGTCCCAGGAAGTCCAACGCAGACGATCCCCAGTCCCAGAAAGTACCCAGGCAGACGACCCCCAGTCCCAGAAAGTCCC
The DNA here is from genome assembly GCA_964036315.1 of Acanthosepion esculentum. Taxonomy (NCBI): domain Eukaryota; kingdom Metazoa; phylum Mollusca; class Cephalopoda; order Sepiida; family Sepiidae; genus Acanthosepion; species Acanthosepion esculentum. The sequence continues at coordinate 87,005,941 of OZ038510.1, forward strand.
ACGCAGACTACCTCCAGTCCAAGAAAGTCCCACGCAGACGACCCCCAGTCCAAGAAAGTCCCACGCAGACGACCCCTGTCCCAGAAAGTCCCACGCAGACTACCCCCCACCCAGCAGACAGTCCCAGAATGTCCCAAACAGTCGACCCCCCTCCCAGGAGACAGTCCGTGGAAGTCCCACGCAGACGACCCCCAGTCCCAGAAAGTCCCACGCAGACGACCTCCAGTCCAAGAATGTCCCACACAGACGACCCCCAGTCCAAGAAAGTCCCACGCAGACGACCACCAGTCCCAGAAAGTCCCACGCAGACGAACCCCACACAGTAGACTGTCCCAGAAAGTCCCAAACAGTCGACCCCCCACCCAGGAGACAGTCCCATGTAGTCCCACGCAGACGACCCCCAGTCCCAGAAAGTCCAACGCAGACGAACCCCAGTCCCAGAAAGTCCCACGCAGACGACCCCCCACCAAAGAGACAGTCCAAGAAAGTCCCAAAGAGTCGACCCACCTCCCAGGAGACAGTCCCAGGAAGTCCAACGCAGACGATCCCCAGTCCCAGAAAGTACCCAGGCAGACGACCCCCAGTCCCAGAAAGTCCCACGCAGACTACCTCCAGTCCAAGAAAGTCCCACGCAGACGACCCCCAGTCCAAGAAAGTCCCACGCAGACGTCCCCTGTCCCAGAAAGTCCCACGCAGACGACCCCCCACCCAGCAGACAGTCCCAGAATGTCCCAAACAGTCGACCCCCCTCCCAGGAGACAGTCCGTGGAAGTCCTACGCAGACGACCCCCAGTCCCAGAAAGTCCCACGCAGACGACCTCCAGTCCAAGAATGTCCCACACAGACGACCCCCAGTCCAAGAAAGTCCCACGCAGACGACCACCAGTCCCAGAAAGTCTCACGCAGACGAACCCCACACAGTAGACAGTCCCAGAAAGTCCCAAACAGACGACCCCCCACCGAGGAGACAGTCCCATGTAGTCCCACGCAGACGACCCCCAGTCCCAGAAAGTCCCACGCAGACGAACCCAAGTCCCAGAAAGTCCCACGCAGACGACCCCCCACCAAGTAGACAGTCCCAGAATGTCCCAAAGATTCGACCTACCTCCCAGGAGACAGTCCCAGGAAGTCCAACGCAGACGATCCCCAGTCCCAGAAAGTACCCAGGCAGACGACCCCCAGTCCCAGAAAGTCCCACGCAGACTACCTCCAGTCCAAGAAAGTCCCACGCAGACGACCCCCAGTCCAAGAAAGTCCCACGAAGACGACCCCTGTCCCAGAAAGTCCCACGCAGACTACCCCCCACCCAGCAGACAGTCCCAGAATGTCCCAAACAGTCGACCCCCCGCCCAGGAGACAGTCCGTGGAAGTCCCACGCAGACGACCCCCAGTCCCAGAAAGTCCCACGCAGACGACCTCCAGTCCAAGAATGTCCCACACAGACGACCCCCAGTCCAAGAAAGTCCCACGCAGACGACCACCAATCCCAGAAAGTCCCACGCAGACGAACCCCACACAGTAGACAGTCCCAGAAAGTCCCAAACAGACGACCCCCCACCCAGGAGACAGTCCCATGTAGTCCCACGCAGACGACCCCCAGTCCCAGAAAGTCCAACGCAGACGAACCCCAGTCCCAGAAAGTCCCACGCAGACGACCCCCCACCAAGGAGACAGTCCCAGAAAGTCCCAAAGAGTCGACCCACCTCCCAGGAGACAGTCCCAGGAAGTCCAACGCAGACGATCCCCTGTCCCAGAAAGTACCCAGGCAGACGACCCCCAGTCCCAGAAAGTCCCACGCAGACGACCCCCTGTCCCAGAAAGTCCCACGAAGACGACCACACACCCTGGAGACAGTCCCAGAAAGTCCCACGCAGACGACCCCCCTCCAAGGAAACAGTCCCAGGAAGTCCCACGAAGACGACCCCCAGTCCCAGAAAGTAACCACGCAGACGACCCCCAGTCGCAGAAAGTCACACGCAGACGACCCCACACCCAGGGGACAGTCCCAGAATGTCCCAAAGAGTCGACCCCCCTCCCAGGAGACAGTCCCTGGAAGTCCCACGCAGACGACCCCCAGTCCCAGAAAGTCCCACGCAGACGACCTCCAGTCCCAGAATGTCCCACACAGACGACCCCCAGTCCAAGAAAATCCCACGCAGACGACCACCAGTCCCAGAAAGTCCCACGAAGACGAACCCCACACAGTAGACAGTCCCAGAAAGTCCCAAACAGACGACCCCCCACCCAGGAGACAGTCCCATGTAGTCCCACGCAGACGACACCCAGTCCCAGAAAGTCCCACGCAGACGACCCCCCACCAAGTAGACAGTCCCAGAAAGTCCCAAAGAGTCGACCTACCTCCCAGGAGACAGTCCCAGGAAGTCCAACGCAGACGATCCCCAGTCCCAGAAAGTACCCAGGCAGACGAACCCCAGTCCCAGAAAGTCCCACGCAGACGACCTCCAGTCCAAGAAAGTCCCATGCAGACGACCCCCAGTCCAAGAAATTCCCACGCAGACGACTCCCAGTCGCAGAAAGTCCCACGCAGACGACCCCCGACCCAGGAGACAGTCCCAGAATGTCCCAAACAGTCGACCCCCCTCCCAGGAGACAGTCCCTGGAAGTCCCACGCAGACGACCCCCAGTCCCAGAAAGTCCCACGCAGACGACCTCCAGTCCCAGAATGTCCCACACAGACGACCCCCAGTCCAAGAAAGTCCCACGCAGACGACCACCAGTCCCAGAAAGTCCCACGCAGACGAACCCCACACAGTAGACAGTCCCAGAAAGTCCCAAACACACGACCCCCCACCCAGGAGACAGTCCCATGTAGTCCCACGCAGACGACCCCCAGTCCCAGAAAGTCAACGCAGACGAACCCCAGTCCCAGAAAGTCCCACGCAGACGACCCCCCACCAAGTAGACAGTCCCAGAAAGTCCCAAAGAGTCGACCCACCTCCCAGGAGACTGTCCCAGGAAGTCCAACGCAGACGATCCCCAGTCCCAGAAAGTACCCAGGCAGACGACCCCCAGTCCCAGAAAGTCCCACGCAGACGACCCCCTGTCCCAGAAAGTCCCACGAAGACGAACCCCAACCCTGGAGACATTCCCAGAAAGTCCCACGCAGACGATCCCCCACCCAGGAGACAGTCCCAGAAATATCCCAAGCAGACGACCCCCCACCAGGCGACAGTGCCAGAATATCCCACGCAGACGACCCCAAGACCCAGAAAGTCCCACGCAGACGACCCCCAGTCCCAGAAAGTCCCACGAAGACGAACCCCAACCCTGGAGACATTCCCAGAAAGTCCCATGCAGATGACCCCCAGTCCCAGAAAGTCCCACGCAGACGACTTCCAGTCCCAGAAATTCCCACGCAGAGGATCTCTCAACCAGGAGACAGTCCCAAAAAGTCCCAAGCAGACGACCCCCCACCCAGGAGACAGTGCCAGAATGTCCCACGCAGACGACCCAAAGACCCAGAAAGTACCACGGAGACGACCCCCAGTCCCAGAAAGTCCCACGCAGACGAACCCCAGTCCAAGAAAGTCCCACGCAGACGACCCCCAATCTCAGAATGTCCCACGCAGACGATCCCCCACCCAGGAGACAGTCCCAGAAAGTCCCAAGCAGACGAAACCCCCCCACCCAGGAGACAGTGCCGGAATGTCCCACGCAGACGACCCCAAGACACAGAAAGTCCCACGCAGACGACCCCCAGTCCCAGAAAGTCCCACGAAGACGACCACCCACCCTGGAGACAGTCCCAGAAAGTCCCACGCAGACGACCCCCCACCCAGGAGACAGTCCGAGAAAGTCCCAAACAGTCGACCCCCGTCCAAGTAAACAGTCCCAGGAAGTCCCACGAAGACGACCCCCAGTCCCAGAAAGTCCCACGCAGACGACCCCCAGTCCAAGAAAGTCCCACGCAGACGACCCCCTGTCCCAGAAAGTCCCACGCAGACGATCAAACCCAGGAGACAGTCCCAGAAAAATCCCAAGCAGACGACCCCCCACCCAGGAGACAGTGCCAGAATGTCCCACGCAGACGACCCCAAGACCCAGAAAGTCCCACGCAGACGACCCCCAGTCCCAGAAAGTCCCACGAAGACGAACCCCAACCCTGGAGACAGTCCCAGAAAGTCCCACGCAGACGACCCCCCACCCAGGAGACAGTCCAAGAAAGTCCCACGCAGACGACCCCCAGTCCCAGAAAGTCCCACGCAGACGACCCCCCACCCAGGAGACAGTCCCAGAAAGTCCCAAACAGTCGAAGCCCCACCCAGGAGACAGTCCAAGAAAGTCCCAAGCAGACGACCCCCACCCAGGAGACAGTGCCAGAATGTCCAACGCAGACGACCCCAAGACCCAGAAAGTACCACGCAGACGACCCCCAGTCCCAGAAAGTCCCACGTAGACGACCCCCCACCCTGGAGCCAGTCCCAGAAAGTCCCACGCAGACGACCCCCCACCCAGGAGACAGTCCCAGAAAGTCCCAAACAGTCGAAGCCCCACCCCGGAGACAGTCCAAGAAAGTCCCAAGCAGACGACCCCCACCCAGGAGACAGTGCCAGAATGTCCAACGCAGACGACCCCAAGACCCAGAAAGTACCACGCAGACGACCCCCAGTCCCAGAAAGTCCCACGTAGACGACCCCCCACCCTGGAGCCAGTCCCAGAAAGTCCCACGCAGACGACCCCCCACCCAGGAGACAGTCCTAGAAAGTCCCACGCAGATGACCCCAGTCCCAGAAAGTCCCACACAGTCGAGCCCCCTCCCAGGAGACAGTCCCAGGAAGTACCAGAAAGCGCAGACGACCCCCATTCCCAGAAAGTAACCACGCAGACGACCCCCAGTCGCAGAAAGTCCCACGCAGACGACCCCCCACCCAGGAGACAGTCCCAGAATGTCCCAAACAGTCGACCCCCCTCCCAGGAGACAGTCCCTGGAAGTCCCACGCAGACGACCCCCAGTCCCAGAAAGTCCCACGCAGACGACCTCCAGTCCCAGAATGTCCCACACAGACGACCCCTAGTCCAAGAAAGTCCCACGCAGATGACCACCAGTCCCAGAAAGTCCCACGCAGACGAACCCCACAAAGTAGACAGTACCAGAAAGTCCCAAACAGACGACCCCCCACCCAGGAGACAGTCCCATGTAGTCCCACGCAGACGAACCCCAGTCCCAGAAAGTTCCACGCAGACGAACCCCAGTCCCAGAAAGTCCCACGCAGACGACCCCCCACCAAGGAGACATTCCCAGAAAGTCCCAAAGATTCGACCTACCTCCCAGGAGACAGTCCCAGGAAGTCCAACGCAGACGATCCCCAGTCCCAGAAAGTACCCAGGCAGACGATCCCCAGTCCCAGAAAGTCCCACGCAGACGACCCCAAGACCCAGAAAGTCCCACGCAGACGACCCCCAGTCCCAGAAAGTCCCACGAAGACGAACCCCAACCCTGGAGACATTCCCAGAAAGTCCCATGCAGATGACACCCAGTCCCAGAAAGTCCCACGCAGACGACTTCCAGTCCCAGAAATTCCAACGCAGACGATCTCTCAACCAGGAGACAGTCCCAAAAAGTCCCAAGCAGACGACCCCCCACCCAGGGGACAGTGCCAGAATGTCCCACGCAGACGACCCAAAGACCCAGAAAGTACCACGGAGACGACCCCCAGTCCCAGAAAGTCCCACGCAGACGAACCCCAGTCCAAGAAAGTCCCACGCAGACGACCCCCAATCTCAGAATGTCCCACGCAGACGATCCCCCACCCAGGAGACAGTCCCAGAAAGTCCCAAGCAGACGAACCCCCCCCACCCAGGAGACAGTGCCGGAATGTCCCACGCAGACGACCCCAAGACACAAAAAGTCCCACGCAGACGACCCCCAGTCCCAGAAAGTCCCACGAAGACGACCAGCCACCCAGGAGACAGTCCGAGAAAGTCCCAAACAGTCGACCCCCGTCCAAGTAAACAGTCCCAGGAAGTCCCACGAAGACGACCCCCAGTCCCAGAAAGTCCCACGCAGAAGACCCCCAGTCCAAGAAAGTCCCACGCAGACGACCCCCTGTCCCAGAAAGTCCCACGCAGACGATCAAACCCAGGAGACAGTCCCAGAAAAATCCCAAGCAGACGACCACCCACCCAGGAGACAGTGCCAGAAAGTCCCACGCAGACGACCCCCCACCCAGGAGACAGTCCCAGAAAGTCCCAAACAGTCGAAGCCCCACCCAGGAGACAGTCCAAGAAAGTCCCAAGCAGACGACCCCCACCCAGGAGACAGTGCCAGAATGTCCAACGCAGACGACCCCAAGACCCAGAAAGTACCACGCAGACGACCCCCAGTCCCAGAAAGTCCCACGTAGACGACCCCCCACCCTGGAGCCAGTCCCAGAAAGTCCCACGCAGACGACCCCCCACCCAGGAGACAGTCCCAGAAAGTCCCAAACAGTCGAAGCCCCACCCAGGAGACAGTCCAAGAAAGTCCCAAGCAGACGACCCCCACCCAGGAGACAGTGCCAGAATGTCCAACGCAGACGACCCCAAGACCCAGAAAGTACCACGCAGACGACCCCCAGTCCCAGAAAGTCCCACGTAGACGACCCCCCACCCTGGAGCCAGTCCCAGAAAGTCCCACGCAGACGACCCCCCACCCAGGAGACAGTCCTAGAAAGTCCCACGCAGATGACCCCAGTCCCAGAAAGTCCCACACAGTCGAGCCCCCTCCCAGGAGACAGTCCCAGGAAGTCCCAGAAAGTGCCAGGCAGACGACCCCCATTCCCAGAAAGTAACCACGCAGACGACCCCCAGTCGCAGAAAGTCCCACGCAGACGACCCCCCACCCAGGAGACAGTCCCAGAATGTCCCAAACAGTCGACCCCCCTCCCAGGAGACAGTCCCTGGAAGTCCCACGCAGACGACCCCCAGTCCCAGAAAGTCCCACGCAGACGACCTCCAGTCCCAGAATGTCCCACACAGACGACCCCTAGTCCAAGAAAGTCCCACGCAGATGACCACCAGTCCCAGAAAGTCCCACGCAGACGAACCCCACACAGTAGACAGTACCAGAAAGTCCCAAACAGACGACCCCCCACCCAGGAGACAGTCCCATGTAGTCCCACGCAGACGAACCCCAGTCCCAGAAAGTCCCACGCAGACGAACCCCAGTCCCAGAAAGTCCCACGCAGACGACACCCCACCAAGGAGACATTCCCAGAAAGTCCCAAAGATTCGACCTACCTCCCAGGAGACAGTCCCAGGAAGTCCAACGCAGACGATCCCCAGTCCCAGAAAGTACCCAGGCAGACGATCCCCAGTCCCAGAAAGTCCCACGCAGACGACCTCCAGGCCAAGAAAGTCCCACGCAGACGATCCCCACTCCAAGAAAGTTCCACGCAGACGACCCCCTGTCCCAGCGAGTCCCACGCAGCCGACCCCCCACCCAGGAGCCAGTCCCTGGAAGTCCCACGCAGACGACCCCCAGTCCCAGAAAGTCCCAGGCAGACGACCTCCAGTCCCAGAATGTCCCACACAGACGACCCCCAGTCCAAGAAAGTTCCACGCAGACGACCCCCTGTCCCAGAAAGTCCCACGCAGACGATCCCCAACCCAGGAGACAGTGCCAGAATGTCCCACGCAGACGACCCCAAGACCAAGAAAGTCCCACGCAGACGACCCCCAGTCCAAGAAAGTCCCACGAAGACGAACCCCAACCCTGGAGACAGTCCCAGAAAGTCCCACGCAGACGACCCCCCACCCAGGAGAAAGTCCCAGAAAGTCCCAAACAGTCGAAGCCCCACCAGCAGACAGTCCAAGAAAGTCCCAAGCAGACGACCCCCACACAGGAGACAGTGCCAGAATGACCAACGCAGACGACCCCAAGACGCAGAAAGTACCACGCAGACGACCCCCAGTCCCAGAAAGTCCCACGAAGACGACCCCCCACCCTGGAGACAGTCCCAGAAAGTCCCACGCAGATGACCCCAGTCCAAGAAAGTCCCACACAGACGACCCCCCACCAAGGAGACACTCCCAGAAAGACCCAAACAGTCCACCACCCTCCCAGGAGACAGTCCCAGGAAGTCCCAGAAAGTCCCACGCAGACGACCCCCATTCCCAGAAAGTCCCACGCAGACGACCCCCACACAGAAGACAGTCCCAGAAAGTCCCAAACAGACGAACCCCAGACCCAGAATATCCCACGAAGACGACCCAAACGAGGAGACAGTCCCAGAAAGTCCCACGCAGACGACCCCCCACCCAGCAGACAGTCCCAGAATGTCCCAAACAGACGACCCCCCACCCAGGAGACAGTCCCTGGAAGTCCCACGCAGACGACACCCAGTCCAATAAAGTCCCACGAAGACGACCCCCCAGACAGGAGACAGTGCCAGAATGTCCCACGAAGACGACCCCAAGTCCCAGAATGTCCCACGAAGACGACCAACCACCCTGGAGACAGTTCCAGGAAGTCCCAAACAGTCGACCCCCCTCCCAGGAGACAGTCCCTGGAAGTCCCACGCAGACGACACCCATCCCAGAAAGTCCCACGCAGACGACACCCCCGTCCAAGAAAGTCCCACGCAGACGACCGCCAGTCCAAGAAAGTCTCACGCAGACGACCCCCCAGCCAGGAGACAGTTCCAGAATTTCCCATGCAGACGACCCCCCAGTCCCAGAAAGTCCCACGCAGACGACCCCCAGTTCCACAGAGTCCCACGCAGACGACCCCCCATCCAGGAGACAGTCCCAGAATGTCGTCTGCGTGGGTACTTTCTGGGACTGGGGGTCGTCTGCGTGGGACTTTCTGGGACTGTCTCCTGGGTGGGGGATTGTCTGCGTGGCATTTCTAGGACTGGGTTTCTTCTGCGTAGGACTTTCTGGGACTGGGGGTCGTCTGCGTAGGACTTTCTGGGACTGTCTCCTGAGTGGGGGGTCGTCTGCGTGGGACTGGGGTTCGTCTGCGTGCGACTTTCTGGGACTGTCTCCTTGGTGGGGGGTCGTCTGCGTGGGATTTCTGGGACTGTCTCCTGGGTTGGGGGGTCGTCTGCGTGGGACTTTCGGGGACTGTCTGCTGGGTGGGGTGTCCTCTGCGTGGGACTTTTTGGGACTGTCTCCTGGGTGGGGGTCGTCTGCGTGGGAGTTTCTGGGACTGGGTGTCGTCTGCGTGGGACTTTCTGGGACTGTCTCCTGGGTGGGGGATCGTCTGCGTGGGACTTTCTGGGCCTGGGGGTCGTCTTCATGGGACTTTCTTGGATTTGGCAGTCCCAGAAAGTCCCACGCAGACGACCCTGGGTGGGGGGTCGTCGGCGTTGGACTTTCTGGGACTGTCTCCTGGTTGGGGGGTCGTCTGCGTGAGACTTTCTGGGACTGGAGGTCGTCTGCGTGGGACTTTCTGGGACTGCCACCTGGGTGGGGGTTCGTCTGCGTGGGACATTCTTGGACTGTGTGTCGTTCGCGTGGAACATTGTGTGACTGACTCCTGGGTGGGGGGTCGTCTACGTGGGACTTTCTGTGTCTGTCTCCTGGATGGGGGGTCGTCTGCGTGGAACTCTGTGGGACTGGGGGTCGTCTGCGTGGGACTTTCTGGGACTGGGGCGTTCGTCTGCGTGGGACTTTCTGGGACTGCCACCTGGGCGGGGGGGTCGTCTGCGTGGGACATTCTTGGACTGTGTGTCGTTCGCGTGAAACATTCTGTGACTGTCTCCTGGATGGGGGGTCGTCTGCGTGGAACTCTGTGGGACTGGGTGTCGTCTGCGTGGGACTCTCTGGGACTGGGGCGTTCGTCTGCGTGCGACTTTCTGGGACTGGAGGTCGTCTGCGTGGGACTTTCTGGGACTGGGGGTCGTCTGCGTGGGACTTTCTGGGACAGGGTGTCGTCTGCGTGGGACAACCTGGGACTGTCTCCTGGGTGGGGGTCGTCTGTTTGGGACTTTCTGGGACTGTCTACTGTGTGTGGGTTCGTCTGCGTGGGACTTTCTGGGACTGGGGGTCGTCTGCGTGGGTCTTTCTGGGACTGCCACCTGGGTGGGTGTTCGTCTGCGTGGGACCTTCTTGGACTGTGTGTCGTCTGCATGGGACATTCTGGGACTGTCTCCTGGGTGGGGGTCGTCTGCGTGGGACTTTCTGGGACTGGTGGTCGTCTACGTGGGACTTTCTTCGTCTGGGGGTCGTCTGCGTGGGACTTCTGGGACTGGAGGTCGTCTGCGTGCGTACTTTCTGGGACTGGGGGTCGTCTGCGTGGGACTTCCTGGGACTGTCTGCTAGGAGGGGGGTTGACTTTTTGGGAATTTCTGGGAATGTCTCCTGGGTGGGGGGTCGTCTGCGTGGGACTTTCTGGGACTGGTGGTCGTCTGCGTGGGACTTTCTGGGACTGTCTCCTGGGTGGGGGGTCGTCTGCGTGGGACATTCTGGGACTGTCTCCAGGGTGGGGGGTCGTCTTCGTGGGACTTTCTGGGACTGGGGTTGGTCTGCGTGGGACTTTCTGGGTCTTGGGGTCTTCTGCGTGGGACATTCTGGCACTGTCTCCTGGTTGGGGGGTCGTCTGCTTGGGACTTTCTTGGACTTTCTCCTGGGTGGGGGGTCGTCTGCGTGGGTCTTTCTGTGACTGTCTCCTGGGTGGGGCGTCGTCTGTGTGTGATATTCTGGGACTGTGTCCAGGAAAGGGGGGCGTCTTCGTGGGACGCTCTGGGACTGGGGGTCATCTGCGTGGGACATCCTGTCACTGTCTCCTGGGTGGAGGGTTCGTCTGCTTGGGACTTTCTGAGACTGTCTCCTGGGTGGGGATGTCTGCGTGGGACTTTCTGGGACTGGGGGTCGTCTGCGTGGGACTTTCTTGGACTGGGGGTCGTCTGCGTGGGACTTTCTGTGACTGGAGGTCGTCTGCGTGGGACCTTCTGGGGCTGGGGGTCGTCTGCGTGGGTACTTTCTGGGATTGGGGGTCGTCTGCGTGGGACTTCCTGGGACTGTCTCCTTGGTGGCGGGTCGACGTTTTGCAACTGTCTCCTGGGTGGGGGGTCGTCTGCGGTGGACTTTCTGGGACTGGGGGTCGTCTGCGTGGCACTTTCTGTGACTGGGGCTCGTCTGCGTGGGACTACCTGGGATTGTCTCCTGGGTGGGTGTCGTCTGTTTGGTAATTTATGGGACTGTCTACTGTATGGGGGGTCATCTGCGTGGGACTTTCTGGGACTGGGGCTCTTCTGCGTGGGACTTTCTTGGACTGGAGGTAGTCTGCGTGGGACGTTCTGGGACTGGGGGTCGTCTGCGTGGGACTTCCTGGGACTGTCTCCTGGGAGGGGGGTCGACTGTTTGGACCTTTCTGGGACTATCACCTGGGTGGGGGGTCGTCTGCGTGGGACTTTCTGTGACTGTCTCCCGGGTGGGGGGTCGTCTGCGTGGGATATTCTGGGACTGTCTCCTGGGTGGGGGTCGTCCTTGTGGGACTTTCTGGGACTGGCGATCGTCTGCGTGGGACTTTCTGGGACTTTCTCCTGGGTGTGGGGTCGTCTGCGTGGGACCCTGAGGGACTGGTGGTCGTCTGCCTGGGACATTCTGGGACTGGTGGGACGTCTGCGTGGGACTTTCTGGAACTGGGGGTCGTCTCCTTGGGACTACCTGGGACCGTCTCCTGGGTGGGGGTCGTCTGTTTGGGACTTTCTGGGATTGTCTTCTGTGTGGGGGGTCGTCTGCGTGGGACTTTCTTTGACTAGGGTTCATCTGCGTGGGACTTTCTGGGACTGGAGGTCGTCTGCGTGAGACTTTCTGGGACTGTCTCGTGTGTGGGGGGTCGTCTGCGTGGGACTCTCTGGGACTGTCTCCTGGGTGGGGGTCGTCTGCGTGGGACTTTCTGGGAAAGGGTGTCGTCTGCGTGGGACTTTCTGGGATTGTCTCCTGGGTGGAGTGTCGTGTGCGCGGGACTTTCTGGTACTGGGGTTCGTCTGCGTGGGACTTTCTTGGACTGTCTCCTGTGTGGGGGGTCGTCTGCGTGGGACTTTCTGGCTCTTGGGGTCGTCTGCGTTGGACATTCTGGCACTGTCTCCTGGGTGGGGGGTCGTCTGTTTGGGATTTTTCTGGGACTGTTTCCTGGGTGGGGGATCGTCTGCGTGGGACTTTCTGGGACTGGGGGTCGTCTGCGTGGGACTTTCTTGGACTGGGGGTCGTCTGCGTGGGACTTTCTGGGACTGGAGGTTGTCTGCGAGGGTACTTTCTGGGACTGGGGGTCGTCTGCGTGGGACTTCCTGGGACTGGGGGTCGTCTGCGTGGGACTTCCTGGGACTGTCTCCTGGGAGGGGGGTTGACTGGTTTGGATTTTCTTGGACTGTCTCCTGGGTGGGGGGTCGTCTGCGTGGGACTTTCTTGGACTGGGTTCGTCTGCGTGGGACATTCTGGGACTGGAGGTCGTCTTCGTGGGACTTTCTGGGACTGGGGGTCGTCTGCGTGGGACTTCCAGGTACTGTCTGCTGGGAGGGGGGTCGACTGTTTGGTACTTTCTGCGACTGACTCCTGGGTGGGGGGTCGTCTGCGTGGGACATTCTGGGACTGTCTCCTGGTTGGGGGGTCGTCTGCGTGGGACTTTCTGGGACTGGGGGTCGTCTGCGTGGTTACTTTCTGGGACTGTGGTCGTCTTCGTGGGACTTCCTGGAACTGTTTCCTTTGAGGGGGGTCGACTGTTTGGGACTTTCTGCGACTGACTCCTGGGTGGGGGTCGTCTGCGTGCGACATTCTGGGACTGTCTCCTGGTTGGGGGGTCGTCTGCGTGGGACTTTCTGGGACTGGGGGTCGTCTGCGTGGGTACTTTCTGGGACTGTGGTCGTCTTCGTGGGACTTTCTGGGACTGTTTCCTTGCAGGGGGGTCGACTGTTTGGGACTTTCTGGGACTGTCTCCTGGCTGGGGGGTCGTCTGAGTGGGACTTTCTGTGACTGGGGGTCGTCTGCGTGGGACTTTCTGGGAGTGGGTGTCGTCTGCGTGGGTACTTTCTGGGACTGGGGGTCGTCTGCGTGGGACTTCCTGGGACTGTCTCCTGGGAGGGGGTTCGACTGTTTGGGACTTTCTGGGACTGTCTCCTGGGTGGGGGTCGTCTGCGTGGGACTTTCTGGGACTGGGGGTCGTCTGCGTGGGACTTTCTTGGACTGTCTCCTGGGTGTGGGGTCGTCTGCGTGGGACTTTCTGGGACTGTCTCCAGGGTGGGGGTCGTCTTCGTGGGACTTTCTGGGACTGGGGCTCGTCTGCGTGGGACTTTCTGGGTCTTGGGGTCGTCTGCGTGTGACATTCTGTCACTGTCTCCTGGGTGGGGGGTCGTCTACTTGGGATTTTTCTGGGACTGTCTCCTGGGTGGGGGATCGTCTTCGTGGGACTTTCTGGGACTGGGGGTCGTCTGCGTGGGACTTTCTTGGACTGGGGGTCGTCTGCGTGGGACATTCTGGGACTGGAGGTCGTCTGCGTGGGACTTTCTGGGACTGGGGATCGTCTGCGTGGGTACTTACTGGGACTGTGGGTCGTCTTTGTGGGACTTCCTGGGACTGTCTCCTGGGAGGGGGGTCGACTGTTTGGGACTTTCTGGGACCCTCTCCAGGGTGGGGGGTCGTCTGCGTGGGACTTTCTCTGACGGGTGTTCGTCTGCGTGGGATTTCTGGGACGAGGGGTCGTCTGCGTGGGACTACATGGGACTGTCTCCTTGGAGGGGGGTCGTCTGCGTGGGACTTTCTTGGACTGGGGGTCGTATGCGTGGGACTTTCTGGGACTGGAGTTCGTCTGCGTGGGACTTTCTGGGACTGGGGGTCGTCTGCGTGGGACTTCCTGGGACTCCTGGGAGGGGGGTCGATGGTTTGGGACTTTTTGGGGCTGTCTCCTGTGTGGTGGGTCGTCTGCGTGGGACTTTCTGGGACTGGGGGTCGTCGGCGTGGGTACTTTCTGGGACTGGGGGTCGTCTGCGTGGGACTTTCTGGGACTGTCTCCTGGGAGGGGGGTCGTCTGTTTGGGACTTTCTGGTATGGTCTCCTGGGTGGGGGTATTCTGCGTGGGACTTTCTGGGACTGGGGGTCGTCTGTTTGGGACTTTCTGGGACTGTCTAGTGTGTGGGGGGTCGTCTGCGTGGGACTTTCTGTGACTGGGTGTCGTCTGCGTGGGACTTTCTTGGACTGGAGGTCGTATGCGTGGGACTTTCTGGGACTGGGGGTCGTCTGCGTGGGACTTCCAGGGACAGTCTCCTGGGAGGGAGGTCGACTGTTTGGGACTTTCTGGGACTGTCTCCTGGGTGGGATGTCGTCTGCGTGGGACATTCTGGGTCTGTCTCCTGGATGGGGGGTCGTCTGCGTTGGACTTACTGGGACTTGTGGTCGTCAGCGTGGGACATTCTGGCACTGTCTCCTGGGTGCGGGGTCGTATGCTTGGGACTTTCTGGGACTGTCTCCTGGGTGGTGGATCGTCTGCGTGGGACTTTCTGGGACTGGGGGTCGTCTGCGTGGGACTTCTTGGACTGGGCGTCGTCTGCGTGGGACTTTCTGGGACTGGAGGTCGTCTGCGTGGGACTTTCTGGGACTGGGGGGCCTCTGCGTGGGTACTTTCTGGGACTGGGGGTCGTCTGCATGGGACTTCCTGGGACTGTCTCCTGGGAGGGCGGTCGACGGTTTGGGAATTTCTGGGACTGTCTCCTTGGTGGGGGGTCGTATGCGTGGGACTATCTGGGACTGGGGGTCGTCTGCGTGGGACTTTCTGGGACTGGGAATCGTCTGCTTGGGACTACCTGGGACTGTCTACATGGTGGGGGTCGTCTGTTTGGGACTTTCTGGGACTGTCTACTGTGTGGGGGGTCGTCTGCGTGGGAATTTCTGGGAGTGGGGGTCGTCTGCGTATGTACTTTCTGTGACTGGGGTTCGTCTGCGTGGGACTTTCTGGGACTGGGGGTCGTCTGCGTGGGTACTTTCTGGGACTGGGGGTCGTCTGCATGGGACTTCCTGGGACTGTCTCCTGGGAGGGCGGTCGAGGGTTTGGGAATTTCTGGGACTGTCTCCTGGGTGGGGGGTCGTATGCGTGGGACTTTCTGGGACTGGGGTTCGTCTGCGTGGGACTTTCTGGGACTGGGAATCTTCTGCTTGGGACTACCTGGGACTGTCTCCTGGGAGGGGGGTCTTCTGTTTGGGACTTTCTGGGACTGTCTCCTGGGTGGGGGGTTGTCTGCGTGGGACTTTCTGGGACTGTCTCCTGGGTGGGGGTAATCTGCGTGGGACTTTCTGGGACTGGTGGTCGTCTGTTTGGGACTTTCTGGGACTGTCTACTGTGTGGGGGGTCGTCTGCGTGGGACTTTCTGGGACTGGGGGTCGTCTGCCCGGGAATTTCTTGGACTGGGTGTCGCATGCGTGGGACTTGCTGGGACTGGAGGTCGTCTGCGTGAGACTTTCTAGGACTGGGGGTCGTCTGCGTGGGACATTCTGGGACTGTCTCCTGGGTGGGGGATCGTCTGCGTGGGACTTTCTGGGACTGGAGGTCGTCTACGTGGGACTTTCTGGGACTGGGGGTCGTCTGCGTGGGTACTTTCTGGGACTGGGGGTCGTCTTCATGGGACCGTCTCCTGGGAGGGGGGTCGACTGTTTGGGACTTTCTGGGACTGTCTCCTGGGTGGGGGGTCGTATGAGTTGGACTTTATGTGACTGGGGGTCGTCTGTGTGGGACTTTCTGGGACTCGTCTACTTGGGACTACCTGGGACTGTCTCCTGGGTGGGGGTCGTCTGTTTGGGACTTTCTGGGACTGTCTACTGTGTGGGGCGTCGTCTGCGTGGGAATTTCTGGGACTGGGGGTCGTCTGCGTGGGACTTTCTGGGACTGTCTCCTTGGAGGGGTGTCGTCTGTTTGGGACTTTCTGGGACTGTCTCCTGGGTGGGGTGTCGACTGCGTTGGACTTTCTGGGACTGTCTTCTGGGTGGGGGTCGTCTGCGTGGGACTTTCTGGGACTGGGGGTCGTCTGTTTGGGACTTTCTGGGACTGTCTACTGTGTGGGGGTTCGTCTTCGTGGGACTTTCTGGGACTGGGGGTCGTCTGCGTGGGACTTTCTTTGACTGGGGGTCGTATGCGTGGGACTTTCGGGTACTGGAGGTCGTCGGCGTGAGACTTTCTGGGTCTGGGAGTCGTCTGCGTGGGAATTCCTGGGACTGTCTCCTGGGAGGGGCTCGACTGTTTGGGAATTTCTGGGACTGTCTCCTGGGTGGGGGGTCGTCTGCGTGGGAATTTCTGGGAGTGGGGGTCGTCTGCGTATGTACTTTCTGTGACTGGGGTTCGTCTGCGTGGGACTTTCTGGGACTGGTGGTCGTCTGCGTGGGTACTTTCTGGGACTGGGGGTCGTCTGCATGGGACTTCCTGGGACTGTCTCCTGGGAGGGCGGTCGAGGGTTTGGGAATTTCTGGGACTGTCTCCTGGGTGGGGGGTCGTATGCGTGGGACTTTCTGGGACTGGGGTTCGTCTGCGTGGGACTTTCTGGGACTGGGAATCGTCTGCTTGGGACTACCTGGGACTGTCTCCTGGGAGGGGGGTCTTCTGTTTGGGACTTTCTGGGACTGTCTCCTGGGTGGGGGGTCGTCTGCGTGGGACTTTCTGGGACTGTCTCCTGGGTGGGGGTAATCTGCGTGGGACTTTCTGGGACTGGGGGTCGTCTGTTTGGGACTTTCTGGGACTGTCTACTGTGTGGGGGGTCGTCTGCGTGGGACTTTCTGGGACTGGGGGTCGTCTGCCCGGGAATTTCTTGGACTGGGTGTCGCATGCGTGGGACTTGCTGGGACTGGAGGTCGTCTGCGTGAGACTTTCTGGGACTGGGGGTCGTCTGCGTGGGACATTCTGGGACTGTCTCCTGGGTGGGGGATCGTCTGCGTGGGACTTTCTGGGACTGGAGGTCGTCTGCGTGGGACTTTCTGGGACTGGGGGTCGTCTGCGTGGGTACTTTCTGGGACTGGGGGTCGTCTTCATGGGACCGTCTCCTGGGAGGGGGGTCGACTGTTTGGGACTTTCTGGGACTGTCTCCTGGGTGGGGGGTCGTATGAGTTGGACTTTATGTGACTGGGGGTCGTCTGTGTGGGACTTTCTGGGACTCGTCTACTTGGGACTACCTGGGACTGTCTCCTGGGTGGGGGTCGTCTGTTTGGGACTTTCTGGGACTGTCTACTGTGTGGGGCGTCGTCTGCGTGGGAATTTCTGGGACTGGGGGTCGTCTGCGTGGAACTTTCTGGGACTGTCTCCTTGGAGGGGTGTCGTCTGTTTGGGACTTTCTGGGACTGTCTCCTGGGTGGGGTGTCGTCTGCGTTGGACTTTCTGGGACTGTCTTCTGGGTGGGGGTCGTCTGCGTGGGACTTTCTGGGACTGGGGGTCGTCTGTTTGGGACTTTCTGGGACTGTCTACTGTGTGGGGGTTCGTCTTCGTGGGACTTTCTGGGACTGGGGGTCGTCTGCGTGGGACTTTCTTTGACTGGGGGTCGTATGCGTGGGACTTTCGGGTACTGGAGGTCGTCGGCGTGAGACTTTCTGGGTCTGGGAGTCGTCTGCGTGGGAATTCCTGGGACTGTCTCCTGGGAGGAGCTCGACTGTTTGGGAATTTCTGGGACTGTCTCCTGGGTGGGGGGTCGTCTGCGTGGGACATTCTGGGTCTGTCTCCTGGGTGGGGGGTCGTCTGCGTGGGACTTTCTGGGACTTGGGGTCGTCTGCGTGGGACATTCTGGCACTGTCTCCTGGGTGGGGGATCGTCTGCGTGGGACTTTCTGGGACTGGGGGTCTTCTGCGTGGGACTTTCTTGGCCTGGGCGTCGTCTGCGTGGGACTTTCTGGGACTGGAGGTCGTCAGCGTGGGACTTCCTGGGACTGTCTCCTGGGAGGGTGGTCGACTGTTTGGGACTTTCTGGGACTGTCTCCTGGGTGGGGGTTCGTATGCGTGGGACTTTCTGGGACTGGGGGTCGTCTGCGTGGGACTTTCTGGGACTGGGAATCGTCTCCTTGGGACTACCTGGGACTGTCTCCTGGGTGGGGGGTCGTCTGTTTGGGACTTTCTGGGAATGTCTTCTGCCTGGGGGGTCGTCTGCGTGGGAATTTCTGGGACTGGGGGTCGTCTACGTATGTACTTTCTGGGACTGGGGTCGTCTGCGTGGGACTTTCTCGGACTGTCTCCTGGGAGGTGGGTTGTCTGTTTGGGACTTTCTGGGACTATCTCCTGGGTGGGGGGTCGTCTGCGTGGGACTTTCCGTGTCTGTCTCCTGGGTGGGGGGTCGTCTGCGTGGGACCCTGAGGGACTGGTGGTCGTATGCGTGGGACTTTCTGGGACTGGGGGGACGTCTGCGTGGTACTTTCTGAAACTGGGGGTCGTCTCCTTGGGACTAACTGGGACCGTCTCCTGGGTGGGTGTCGTCTGTTTGGTACTTTCTGGGATTGTCTACTGTGTGGGGGGTCGTCTGCGTGGGACATTCTGGGACGGGGGTCGTCTGCGTGGGACTTTCTGGGACTGGAGGTCGTCTGCGTGAGACTTTCTAAGACTGTCTCCTTGGTGGGGGTCGTCTGCGTGGGACTTTCTGGGGAAGGGGGTCGTCTGCGTGGGACTTTCTGGGACTGACTCCTGGGTGGGGGGTCGTCTGCGTGGGACTTTCTGGGACTAGGGGTCGTCTGCGTGCGTACTTTCTGGGACTGGGGATCGTCTTCGTGGGTACTTTCTGGGACTGGAGGTCGTCTGCATGGGACTGTCTCCTGGGAGGGGGGTCGACTGTTTGGGACTTTCTGGGACTGTCTCCTGGGTGGGGGGTCGTATGCGTGGGACTTTACGGGACTGGGGGTCGTCTGCGTGGGACTTTCTGGGACTCGTCTGCTTGGGACTACCTGGGACTGTCTCCTGGGTGGGGGTCGTCTGTTTGGGACTTTCTGGGACTGTCTACTGGGAGGGGTGTCGTCTGTTTGGGACTTTCTGGGACTGTCTCCTGGATGGGGGGTCGTCTGCGTTGGACTTTCTGGGACTGTCTCCTGGGTGGGGGTCTTCTGCGTGGGACTTTCTGGGACTGGGGGTCGTCTGTTTGGGACTTTCTGGGACTGTCTACTGTGTGGGGGTTCGTCTTCGTGGGACTTTCTGGGACTGGGGGTCGTCTGCGTGGGACTTTCTTTGACTGTGGGTCGTATGCGTGGGACTTTCGGGGACTGGAGGTCGTCGGCGTGAGACCTGGGTGGGGGGTCTTCTGCGTGGGACATTCTGGGTCTGTCTCCTTGGTGGGGGGTCGTCTGCGTGGGACTTTCTGGGACTTGGGGTCGTCTGCGTGGGACATTCTGGCACTGTCTCCTGGGTGGGGGACCGTCTGCTTGGATATTCTAGGACTGTCTCCTGGGTGGGGGATCGTCTGCGTGGGACTTTCTGGGACTGGGGGTCGTCTGCGTGGGACTTTCTTGGACTGGGCGTCGTCTGCGTGGGACTTTCAGGGACTGGGGGTCGTCTGCGTGGGTACTTTCTGGGACTGGGGGTCGTCTGCATGGGACTTCCTGGGACTGTCTCCTGGGAGGGTGGTCGACTGTTTGGGACTTTTTTGGACTGTCTCCTGGGTGGGGGTTCGTATGCGTGGGATTTTCTGGGACTGGGGGTCGTCTGCGTGGGACTTTCTGGGACTGGGAATCGTCTGCTTGGGACTACCTGGGACTGTCTCCTGGGTGGGGGGTCGTCTGTTTGGGACTTTCTGGGAATGTCTACTGTGTGGGGGGTCGTCTGCGTGGGAATTTCTGGGACTGGGGGTCGTCTGCGTATGTACTTTCTGGGACTGGGGTCGTCTGCGTGGGACTTTCTCGGACTGTCTCCTGGGTGGGGGGTCGTCTGCGTGGGACATTCTGGGACTGTCTCCTGGGTGGGGGGTCGTCTGCGTGGGACTTTCTGGGACTGGGGGTCGTCTGCGTGGGTACTTTCTGGGACTGGGGGTCGTCTGCGTGGGACTTGCTGTGACTGTCTCCTGGGAGGGGGGTCGACTGTTTGGGACTTTCTGGGGCTGTCTCCTTGGTGGTGAGTCGTCTGCGTGGGACTTTCTGGGACTGGGGGTCGTCGGCGTGGGTACTTTCTGGGACTGGGGTTCGTCTGCGTGGGACTTTCTGTGACTGTCTCCTGGGAGGGGGGTCGTCTGTTTGGGACTTTCTGGTATTGTCTCCTGGGTGGGGGTCGTCTGCGTGGGACTTTCTGGGACTGGGGGTCGTCTGTTTGGGACATTCTGGTACTGTCTAGTGTGTGGGGGGTCGTCTGCGTGGGACATTCTGGGACGGGGGTCGTCTGCGTGGGACTTTCTGGGACTGGAGGTCGTCTGCGTGAGACTTTCTAAGACTGTCTCCTGGGTGGGGGTCGTCTGCGTGGGACTTTCTTGGGAAGGGGGTCGTCTGCGTGGGACTTTCTGGGACTGACTCCTGGGTGGGGGGTCGTCTGCGTGGGACTTTCTGGGACTAGGGGTCGTCTGCGTGCGTACTTTCTGGGACTGGGGATCGTCTTCGTGGGTACTTTCTGGGACTGGAGGTCGTCTGCATGGGACTGTCTCCTGGGAGGGGGGTCGACTGTTTGGGACTTTCTGGGACTGTCTCCTGGGTGGGGGGTCGTATGCGTGGGACTTTATAGGACTGGGGGTCGTCTGCGTGGGAATTTCTGGGACTCGTCTGCTTGGGACTACCTGGGACTGTCTCCTGGGTGGGGGTCGTCTTTTTGGGACTTTCTGTGACTGTCTACTGGGAGGGGTGTCGTCTGTTTGGGACTTTCTGGGACTGTCTCCTGGGTGCGGGGTCGTCTGCGTTGGACTTTCTGGGACTGTCTCCTGGGTGGGGGTCGTCTGCGTGGCACTTTCTGGGACTGGGGGTCGTCTGTTTGGGACTTTCTGGGATTGTCTACTGTGTGGGGGTTCGTCTTCGTGGGACTTTCTGGGACTGGGGGTCGTCTGCGTGGGACTTTCTTTGACTGTGGGTCGTATGCGTGGGACTTTCGGGGACTGGAGGTCGTCGGCGTGAGACCTGGGACTGGGGGTCGTCTGCGTGGGACTTCCTGGGACTGTCTCCTGGGAGGGGCTCGACTGTTTGGGACTTTCTGGGACTGTCTCCTGGGTGGGGGGTCTTCTGCGTGGGACATTCTGGGTCTGTCTCCTTGGTGGGGGACCGTCTGCTTGGATTTTCTAGGACTGTCTCCTGGGTGGGGGATCGTCTGCGTGGGACTTTCTGGGACTTGGGGTCGTCTGCGTGGGACATTCTGGCACTGTCTCCTGGGTGGGGGACCGTCTGCTTGGATTTTCTAGGACTGTCTCCTGGGTGGGGGATCTTCTGCGTGGGACTTTCTGGGACTGGGTGTCGTCTGCGTGGGACTTTCTTGGACTGGGCGTCGTCTGCGTGGGACTTTCTGGGACTGGAGGTCGTCTGCGTGGGACTTTCTGGGACTGGGGGTCGTCTGCGTGGGTACTTTCTGGGACTGGGGGTCGTCTGCATGGGACTTCCTGGGACTGTCTCCTGGGAGGGTGGTCGAATTTTTGGGACTTTTTTGGACTGTCTCCTGGGTGGGGGTTCGTATGCGTGGGATTTTCTGGGACTGGGGGTCGTCTGCGTGGGACTTTCTGGGACTGGGAATCGTCTGCTTGGGACTACCTGGGACTGTCTCCTGGGTGGGGGGTCGTCTGTTTGGGACTTTCTGGGAATGTCTACTGTGTGGGGGGTCGTCTGCGTGGGAATTTCTGGGACTGGGGGTCGTCTGCGTATGTACTTTCTGGGACTGGGGTCGTCTGCGTGGGTCATTCTGGGACTGTCTCCTGGGTGGGGGGTCGTCTGCGTGGGACTTTCTGGGACTGGGGGTCGTCTGCGTGGGTACTTTCTGGGACTGTGGTCGTCTTCGTGGGACTTCCTGGGTCTGTTTCCTTGGAGGGGAGTCGACTGTTTGGGACTTTCTGGGACTGACTCCTGGGTGTGGGGTCGTCTGCGTGGGACATTCTGGGACTGTCTCCTGGGTGGGGGCTCGTCTGCGTGGGACTTTCTGGGACTGGGGGTCGTCTGCGTGGGTACTTTCTGGGACTGTGGTCGTCTTCGTGGGACTTCCTGTGACTGTTTCCTTGGAGGGGGGTCGACTGTTTTGGACTTTCTGGGACTGTCTCCTGGGTGGGGGGTCGTCTGAGTGGGACTTTCTGGGACTGGGGGTCGTCTGCGTGGGACTTTCTGGGACTGGGGGTCGTCTGCGTGGGTACTTTCTGGGACTGGGGTCGTCTGCGTGGGACTTCCTTGGACTGTCTCCTGGGTGTGGGGTCGTCTGCGTGGGACTTTCTGGGACTGTCTCCAGGGTGGGGGGTCGTCTTCGTGGGACTTTCTGGGACTCGTGCTCGTCTGCGTGGGACTTTCTGGGTCTTGGGGTCGTCTGCGTGTGACATTCTGTCACTGTCTCCTGGGTGGGGGGTCGTCTACTTGGGATTTTTCTGGGACTGTCTCCTGGGTGGGGGATCGTCTGCGTGGGACTTTCTGGGACTGGGGGTCGTCTGCGTGGGACTTTCTTGGACTGGGGGTCGTCTGCGTGGGACATTCTGGGACTGGAGGTCGTCTGCGTGGGACTTTCTG
Organism: Acanthosepion esculentum; assembly: GCA_964036315.1. NCBI lineage: Eukaryota > Metazoa > Mollusca > Cephalopoda > Sepiida > Sepiidae > Acanthosepion > Acanthosepion esculentum. The sequence continues at coordinate 87,028,491 of OZ038510.1, forward strand.
GGTCTTGGGGTCGTCTGCGTGTGACATTCTGTCACTGTCTCCTGGGTGGGGGGTCGTCTACTTGGGATTTTTCTGGGACTGTCTCCTGGGTGGGGGATCGTCTGCGTGGGACTTTCTGGGACTGGGGGTCGTCTGCGTGGGACTTTCTTGGACTGGGGGTCGTCTGCGTGGGACATTCTGGGACTGGAGGTCGTCAGCGTGGGACTTCCTGGGACTGTCTCCTGGGAGGGGGGTCGACTGTTTGGGACTTTCTGGGGCTGTCTCCTGGGTGGTGGGTCGTCTGCGTGGGACTTTCTCTGACGGGTGTTCGTCTGCGTAGGATTTCTGGGACTAGGGGTCGTCTGCGTAGGACTACATGGGACTGTCTCCTTGGAGGGGGGTCGTCTGCGTGGGACTTTCTTGGACTGGAGGTCGTATGCGTGGGACTTTCTGGGACTGGAGTTCGTCTGCGTGGGACTTTCTGGGACTGGGGGTCGTCTGCGTGGGACTTGCTGTGACTGTCTCCTGGGAGGGGGGGTCGACTGTTTGGGACTTTCTGGGGCTGTCTCCTGGGTGGTGGGTCGTCTGCGTGGGACTTTCTGGGACTGGGGGTCGTCGGCGTGGGTACTTTCTGGGACTGGGGTTCGTCTGCGTGGGACTTTCTGGGACTGTCTCCTGGGAGGGGGGTCGTCTGTTTGGGACTTTCTGGTATTGTCTCCTGGGTGGGGGTCGTCTGCGTGGGACTTTCTGGGACTGGGGGTCGTCTGTTTGGGACATTCTGGTACTGTCTAGTGTGTGGGGGGTCGTCTGCGTGGGACATTCTGGGACGGGGGTCGTCTGCGTGGGACTTTCTGGGACTGGAGGTCGTCTGCGTGAGACTTTCTAAGACTGTCTCCTGGGTGGGGGTCGTCTGCGTGGGACTTTCTTGGGAAGGGGGTCGTCTGCGTGGGACTTTCTGGGACTGACTCCTGGGTGGGGGGTCGTCTGCGTGGGACTTTCTGGGACTAGGGGTCGTCTGCGTGCGTACTTTCTGGGACTGGGGATCGTCTTCGTGGGTACTTTCTGGGACTGGAGGTCGTCTGCATGGGACTGTCTCCTGGGAGGGGGGTCGACTGTTTGGGACTTTCTGGGACTGTCTCCTGGGTGGGGGGTCGTATGCGTGGGACTTTATAGGACTGGGGGTCGTCTGCGTGGGAATTTCTGGGACTCGTCTGCTTGGGACTACCTGGGACTGTCTCCTGGGTGGGGGTCGTCTTTTTGGGACTTTCTGTGACTGTCTACTGGGAGGGGTGTCGTCTGTTTGGGACTTTCTGGGACTGTCTCCTGGGTGCGGGGTCGTCTGCGTTGGACTTTCTGGGACTGTCTCCTGGGTGGGGGTCGTCTGCGTGGCACTTTCTGGGACTGGGGGTCGTCTGTTTGGGACTTTCTGGGATTGTCTACTGTGTGGGGGTTCGTCTTCGTGGGACTTTCTGGGACTGGGGGTCGTCTGCGTGGGACTTTCTTTGACTGTGGGTCGTATGCGTGGGACTTTCGGGGACTGGAGGTCGTCGGCGTGAGACCTGGGACTGGGGGTCGTCTGCGTGGGACTTCCTGGGACTGTCTCCTGGGAGGGGCTCGACTGTTTGGGACTTTCTGGGACTGTCTCCTGGGTGGGGGGTCTTCTGCGTGGGACATTCTGGGTCTGTCTCCTTGGTGGGGGACCGTCTGCTTGGATTTTCTAGGACTGTCTCCTGGGTGGGGGATCGTCTGCGTGGGACTTTCTGGGACTTGGGGTCGTCTGCGTGGGACATTCTGGCACTGTCTCCTGGGTGGGGGACCGTCTGCTTGGATTTTCTAGGACTGTCTCCTGGGTGGGGGATCTTCTGCGTGGGACTTTCTGGGACTGGGTGTCGTCTGCGTGGGACTTTCTTGGACTGGGCGTCGTCTGCGTGGGACTTTCTGGGACTGGAGGTCGTCTGCGTGGGACTTTCTGGGACTGGGGGTCGTCTGCGTGGGTACTTTCTGGGACTGGGGGTCGTCTGCATGGGACTTCCTGGGACTGTCTCCTGGGAGGGTGGTCGAATTTTTGGGACTTTTTTGGACTGTCTCCTGGGTGGGGGTTCGTATGCGTGGGATTTTCTGGGACTGGGGGTCGTCTGCGTGGGACTTTCTGGGACTGGGAATCGTCTGCTTGGGACTACCTGGGACTGTCTCCTGGGTGGGGGGTCGTCTGTTTGGGACTTTCTGGGAATGTCTACTGTGTGGGGGGTCGTCTGCGTGGGAATTTCTGGGACTGGGGGTCGTCTGCGTATGTACTTTCTGGGACTGGGGTCGTCTGCGTGGGTCATTCTGGGACTGTCTCCTGGGTGGGGGGTCGTCTGCGTGGGACTTTCTGGGACTGGGGGTCGTCTGCGTGGGTACTTTCTGGGACTGTGGTCGTCTTCGTGGGACTTCCTGGGTCTGTTTCCTTGGAGGGGAGTCGACTGTTTGGGACTTTCTGGGACTGACTCCTGGGTGTGGGGTCGTCTGCGTGGGACATTCTGGGACTGTCTCCTGGGTGGGGGCTCGTCTGCGTGGGACTTTCTGGGACTGGGGGTCGTCTGCGTGGGTACTTTCTGGGACTGTGGTCGTCTTCGTGGGACTTCCTGTGACTGTTTCCTTGGAGGGGGGTCGACTGTTTTGGACTTTCTGGGACTGTCTCCTGGGTGGGGGGTCGTCTGAGTGGGACTTTCTGGGACTGGGGGTCGTCTGCGTGGGACTTTCTGGGACTGGGGGTCGTCTGCGTGGGTACTTTCTGGGACTGGGGTCGTCTGCGTGGGACTTCCTTGGACTGTCTCCTGGGTGTGGGGTCGTCTGCGTGGGACTTTCTGGGACTGTCTCCAGGGTGGGGGGTCGTCTTCGTGGGACTTTCTGGGACTCGTGCTCGTCTGCGTGGGACTTTCTGGGTCTTGGGGTCGTCTGCGTGTGACATTCTGTCACTGTCTCCTGGGTGGGGGGTCGTCTACTTGGGATTTTTCTGGGACTGTCTCCTGGGTGGGGGATCGTCTGCGTGGGACTTTCTGGGACTGGGGGTCGTCTGCGTGGGACTTTCTTGGACTGGGGGTCGTCTGCGTGGGACATTCTGGGACTGGAGGTCGTCTGCGTGGGACTTTCTGGGTCTTGGGGTCGTCTGCGTGTGACATTCTGTCACTGTCTCCTGGGTGGGGGGTCGTCTACTTGGGATTTTTCTGGGACTGTCTCCTGGGTGGGGGATCGTCTGCGTGGGACTTTCTGGGACTGGGGGTCGTCTGCGTGGGACTTTCTTGGACTGGGGGTCGTCTGCGTGGGACATTCTGGGACTGGAGGTCGTCAGCGTGGGACTTCCTGGGACTGTCTCCTGGGAGGGGGGTCGACTGTTTGGGACTTTCTGGGGCTGTCTCCTGGGTGGTGGGTCGTCTGCGTGGGACTTTCTCTGACGGGTGTTCGTCTGCGTAGGATTTCTGGGACTAGGGGTCGTCTGCGTAGGACTACATGGGACTGTCTCCTTGGAGGGGGGTCGTCTGCGTGGGACTTTCTTGGACTGGAGGTCGTATGCGTGGGACTTTCTGGGACTGGAGTTCGTCTGCGTGGGACTTTCTGGGACTGGGGGTCGTCTGCGTGGGACTTGCTGTGACTGTCTCCTGGGAGGGGGGGTCGACTGTTTGGGACTTTCTGGGGCTGTCTCCTGGGTGGTGGGTCGTCTGCGTGGGACTTTCTGGGACTGGGGGTCGTCGGCGTGGGTACTTTCTGGGACTGGGGTTCGTCTGCGTGGGACTTTCTGGGACTGTCTCCTGGGAGGGGGGTCGTCTGTTTGGGACTTTCTGGTATTGTCTCCTGGGTGGGGGTCGTCTGCGTGGGACTTTCTGGGACTGGGGTTCGTCTGTTTGGGACATTCTGGGACTGTCTAGTGTGTGGGGGGTCGTCTGCGTGGGACTTTCTTGGACTGGGGGTCGTCTGCGTGAGACTTTCTTGGACTGGAGGTCGTATGCGTGGGACTTTCTGGGACTGGGGGTCGTCTGCGTGGGACTTCCTGGGACAGTCTCCTGGGAGGGGGGTCGACAGTTTGGGACTTTCTGGGACTGTCTCCTGGGTGGGATGTCGTCTGCGTGGGACATTCTGGGTCTGTCTCCTGGATGGGGTGTCGTCTGCGTTGGACTTTCTGGGACTTGGGGTCGTCAGCGTGGGACATTCTGGCACTCTCTCCTGGGTGGGGGGTCGTCTGCTTGGGACTTTCTGGGACTGTCTCCTGGGTGGTGGATCGTCTGCGTGGGACTTTCTGGGACTGGGGGTCGTCTGCGTGGGACTTTCTTGGACTGGGCGTGGTCTGCGTGGGACTTTCTGGGACTGGAGGTCGTCTGCGTGGGACTTTCTGGGACTGGGGGTCGTCTGCGTGGGTACTTTCTGGGACTGGGGGTCGTCTGCATGGGACTTCCTGGGACTGTCTCCTGGGAGGGCGGTCGACTGTTTGGGATTTTCTGGGACTGTCTCCTGGGTGGGGGGTCGTATGCGTGGGACTTTCTGGGACTGGGAATCGTCTGCTTGGGACTACCTGGGACTGTCTCATTGGTGGGGGGTCGTCTGTTTGGGACTTTCTGGGACTGTCTACTGTGTTGGGGGTCGTCTGCGTGGGAATTTCTGGGACTGGGGGTCGTCTGCGTATGTACTTTCTGTGACTGGGGGTCTTCTGCGTGGGACTTTCTGGGACTGTCTCCTGGGAGGGGGGGGCGTCTGTTTGGGAATTTCTGGGACTGTCTCCTGGGTGGGGGGTCGTCTGCGTGGGACTTTCTGGGACTGTCTCCTGGGTGGGGGTAATCTGCGTGGGACTTTCTGGGACTGGGTCTCGTCTGTTTGGGACTTTCTGGGACTGTCTACTGTGTGGGGGGTCGTCTGCGTGGGACTTTCTGGGACTGGGTGTCGTCTGCCCGGGAATTTCTTGGACTGGGGGTCGTATGCGTGGGACTTGCTGGGACTGGAGGTCGTCTGCGTGAGACTTTCTGGGACTGGGTTCGTCTGCGTGGGACTTTCTGGGACTGTCTCCTGGGTGGGGGATCGTCTGCGTGGGACTTTCTGGGACTGGGGTTCGTCTGCGTTGGACTTTCTTGGACTGGGGGTCGTCTGCGTGGGACTTTCTGGGACTGGGGGTCGTCTGCGTGGGACTTTCTGGGACTGGGGGTCGTCTGCGTGGGTACTTTCTGGGACTGGGGGTCGTCTGCATGGGACTGTCTCCTGGGAGGGGGGTCGACTCTTTGGGACTTTCTGGGACTGTCTCCTGGGTGGGGGGTCCTATGCGTGGGACTTTATGGGACTGGGACTCGTCTGCTTGGGACTACCTGGGACTGTCTCCTTGGTGGGGGTCGTCTGTTTGGGACTTTCTGGGACTGTCTACTCTGTGGGTCGTCGTCTGCGTGGGAATTTCTGAGACTGGGGGTCGTCTGCGTGGGACTTTCTGGGACTGTCTCCTGGGTGGGGGGTCGTCTGCGTTGGACTTTCTGGGACTGTCTCCTGGGTGGGGGTCGTCTGCGTGGGACTTTCTGGGACTGGGGGTCGTCTGTTTGGGACTTTCTGGGACTGTCTAATGTGTGGGGCTTCGCCTTCGTGGGACTTTCTGGGACTGGGATCGTCTGCGTGGGACTTTCTTTGACTGGGCGTCGTATGCGTGGGACTTTCGGGGACTGGAGGTCGTCGGCGTGAGACTTTCTGGGACTGGGGGTCGTCTGCGTGGGACTTCCTGGGACTGTCTCCTGGGAGGGGCTCGAATGTTTGGGACTTTCTGGGACTGTCTCCTGGGTGGGGGGTCTTCTGCGTGGGACATTCTGGGTCTGTCTCCTGGGTGGGGGATCGTCTGCGTGGGATTTTCTGGGAGTGGGGGTCGTCTGCGTGGGACTTTCTTGGACTGGGGGTCGTCTGCGTGGGACATTCTGGGACTGGAGGTCGTCTGCGTGGGACTTTCTGGGACTGGGGATCGTCTGCGTGGGTACTTTCTGGGACTGGGGGTCGTCTTTGTGGGACTTCCTGGGACTGTCTCCTGGGAGGGGGGTCGACTGTTTGGGACTTTCTGGGAGTGTCTCCTGGGTGGGGGGTCGTCTGCGTGGGACTTTCTCTGACGGGTGTTCGTCTGCGTGGGATTTCTGGGACTAGGCGTCGTCTGCGTGGGACTACATGGGACTGTCTCCTTGGAGGGGGGTCGTCTGCGTGGGACTTTCTTGGACTGGGGGTCGTATGCGTGGGACTTTCTGGGACTGGAGTTCGTCTGCGTGGGACTTTCTGGGACTGGGTGTCGTCTGCGTGGGACTTCCTGGGACTGTCTCCTGGGAGGGGGTCGACTGTTTGGGACTTTCTGGGGCTGTCTCCTGGGTGGTGGGTCGTCTGCGTGGGACTTTCTGGGACTGGGTGTCGTCGGCGTGGGTACTTTCTGGGACTGGGGTTCGTCTGCGTGGGACTTTCTGGGACTGTCTCCTGGGAGGGGGGTCGTCTGTTTGGGACTTTCTGGTATTGTCTCCTGGGTGGGGGTCGTCTGCGTGGGACTTTCTGGGACTGGGGTTCGTCTGTTTGGGACATTCTGGGACTGTCTAGTGTGTGGGGGGTCGTCTGCGTGGGACTTTCTTGGACTGGGGGTCGTCTGCGTGAGACTTTCTTGGACTGGAGGTCGTATGCGTGGGACTTTCTGGGACTGGGGGTCGTCTGCGTGGGACTTCCTGGGACAGTCTCCTGGGAGGGGGGTCGACAGTTTGGGACTTTCTGGGACTGTCTCCTGGGTGGGATGTCGTCTGCGTGGGACATTCTGGGTCTGTCTCCTGGATGGGGTGTCGTCTGCGTTGGACTTTCTGGGACTTGGGGTCGTCAGCGTGGGACATTCTGGCACTCTCTCCTGGGTGGGGGGTCGTCTGCTTGGGACTTTCTGGGACTGTCTCCTGGGTGGTGGATCGTCTGCGTGGGACTTTCTGGGACTGGGGGTCGTCTGCGTGGGACTTTCTTGGACTGGGCGTGGTCTGCGTGGGACTTTCTGGGACTGGAGGTCGTCTGCGTGGGACTTTCTGGGACTGGGGGTCGTCTGCGTGGGTACTTTCTGGGACTGGGGGTCGTCTGCATGGGACTTCCTGGGACTGTCTCCTGGGAGGGCGGTCGACTGTTTGGGATTTTCTGGGACTGTCTCCTGGGTGGGGGGTCGTATGCGTGGGACTTTCTGGGACTGGGAATCGTCTGCTTGGGACTACCTGGGACTGTCTCCTTGGTGGGGGGTCGTCTGTTTGGGACTTTCTGGGACTGTCTACTATGTTGGGGGGTCGTCTGCGTGGGAATTTCTGGGACTGGGGGTCGTCTGCGTATGTACTTTCTGTGACTGGGGGTCTTCTGCGTGGGACTTTCTGGGACTGTCTCCTGGGGGGGGGCGTCTGTTTGGGAATTTCTGGGACTGTCTCCTGGGTGGGGGGTCGTCTGCGTGGGACTTTCTGGGACTGTCTCCTGGGTGGGGGTAATCTGCGTGGGACTTTCTGGGACTGGGTCTCGTCTGTTTGGGACTTTCTGGGACTGTCTACTGTGTGGGGGGTCGTCTGCGTGGGACTTTCTGGGACTGGGTGTCGTCTGCCCGGGAATTTCTTGGACTGGGGGTCGTATGCGTGGGACTTGCTGGGACTGGAGGTCGTCTGCGTGAGACTTTCTGGGACTGGGTTCGTCTGCGTGGGACTTTCTGGGACTGTCTCCTGGGTGGGGGATCGTCTGCGTGGGACTTTCTGGGACTGGGGTTCGTCTGCGTTGGACTTTCTTGGACTGGGGGTCGTCTGCGTGGGACTTTCTGGGACTGGGGGTCGTCTGCGTGGGACTTTCTGGGACTGGGGGTCGTCTGCGTGGGTACTTTCTGGGACTGGGGGTCGTCTGCATGGGACTGTCTCCTGGGAGGGGGGTCGACTCTTTGGGACTTTCTGGGACTGTCTCCTGGGTGGGGGGTCCTATGCGTGGGACTTTATGGGACTGGGACTCGTCTGCTTGGGACTACCTGGGACTGTCTCCTTGGTGGGGGTCGTCTGTTTGGGACTTTCTGGGACTGTCTACTCTGTGGGTCGTCGTCTGCGTGGGAATTTCTGAGACTGGGGGTCGTCTGCGTGGGACTTTCTGGGACTGTCTCCTGGGTGGGGGGTCGTCTGCGTTGGACTTTCTGGGACTGTCTCCTGGGTGGGGGTCGTCTGCGTGGGACTTTCTGGGACTGGGGGTCGTCTGTTTGGGACTTTCTGGGACTGTCTAATGTGTGGGGCTTCGCCTTCGTGGGACTTTCTGGGACTGGGATCGTCTGCGTGGGACTTTCTTTGACTGGGCGTCGTATGCGTGGGACTTTCGGGGACTGGAGGTCGTCGGCGTGAGACTTTCTGGGACTGGGGGTCGTCTGCGTGGGACTTCCTGGGACTGTCTCCTGGGAGGGGCTCGAATGTTTGGGACTTTCTGGGACTGTCTCCTGGGTGGGGGGTCTTCTGCGTGGGACATTCTGGGTCTGTCTCCTGGGTGGGGGATCGTCTGCGTGGGATTTTCTGGGAGTGGGGGTCGTCTGCGTGGGACTTTCTTGGACTGGGGGTCGTCTGCGTGGGACATTCTGGGACTGGAGGTCGTCTGCGTGGGACTTTCTGGGACTGGGGATCGTCTGCGTGGGTACTTTCTGGGACTGGGGGTCGTCTTTGTGGGACTTCCTGGGACTGTCTCCTGGGAGGGGGGTCGACTGTTTGGGACTTTCTGGGAGTGTCTCCTGGGTGGGGGGTCGTCTGCGTGGGACTTTCTCTGACGGGTGTTCGTCTGCGTGGGATTTCTGGGACTAGGCGTCGTCTGCGTGGGACTACATGGGACTGTCTCCTTGGAGGGGGGTCGTCTGCGTGGGACTTTCTTGGACTGGGGGTCGTATGCGTGGGACTTTCTGGGACTGGAGTTCGTCTGCGTGGGACTTTCTGGGACTGGGTGTCGTCTGCGTGGGACTTCCTGGGACTGTCTCCTGGGAGGGGGTCGACTGTTTGGGACTTTCTGGGGCTGTCTCCTGGGTGGTGGGTCGTCTGCGTGGGACTTTCTGGGACTGGGTGTCGTCGGCGTGGGTACTTTCTGGGACTGGGGTTCGTCTGCGTGGGACTTTCTGGAACTGTCTCCTGGGAGGGGGGTCGTCTGTTTGGGACTTTCTGGTATTGTCTCCTGGGTAGGGGTCGTCTGCGTGGGACTTTCTGGGACTGGGGGTAGTCTTTTTGGGACATTCTGGGACAGTCTAGTGTGTGGGGGGTCGTCTGCGTGGGACTTTCTGGGACTGGGGGTCGTCTGCGTGGGACTTTCTTGGACTGTAGGTCGTATGCGTGGGACTTTCTGGGACTGGGGGTCGTCTGCGTGGGACTTCCTGAGACAGTCTCCTGGGAGGGGGGTCGACTGTTTGGGACTTTCTGGGACTGTCTCCTGGGTGGGATGTCGTCTGCGTGGGACATTCTGGGTCTGTCTCCTGGATGGGGGGTCGTCTGCGTTGGACTTTCTGGGACTTGGGGTCGTCAGCGTGGGACATTCTTTGACTGGGGGTCGTATGCGTGGGACTTTCGGGGACTGGAGGTCGTCGGCGTGAGACTTTCTGGGACTGGGGGTCGTCTGCGTGGGACTTCCTGGGACTGTCTCCTGGGTGGGGGGTCTTCTGCGTGGGACATTCTGGGTCTGTCTCCTGGGTGGGGGGTCGTCTGCGTGGGACTTTCTGGGACTTTCTGGGACTGGATGTCGTCTGTGTGGGACTTTCTGGGACTGGGGGTCGTCTGCGTATGTACTTTCTGGGACTGGGGTCGTCTGCGTAGGACTTTCTCGGACTGTCTCCTGGGAGGGGGTTGTCTGTTTGGGACTTTCTGGGACTGTCTCCTGGGTGGGGTGTCGTCTGCGTGGGACTTTCTGGGACTGGCGATCGTCTGCGTGGGACTTTCTGGGACTGTCTCCTGGGTGGGGTGTCGTCTGCGTGGGACTTTCTGGGACTGGCGATCGTCTGCGTGGGACTTTCTGGGACTGTCTCCTGGGTGGGGGGTCGTCTGCGTGGGACTTTCTGGGACCGTCTCCTGGGTGGGGGTCGTCTGTTTGGGACATTCTGGGATTGTCTACTGTGTGGGGGGTCGTCTGCGTGGGACTTTCTGGGACTGGGGGTCGTCTGCGTGGGACTTTCTGGGACTGGAGGTCGTCTGCGTGAGACTTTCTAAGACTGTCTCCTGTGTGGGGGGTCGTCTGCGTGGGACTTTCTGGGACTGTCTCCTGGGTGGGGGTCGTCTGCGTGGGACTTTCTGGGAAAGGGGGTCGTCTTCGTGAGAGTTTCTGGGACTGTCTCCTGGGTGGGGGCTCGTCTGCGTGGGACTTTCTGGGACTAGGGGTCGTCTGCGTGCGAAATTTCTGTGACTGGGGGTCGTCTGCGCGGTACTTTCTGGGACTGGGGTTCGTCTGCGTGGGACTTTCTGGGACTGTCTCCAGGGTGTGGGGTCGTCTTCGTGGGACTTTCTTGGACTGGGGGTCGTCTGCATGGGACTTTCTGGGTCTTGGGGTCGTCTGCGTTGGACATTCTGGCACTGTCTCCTGGGTGGGGGGGTCGTCTGGTTGGGATTTTTCTGGGACTGTTTCCTGGGTGGGGGATCGTCTGCGTGGGACTTTCTTGGACTGGGGGTCGTCTGCGTGGGACTTTCTAGGACTGGGGGTCGTCTGCGTGGGACTTTCTGGGACTGGAGGTCGTCTGCGTGGGACTCTCTGGGACTGGGGGTCGTCTGCGTGGGTACTTTCTGGGACTGGGGGTCGTCTGCGTGGGACTTCCTGGGACTGTCTCCTGGGAGGGGGGTCGACTGTTTTGGATTTTCTTGGACTGTCTCCTGGGTGGGGGATCGTCTGCGTGGGACTTTCTGGGACTGGGGTTCGTCTGCGTGGGACTTTCTTGGACTGTCTCCTGGGTGGGGTTCGTCTGCGTGGAACTTTCTTGGACTGGGTTCGTCTGCGAGGGACATTCTGGGACTGGAGGTCGTCTGCGTGGGACTTTCTGGGACTGGGGTCGTCTGCGTGGGACTTCCAGGGACTGTCTCCTGGGAGTGGGGTCGACTGTTTGGGACTTTCTGGGACTGACTCCTGGGTGGGGGGTCGTCTGCGTGGGACATTCTGGGACTGTCTCCTGGGTGGGGGGTCGTCTGCGTGGGACATTCTGGGACTGGGGGTCGTCTGCGTGGTTACTTTCTGGGACTGTGGTCGTCTTCGTGTGACTTCCTGGGACTGTTTTCTTGGAGGGGAATCGACTGTTTGGGACTTTCTGGGACTGACTCCTGGGTGTGGGGTCGTCTGCGTGGGACATTCTGGGACTGTCTCCTGGGTGGGGGCTCGTCTGCGCGGGACTTTCTGGGACTGGGGGTCGTCTGCGTGCGTACTTTCTGGGACTGTGGTCGTCTTCGTGGGACTTCCTCGGACTGTTTCCTTGAAGGGGGGTCTACTGTTTTGGACTTTCTGGGACTGTCTCCTGGGTGGGGGGTCGTCTGAGTGGGACTTTCTGGGACTGGGGGTCGACTGCGTGGGACTTTCTGGGACTGGGGGTCGTCTGCGTGGGTACTTTCTGGGACTGGGGGTCGTCTGCGTGGGACTTCCTGGGACTGTCTCCTGGGAGGGGGTTCGACTGTTTGGGACTTTCTGGGACTGTCTCCTGGGTGGGGGTCGTCTGCGTGGGACTTTCTGGGACTGGGGGTCGTCTGCGTGGGACTTTCTTGGACTGTCTCCTGGGTGTGGGGTCGTCTGCGTGGGACTTTCTGGGACTGTCTCCAGGGTGGAGGGTCGTCTTCGTGGGACTTTCTGGGACTGGGGCTCGTCTGCGTGGGACTTTCTGTGTCTTGGGGTCGTCTGCGTGTGACATTCTGTCACTGTCTCCTGGGTGGAGGGTCGTCTACTTGGGATTTTTCTGGGACTGTCTCCTGGGTGGGGGATCGTCTGCGTGGGACTTTCTGGGACTTGGGGTCGTCTGCGTGGGACTTTCTTGGACTGGGGGTCGTCTGCGTGGGATTTTCTCTGACGGGTGTTCGTCTGCGTGGGATTTCTGGGACTAGGGGTCGTCTGCGTGGGACTACATGGGACTGTCTCCTTGGAGGGGGGTCGTCTGCGTGGGACATTCTTGGACTGGGGGTCGTATGCGTGGGACTTTCTGGGACTGGAGTTCGTCTGCGTGGGACTTTCTGGGACTGGGGGTCGTCTGCGTGGGACTTCCTGGGACTGTCTCCTGGGAGGGGGGTCGACTGTTTGGGACTTTCTGGGGCTGTCTCCTGGGTGGTGGTTCGTCTGCGTGGGACTTTCTTGGTCTTGGGGTCGTCTGCGTTGGACATTCTGGCACTGTCTCCTGGGTGGGGGGGTCGTCTGTTTGGGATTTTTCTGGGACTGTTTCCTGGGTGGGGGATCGTCTGCGTGGGACTTTCTTGGACTGGGGGTCGTCTGCGTGGAACTTTCTTGGACTGGGGGTCGTCTGCGTGGGAGTTTCTGGGACTGGAGGTCGTCTGCGTGGGACTCTCTGGGACTGGGGGTCGTCTGCGTGGGTACTTTCTGGGACTGGGGGTCGTCTGCGTGGGACTTCCTGGGACTGTCTCCTGGGAGGGGGGTCGACTGTTTTGGATTTTCTTGGACTGTCTCCTGGGTGGGGGGTCGTCTGCGTGGGACTTTCTGGGACTGGGGTTAGTCTGCGTGGGACTTTCTTGGACTGTCTCCTGGGTGGGGGGTCGTCTGCGTGGAACTTTCTTGGACTGGGTTCGTCTGCGAGGGACATTCTGGGACTGGAGGTCGTCTGCGTGGGACTTTCTGGGACTGGGGTCGTCTGCGTGGGACTTCCAGGGACTGTCTCCTGGGAGTGAGGTCGACTGTTTGGGACTTTCTGGGACTGACTCCTGGGTGGGTAGTCGTCTGCGTGGGACATTCTGGGACTGTCTCCTGGGTGGGGGGTCGTTTGCGTGGGACTTTCTGGGACTGGGGGTCGTCTGCGTGGGTACTTTCTGGGACTGTGGTCGTCTTCGTGTGACTTCCTGGGACTGTTTCCTTGGAGGGGGGTCGAGTGTTTGGGACTTTCTGGGACTGACTCCTGGGTGTGGGGTCGTCTGCGTGGGACATTCTGGGACTGTCTCCTGGGTGGGGGCTCGTCTGCGCGGGACTTTCTGGGACTGGGGGTCGTCTGCGTGGGTACTTTCTGGGACTGTGGTCGTCTTCGTGGGACTTCCTCGGACTGTTTCCTTGAAGGGGGGTCGTCTGTTTGGGACTTTCTGGTATGGTCTCCTGGGTGGGGGTCGTCTGCGTGGGACTTTCTGGGACTGAGGGGCGTCTGTTTGGGACATTCTGGGACTGTCTAGTGTGTGGGGGGTCGTCTGCGTGGGACTTTCTGGGACTGGGGGTCGTCTGCGTATGTACTTTCTGTGACTGGGGGTCGTCTGCGTGGGACTTTCTGGGACTGTCTCCTGGGAGCGGGGGTCGTCTGTTTGGGGCTTTCTGGGACTGTCTCCTGGGTGGGGGGTCGTCTGCGTGGGACTATCTGGGACTGTCTCCTGGGTGGGGGTAATCTGCGTGGGACTTTCTGGGACTGGGTGTCGTCTGCCCGGGAATTTCTTGGACTGGGGGTCGTATGCGTGGGACTTTTTGGGACTGGAGGTCGTCTGCGTGAGACATTCTGGGACTGGGGGTCGTCTGCGTGGGACTTTCTGGGACTGTCTCCTGGGTGGGGGATCGTCTGCGTGGGACTTTCTGGGACTGGGGGTCGTCTGCGTTGGACTTTCTTGGACTGGGGGTCGTCTGCGTGGGACTTTCTGGGACTGGAAGTAATCTGGTGGGACTTTCTGGGACAGGGGGTCGTCTGCGTGGGTACTTTCTGGGACTGGGGGTCGTCTGCATGGGACTGTCTCCTGGGAGGGGGGTCGACTGTTTGGGACTTTCTGGGACCGTCTCCTGGGTGGGGGGTCGTATGCGTGGGACTTTATGGGAATGGGGGTCGTGTGCGTGGGACTTTCTGGGACTCGTCTGCTTGGGACTACCTGGGACTGTCTCCTGGGTGGGGGGTCGTCTGCGTGGGACTTTCTGGGACTGGGGGTCGTCTGCGTGGGACTTCCTGGGACTGTCTCCTGGGAGGGGCTCGACTGTTTGGGACTTTCTGGGACTGTCTCCTGGGTGGGGGGTCGTCTGCGTGGGACTTTCTTGGACTTGGGGTCGTCTGCGTGGGACATTCTGGCACTGTCTCCTGGGTGGGGGGTCGTCTGCTTGGGACATTCTGGGACTGTCTCCTGGGTGGGGGATCGTCTGCGTGGGACTTTCTGGGACTGGGCGTCATCTGCGTGGGACTTTCTTGGACTGGGCGTCGTCTGCGTGGGACTTTCTGGGACTGGAGGTCGTCTGCGTGGGGCTTTCTGGGACTCGGGGTCGTCTGCGTGGGTACTTTCTTGGACTGGGGCTCGTCTGCATGGGACTTCCTGGGACTGTCTCCTGGGAGGGTGGTCGACTGTTTGGGACTTTCTGGGACTGTCTCCTGGGTGGGGGTAATCTGCGTGGGACTTTCTGGGACTGGAGGTTGTCTGTTTGGGACTTTCTGGGACGGTCTACTGTGTGGGGGGTCGTCTGCGTGGGACTTTCTGGGACTGGGGGTCGTCTGCCTGGGAATTTCTTGTACTGGTGGTCGTATGCTTGGGACTGGAGGTCGTCTGCGTGAGACATTCTGGGACTGGGGTTCGTCTGCGTGGGACTTTCTGGGACTGTCTCCTGGGTGGGGGATCGTCTGCGTGGGACTTTCTGGGACTGGGAGTCGTCTGCGTTGGACTTTCTTGGACTGGGGGTCGTCTGCGTGGGACTTTCTGGGACTGGAGGTCGTCTGCGTGGGACTTTCTGGGACTGGGGGTCGTCTGCGTGGGTTCTTTCTGGGACTGGGGGTCGTCTGCATGGGACTTCCTGGGACTGTCTCCTGGGAGGGGGGTCGACTGTTTGGGAATTTCTGGGACTGTCTCCTGTGTGGGGGGTCGTATGCGTGGGACTTTCTGGGACTGGGGGTCGTCTGCGTGGGACTTTCTGGGACTCGTCTGCTTGGGACTACCTGGGACTGTCTCCTGGGTTGGGGGGTCGTCTGTTTGGGACTTTCTGGGACTGTCTACTGTGTGGGGGTTCGTCTGCGTGGGACTTTCTGGGACTGGGGGTCGTCTGCGTGGGACTTTCTTGGACTGGTGGTCGTATGCGTGGGCCTTTCTGGGACTGGAGGTCGACTGCGTGGGATTTTCTGGGAGTGGGGGTCGTCTGCGTTGGTACTTTCTGGGACTGGGGGTCGTCTGCATGGGACTTCCTGGGACTGACTACTGGGAGGGGGGTCGACTGTTTGGGACTTTCTGGGACTCTCTCCTGTGTGGGGGGTCGTCTGCGTGGGACTTTCTGGGACTGCGGGTCGTCTGTTTGTGACTTTCTGGGACTGTCTACTTTGTGGGGGGTCCTCTGCGTGGGACTTTCTGGGACTGGAGGTCGTCTGCGTGAGACTTTCTGGGACTGGGTGTCGTCTGCGTGGGACTTCCGGGGACTGTCTCCTGGGAGGGGGTTCGACTGTTTGGGACTTTCTGGGACTGTCTCCTGGGTGGGCGGTCGTCTGCGGGGGACATTCTGGGTCTGTCTCCTGGGTGGGGGTCGTCTGCGTGGGAATTTCTGGGACTTGGGGTCGTCTGCGTGGGACTTTCTGGGACTGGGTGTCGTCGGCGTGGGTAACTTCTGGGACTGGGGGTCGTCTGCGTGGGACTTTCTGGGACTGGAGGTCGTCTGCGTGGGACTTTCTGGGACTGGGGGTCGTCTGCGTGGGTACTTTCATGGACTGGGGTCGTCTGCGTGGGACTTCCTGGGACTGTCTCCTGGGAGGGATGTCCACTGTTTGGGACTTTCTGGGAGTGCATCCTGGGTGGAGGGTCGTCTGCGTCGGACTTTCTGGGACTGGAGGTGGTCTGCGTGGGACTTTCTGGGACTGTCTTTTGGGTGTGGGGTCGTCTGCGTGGGACTTTCTGTGACTGTCTCCAGGGTGGGGGGTCGTCTTCCTGGGACTTTCTAGGACTGGGTGTCGTCTGCGTGGTACTTTCTGGGTCTTGGGGTCGTCTGCGTGGGACATTCTGGCACTGTCTCTTGGGTGGGGGGTCGTCTGCTTCGGACTTTCTGGGACTGTCTCCTGGGTGGGGGATCGTCTGCGTGGGACTTTCTGGGACTGGGGTTCGTCTTCGTGGGTACTTTCTGGGACTGGGGGTCGTCTGCGTGGGACTTCCTGGGACTGTCTCCTGGGAGGGCGGTCGACTGTTTGGGACTTTGTGGGACTGTCTCCTGTGTGGGGGGTCGTATGCGTGGGACTTTCTGGGACTGGGGGTCGTCTGCGTGGGACTTTCTGGGACTGGGAATCGTCTGTTTGGGACTACCTGGGACTGTCTCCTGGGTGGGGGGTCGTCTGTTTGGGACTTTCTGGGACTGTCTACTGTGGGGGGGGTCGTCTGCGTGGGAATTTCTGGGACTGGGGGTCGTCTGCGTGTGTGCTTTATGGGACTGGGGGTCGTCTGCGTGGGACTTTCTGCGACTGTCTCGTGGGAGGGGGGTCGTCTGTTTGGGATTTTCTGGGACTGTCTCCTGGGTGGGGGGTCGTCTGCGTGGGACTTTCTGGGACTGTCTCCTGGGTGGGGGTCGTCTGCGTGGGACTTTCTGGGACTGGGGGTCGTCTGTTTGGGACTTTCTGGGACTGTCTACTGTGTGGGGGGTCGTCTGCGTGGGACTTTCTGGGACTGGGGGTCGTCTGCGTGGGACTTTCTTGGACTGGGGGTCGTATGGGTGGGACTTTCTGGGACTGGGGGTCGTCTGCGTGAGACTTTCTGGGACTGGGTGTCGTCTGCTTGGGATTACCTGGGACTGTCTCCTGGGTGGGATGTCGTCTGTTTGGGAATTTCTGTGACTGTCTCCTGGTTGGGGGGTCCTATGCGTGGGACTTTCTGGGACTGGGGGTCGTCTGCGTGGGACTTTCTGGGACTGGGGTCGTCTGCTTGGGACTACCTGGGACTGTCTCCTGGGTGGGGTGTCGTCTGTTTGGGAATTTCTGGGACTGTCTACTGTGTTGGGGGTCGTCTGCGTGGGACTTTCTGGGACTGGGGGTCGTCCGCGTGGGACTTTCTGGGACTGTCTCCTGGGTAGGGGGTCGTCTGTTTGGGACTTTCTGGGACTGACTACTGTGTGGGGGGTCGTCTGCGTGGGACTTTCTGGGACTGGGGGTCGTCTGCGTGGGACTTCCTGGGACTGTCTCCTTGGAGGGGCTCGACTGTTTGGGACTTTCTGGGACTGTCTCCTGGGTGGGGGGTCGTCTGCGTGGGACTTTCTGGGACTTGGGGTCGTCTGCGTGGGACATTCTGGCACTGTCTCCTGGGTCGGACTTTCTGGGACTGGAGGTGGTCTTCGTGGGACTTTCTGGGACTGTCTTTTGGGTGGGGGGTCGTCTGCGTGGGACTTTCTGTGACTGTCTCCAGGGTGGGGGGTCGTCTTCCTGGGACTTTCTGGGACTGGGTGTCGTCTGCGTGGTACTTTCTGGGTCTTGGGGTCGTCTGCGTGGGACATTCTGGCACTGTCTCTTGGGTGGGGGGTCGTCTGCTTGGGACTTTCTGGGACTGTCTCCTGGGTGGGGGATCGTCTGCGTGGGACTTTCTGGGACTGGGGGTCGTCTGCGTGGGACTTTCTTGGACTGGGGGTCGTCTTCGTGGTTACTTTCTGGGACTGGGGGTCGTCTGCGTGGGACTTCCTGGGACTGTCTCCTGGGAGGGGGGTCGACTGTTTGGGACTTTGTGGGACTGTCTCCTGTGTGGGGGGTCGTATTCGTGGGATTTCTGGGACTGGGGGTCGTCTGCGTGGGACTTTCTGGGACTGGGAATCGTCTGTTTGGGACTACCTGGGACTGTCTCCTGGGTTGGGGGTCGTCTGCGTGGGAATTTCTGGGACTGGGGGTCGTCTGCGTGTGTGCTTTCTGGGACTGGCGGTCGTCTGCGTGGGACTTTCTGGGACTGTCTCCTGGGTGGGGGTCGTCTGCGTGGGACTTTCTGGGACTGGGGGTCGTCTGTTTGGGACTTTCTGGGACTGTCTACTGTGTGGGGGGTCGTCTGCGTGGGACTTTCTGGGACTGGGGGTCGTCTGCGTGGGACTTTCTTGGACTGGGGGTCGTATGGGTGGGACTTTCTGGGACTGGGGGTCGTCTGCGTGGGACTTTCTGGGACTGGGTGTCGTCTGCTTGGGATTACCTGGGACTGTCTCCTGGGTGGGGTGTCGTCTGTTTGGGAATTTCTGGGACTGTCTCCTGGTTGGGGGGTCCTATGCGTGGGACTTTCTGGGACTGGGGGTCGTCTGCGTGGGACTTTCTGGGACTGGGGTCGTCTGCTTGGGACTACCTGGGACTGTCTCCTGGGTGGGGTGTCGTCTGTTTGGGAATTTCTGGGACTGTCTACTGTGTTGGGGGTCGTCTGCGTGGGACTTTCTGGGACTGGGGGTCGTCTGCATGGTACTTTCTGGGACTGTCTCCTGGGTAGGGGGTCGTCTGTTTGGGACTTTCTGGGACTGACTACTGTGTGGGGGGGGTCGTCTGCGTGGGACTTTCTGGGACTGGGGGTCGTCTGCGTGGGACTTCCTGGGACTGTCTCCTGGGAGGGGCTCGACTGTTTGGGACTTTCTGGGACTGTCTCCTGGGTGGGGGGTCGTCTGCGTGGGACTTTCTGGGACTTGGGGTCGTCTGCGTGGGACATTCTGGCACTGTCTCCTGGGTCGGACTTTCTGGGACTGGAGGTGGTCTTCGTGGGACTTTCTGGGACTGTCTTTTGGGTGGGGGGTCGTCTGCGTGGGACTTTCTGTGACTGTCTCCAGGGTGGGGGGTCGTCTTCCTGGGACTTTCTGGGACTGGGTGTCGTCTGCGTGGTACTTTCTGGGTCTTGGTGTCGTCTGCGTGGGACATTCTGGCACTGTCTCTTGGGTGGGGGGTCGTCTGCTTGGGACTTTCTGGGACTGTCTCCTGGGTGTGGGATCGTCTGCGTAGGACTTTCTGGGACTGGGGGTCGTCTGCGTGGGACTTTCTTGGACTGGGGGTCGTCTTCGTGGTTACTTTCTGGGACTGGGGGTCGTCTGCGTGGGACTTTCTGGGACTGTCTACTGTGGGGGGGGGGTCGTCTGCGTGGGAATATCTGGGACTGGGGGTCGTCTGCGTGTGTGCTTTTTGGGACTGGGGGTCGTCTGCGTGGGACTTTCTGCGACTGTCTCCTGGGAGGGGGGTCGACTGTTTGGGACTTTGTGGGACTGTCTCCTGTGTGGGGGGTCGTATGCGTGGGACTTTCTGGGACTGGGGGTCGTCTGCGTGGGACTTTCTGGGACTGGGAATCGTCTGTTTGGGACTACCTGGGACTGTCTCCTGGGTTGGGGGTCGTCTGCGTGGGAATTTCTGGGACTGGGGGTCGCCTGCGTGTGTGCTTTCTGGGACTGGGGGTCGTCTGCGTGGGACTTTCTGCGACTGTCTCCTGGGAGGGGGGTTGTCTGTTTGGGACTTTCTGGGACTGTCTCCTGGGTGGGGGGTTGTCTGCGTGGGACTTTCTCGGACTGTCTCCTGGGTGGGGGTCGTCTGCGTGGGACTTTCTGGGACTGGGGGTCATCTGTTTGGGACTTTCTGGGACTGTCTCCAGGGTGGGGGGTCGTCTTCCTGGGACTTTCTGGGACTGGGGGTCGTCTGCGTGGTACTTTCTGGGTCTTGGGGTCGTCTGCGTGGGACATTCTGGCACTGTCTCTTGGGTGGGGGGTCGTCTGCTTGGGACTTTCTGGAACTGTCTCCTGGGTGGGGGATCGTCTGCGTGGGACTTTCTGGGACTGGGGGTCGTCTGCGTGGGACTTTCTTGGACTGGGGGTCGTCTTCGTGGGTACTTTCTGGGACTGGGGGTCGTCTGCGTGGGACTTCCTGGGACTGTCTCCTGGGAGGGGGGTCGACTGTTTGGGACTTTGTGGGACTGTCTCCTGTGTGGGGGGTCGTATGCGTGGGACTTTCTGGGACTGGAGGTCGTCTGCATGGGACTTTCTGGGACTGGGAATCGTCTGTTTGGGACTACCTGGGACTGTCTCCTGGGTGGGGGGTCGTCTGTTTGGGACTTTCTGGGACTGTCTACTGTGGGGGGGGTCGTCTGCGTGGGAATATCTGGGACTGGGGGTCGTCTGCGTGTGTGCTTTTTGGGACTGGGGGTCGTCTGCGTGGGACTTTCTGCGACTGTCTCCTGGGAGGGGGGTCGTCTGTTTGGGACTTTCTGGGACTGTCTCCTGGGTGGGGGGTTGTCTGCGTGGGACTTTCTGGGACTGTCTCCTGGGTGGGGGTCGTCTGCGTGGGACTTTCTGGGACTGGGGGTCGTCTGTTTGGGACTTTCTGGGACTGTCTACTGTGTGGGGGGTCGTCTGCGTGGGAATTTCTGGGACTGGGGGTCGTCTGCGTGGGACTTTCTTGGACTGGGGGTCGTATGGGTGGGACTTTCTGGGACTGGGGGTCGTCTGCGTGAGACTTTCTGGGACTGGGTGTCGTCTGCTTGGGATTACCTGGGACTGTCTCCTGGGTGGGGTGTCGTCTGTTTGGGAATTTCTGGGACTGTCTCCTGGTTGGGGGGTCCTATGCGTGGGACTTTCTGGGACTGGGGGTCGTCTGCGTGGGACTTTCTGGGACTGGGGTCGTCTGCTTGGGACTACCTGGGACTGTTTCCTGGGTGGGGTGTCGTCTGTTTGGGAATTTCTGGGACTGTCTACTGTGTTGGGGGTCGTCTGCGTGGGACTTTCTGGGACTGGGGGTCGTCTGCGTGGGACTTTCTGGGACTGTCTCCTGGGTAGGGGGTCGTCTGTTTGGGACTTCCTGGGACTGACTACTGTGTGGGGGGGTCGTCTGCGTGGGACTTTCTGGGACTGGGGGTCGTCTGCGTGGGACTTCCTGGGACTGTCTCCTGGGAGGGGCTCGACTGTTTGGGACTTTCTGGGACTGTCTCCTGGGTGGGGGGTCGTCTGCGTGGGACTTTCTGGGACTTGGGGTCGTCTGCGTGGGACATTCTGGCACTGTCTCCTGGGTCGGACTTTCTGGGACTTGAGGTGGTCTGCGTGGGACTTTCTGGGACTGTTTTTTGGGTGGGGGTCGTCTGCGTGGGACTTTCTGTGACTGTCTCCAGGGTGGGGGGTCGTCTTCCTGGGACTTTCTGGGACTGGGCGTCGTCTGCGTGGTACTTTCTGGGTCTTGGGGTCGTCTGCGTGGGACATTCTGGCACTGTCTCTTGGGTGGGGGGTCGTCTGCTTGGGACTTTCTGGGACTGTCTCCTGGGTGGGGGATCGTCTGCGTGGGACTTTCTGGGACTGGGGGTCGTCTGCGTGGGACTTTCTTGGACTGGGGGTCGTCTTCGTGGTTACTTTCTGGGACTGGGGGTCGTCTGCGTGGGACTTCCTGGGACTGTCTCCTGGGAGGGGGGTCGACTGTTTGGGACTTTGTGGGACTGTCTCCTGTGTGGGGGGTCGTATGCGTGGGACTTTCTGGGACTGGGGGTCGTCTGCGTGGGACTTTCTGGGACTGGGAATCGTCTGTTTGGGACTACCTGGGACTGTCTCCTGGGTTGGGGGTCGTCTGCGTGGGAATTTCTGGGACTGGGGGTCGTCTGCGTGTGTGCTTTCTGGGACTGGGGGTCGCCTGCGTGGGACTATCTGCGACTGTCTCCTGGGAGGGGGGTCGTCTGTTTGGGACTTTCTGGGACTGTCTCCTGTGTGGGGGGTTGTCTGCGTGGGACTTTCTCGGACTGTCTCCTGGGTGGGGGTCGTCTGCGTGGGACTTTCTTGGACTGGGGGTCGTCTGTTTGGGACTTTCTGGGACTGTCTACTGTGTGGGGGATCGTCTGTGTGGGACTTTCTGGGACTGGGCGTCATCTGCGTGGGACTTTCTTGGACTGGGCGTCGTCTGCGTGGGACTTTCTGGGACTGGAGGTCGTCTGCGTGGGGCTTTCTGGGACTCGGGGTCGTCTGCGTGGGTACTTTCTTGGACTGGGGGTCGTCTGCATGGGACTTCCTGGGACTCTCTCCTGGGAGGGTGGTCGACTGTTTGGGACTTTCTGGGACTGTCTCCTGGGTGGGGGGTCGTCTGCGTGGGACTTTCTGGGACTGTCTCCTGGGTGGGGGTAATCTGCGTGGGACTTTCTGGGACTGGAGGTTGTCTGTTTGGGACTTTCTGGGACGGTCTACTGTGTGGGGGGTCGTCTGCGTGGGACTTTCTGGGACTGGGGGTCGTCTGCCTGGGAATTTCTTGTACTGGTGGTCGTATGCTTGGGACTGGAGGTCGTCTGCGTGAGACATTCTGGGACTGGGGTTCGTCTGCGTGGGACTTTCTGGGACTGTCTCCTGGGTGGGGGATCGTCTGCGTGGGACTTTCTGGGACTGGAAGTCGTCTGCGTTGGACTTTCTTGGACTGGGGGTCGTCTGCGTGGGACTTTCTGGGACTGGAGGTCGTCTGCGTGGGACTTTCTGGGACTGGGGGTCGTCTGCGTGGGTTCTTTCTGGGACTGGGGGTCGTCTGCGTGGGTTCTTTCTGGGACTGGGGGTCGTCTGCATGGGACTTCCTGGGACTGTCTCCTGGGAGGGGGGTCGACTGTTTGGGAAATTCTGGGACAGTCTCCTGGGTGGGGGGTCGTCTGCGTGGGACTTTCTGGGACTTGGGGTCGTCTGCGTGGGACATTCTGGCACTGTCTCCTGGGTCGGACTTTCTGGGACTGGAGGTGGTCTGCGTGGGACTTTCTGGGAATGTCTTTTGGGTGGGGGGTCGTCTGCGTGGGACTTTCTGTGACTGTCTCCAGGGTGGGGGGTCGTCTTCCTGGGACTTTCTGGGACTGGGGGTCGTCTGCGTGGTACTTTCTGGGTCTTGGGGTCGTCTGCGTGGGACATTCTGGCACTGTCTCTTGGGTGGGGGGTCGTCTGCTTGGGACTTTCTGGGACTGTCTCCTGGGTGGGGGATCGTCTGCGTGGGACTTTCTGGGACTGGGGGTCGTCTGCGTGGGACTTTCTGGGACTGGGAGTCGTCTTCGTGGTTACTTTCTTGGACTGGGGGTCGTCTGCGTGGGACTTCCTGGGACTGTCTCCTGGGAGGGGGGTCGACTGTTTGGGACTTTGTGGGACTGTCTCCTGTGTGGGGGGTCGTATGCGTGGGACTTTCTGGGACTGGGGGTCGTCTGCGTGGGACTTTCTGGGACTGGGAATCGTCTGTTTGGGACTACCTGGGACTGTCTCCTGGGTTGGGGGTCGTCTGCGTGGGAATTTCTGGGACTGGGGGTCGTCTGCGTGGTGCTTTCTGGGACTGGGGGTCGTCTGCGTGGGACTTTCTGCGACTGTCTCCTGGGAGGGGGGTCGTCTGTTTGGGACTTTCTGGGACTGTCTCCTGGGTGGGGGGTTGTCTGCGTGGGACTTTCTCGGACTGTCTCCTGGGTGGGGGTCGCCTGCGTGGGACTTTCTGGGACTGGGGGTCGTCTGTTTGGGACTTTCTGGGACTGTCTCCAGGGTGGGGGGTCGTCTTCCTGGGACTTTCTGGGATTGGGGGTCGTCTGCGTGGTACTTTCTGGGTCTTGGGGTCGTCTGCGTGGGACATTCTGGCACTGTCTCTTGGGTTGGGGGTCGTCTGCTTGGGAATTTCTGGGACTGTCTACTGTGTTGGGGGTCGTCTGCGTCGGACTTTCTTGGACTGGGGGTCGTCTGCGTGGGACTTTCTGGGACTGTCTCCTGGGTAGGGGGTCGTCTGTTTGGGACTTTCTGGGACTGACTACTGTGTGGGGGGGTCGTCTACGTGGTACTTTCTGGGACTGGGGGTCGTCTGCGTGGGACTTCCTGGGACTGTCTCCTGGGAGGGGCTCGACTGTTTGGGACTTTCTGGGACTGTCTCCTGGGTGGGGGGTCGTCTGCGTGGGACTTTCTGGGACTTGGGGTCGTCTGCGTGGGACATTCTGGCACTGTCTCCTGGGTCGGACTTTCTGGGACTGGAGGTGGTCTGCGTGGGACTTTCTGGGACTGTCTTTTGGGTGGGGGGTCGTCTGCGTGGGACTTTCTGTGACTGTCTCCAGGGTGGGGGGTCGTCTTCCTGGGACTTTCTGGGACTGGGGGTCGTCTGCGTGGTACTTTCTGGGTCTTGGGGTCGTCTGCGTGAGACATTCTGGCACTGTCTCTTGGGTGGGGGGTCGTCTGCTTGGGACATTCTGGGACTGTCTCCTGGGTGGGGTGTCGTCTGTTTGGGAATTTCTGGGACTGTCTCCTGGTTGGGGGTCCTATGCGTGGGACTTTCTGGGACTGGGGGTCGTCTGCGTGGGACTTTCTGGGACTGGGGTCGTCTGCTTGGGACTACCTGGGACTGTCTCCTGGGTGGAGTGTCGTCTGTTTGGGAATTTCTAGGACTGTCTACTGTGTTGGGGGTCGTCTGCGTGGGACTTTCTGGGACTGGGGGTCGTCTGCGTGGGACTTTCTGGGACTGTCTCCTGGGTAGGGTTCGTCTGTTTGGGACTTTCTGGGACTGACTACTGTGTGGGGGGGTCGTCTGCGTGGGACTTTCTGGGACTGGGGGTCGTCTGCGTGGGACTTTCTGGGACTGGGAATCGTCTGTTTGGGACTACCTGGGACTGTCTCCTGGTTGGGGGGTCGTCTGCTTGGGACATTCTGGGACTGTCTCCTGGGTGGGGGATCGTCTGCGTGGGACTTTCTGGGACTGGGCGTCATCTGCGTGGGACTTTCTTGGACTGGGCGTCGTCTGCGTGGGACTTTCTGGGACTGGGGGTCGTCTGCGTGGGGCTTTCTGGGACTCGGGGTCGTCTGCGTGGGTACTTTCTTGGACTGGGGGTCTTCTGCATGGGACTTCCTGGGACTGTCTCCTGGGTGGGGGGTCGTCTGCGTGGGACTTTCTGGGACTGTCTCCTGGGTGGGGGTAATCTGCGTGGGACTTTCTGGGACTGGAGGTTGTCTGTTTGGGACTTTCTGGGACGGTCTACTGTGTGGGGGGTCGTCTGCGTGGGACTTTCTGGGACTGGGGGTCGTCTCCCTGGGAATTTCTTGTACTGGTGGTCGTATGCTTGGGACTGGAGGTCGTCTGCGTGAGACATTCTGGGACCGGGGGTCGTCTGCGTGGGACTTTCTGGGACTGTCTCCTGGGTGGGGGATCGTCTGCGTGGGACTTTCTGGGACTGGGAGTCGTCTGCGTTGGACTTTCTTGGACTGGGGGTCGTCTGCGTGGGACTTTCTGGGACTGGAGGTCGTCTGCCTGGGACTTTCTGGGACTGGGGGTCGTCTGCGTGGGTTCTTTCTGGGACTGGGGGTCGTCTGCATGGGACTTCCTGGGACTGTCTCCTGGGAGGGGGGTCGACTGTTTGGGAATTTCTGGGACTGTCTCCTGGGTGGGGGGTCGTCTGCGTGGGACTTTCTGGGACTTGGGCTCGTCTGCGTGGGACATTCTGGCACTGTCTCCTGGGTCGGACTTTCTGGGACTGGAGGTGGTCTGCGTGGGACTTTCTGGGACTGTCTTTTGGGTGGGGGGTCGTCTGCGTGGGACTTTCTGGGACTGGAGGTCGTCTTCCTGGGACTTTCTGGGACTGGGGGTCGTCTGCGTGGTACTTTCTGGGTCTTGGGGTCGTCTGCGTGGGACATTCTGGCACTGTCACTTGGGTGGGGGGTCGTCTGCTTGGGACTTTCTGGGACTTGGGGTCGTCTGCGTGGGACATTCTGGCACTGTCTCCTGGGTCGGACTTTCTGGGACTGGAGGTGGTCTGCGTGGGACTTTCTGGGACTGTCTTTTGGGTGGGGGGTCGTCTGCGTGGGACTTTCTGTGTCTGTCTCCAGGGTGGGGGGTCGTCTTCCTGGGACTTTCTGGGACTGGGGGTCGTCTGCGTGGTACTTTCTGGGTCTTGGGGTCGTCTGCGTGGGACATTCTGGCACTGTCTCTTGGGTGGGGGGTCGTCTGCTTGGGACTTTCTGGGACTGTCTCCTGGTTGGGGGATCGTCTGCGTGGGACTTTCTGGGACTGGGGGTCGTCTGCGTGGGACTTTCTTGGACTGGGGGTCGTCTTCGTGGTTACTTTCTGGGACTGGGGGTCGTCTGCGTGGGACTTCCTGGGACTGTCTCCTGGGAGGGGGGTCGACTGTTTGGGACTTTGTGGGACTGTCTCCTGTGTGGGGGGTCGTATGCGTGGGACTTTCTGGGACTGGGGGTCGTCTGCGTGGGACTTTCTGGGACTGGGAATCGTCTGTTTAGGACTACCTGGGACTGTCTCCTGGGTGGGGGGTCGTCTGTTTGGGACTTTCTGGGACTGTCTACTGTGGGGGGGGGTCGTCTGCGTGGGAATATCTGGGACTGGGGGTCGTCTGCGTGTGTGCTTTTTGGGACTGGGGGTCGTCTGCGTGGGACTTTCTGCGACTGTCTCCTGGGAGGGGGGTCGTCTGTTTGGGACTTTCTGGGAATGTCTCCTGGGTGTGGGGTTGTCTGCGTGGGACTTTCTGGGACTGTCTCCTGGGTGGGGGTCGTCTGCGTGGGACTTTCTGGGACTGGGGGTCGTCTGTTTGGGACTTTCTGGGACTGTCTACTGTGTGGGGGGTCGTCTGCGTGGGACTTTCTGGGACTGGGGGTCGTCTGCGTGTGACTTTCTTGGACTGGGTGTCGTATGGGTGGGACTTTCTGGGACTGGGGGTTGTCTGCGTGAGACTTTCTGGGACTGGGTGTCGTCTGCTTGGGATTACCTGGGACTGTCTCCTGGGTGGGGTGTCGTCTGTTTGGGAATTTCTGGGACTGTCTCCTGGTTGGGGAGTCCTATGCGTGGGACTTTCTGGGACTGGGGGTCGTCTGCGTGGGACTTTCTGGGACTGGGGTCGTCTGCTTGGGACTACCTGGGACTGTCTCCTGGGTGGGGGGTCGACTGTTTGGGACTTTCTGGGACTGTCTAATGTGGGGGGTGGTCGTCTGCGTGGGAATTTCTGGGACTGGGGGTCGTCTGCGTGTGTGCTTTCTGGGACTGGGGGTCGTCTGCGTGGGACTTTCTGGGACTGTCTCCTGGGTGGGGGGTCGTCTGCGTGGGACTTTCTGGGACTTGGGGTCGTCTGCGTGGGACATTCTGGCACTGTCTCCTGGGTCGGACTTTCTGGGACTGGAGGTGGTCTGCGTGGGACTTTCTGGGACTGTCTTTTTGGTGGGGGGTCGTCTGCGTGGGACTTTCTGTGACTGTCTCCAGGGTGGGGGGTCGTCTTCCTGGGACTTTCTGGGACTGGGGGTCGTCTGCGTGGTACTTTCTGGGTCTTGGGGTCGTCTGCGTGAGACATTCTGGCACTGTCTCTTGGGTGGGGGGTCGTCTGCTTGGGACTTTCTGGGACTGTCTCCTGGGTGGGGGATCGTCTGCGTGGGACTTTCTGGGACTGGGGGTCGTCTGCGTGGGACTTTCTTGGACTGGGGGTCGTCTTCGTGGTTACTTTCTGGGACTGGGGGTCGTCTGCGTGGGACTTCCTGGGACTGTCTCCTGGGAGGGGGGTCGACTGTTTGGGACTTTGTGGGACTGTCTCCTGTGTGGGGGGTCGTATGCGTGGGACATTCTGAGACTGGGGGTCGTCTGCGTGGGACTTTCTGGGACTGGGAAACGTCTGTTTGGGACTACCTGGGACTGTCTCCTGGGTTGGGGGTCGTCTGCGTGGGAATTTCTGAGACTGGGGGTCGTCTGCGTGTTTGCTTTCTGGGACTGGGGGTCGTCTGCGTGGGACTATCTGCGACTGTCTCCTGGGAGCGGGGTCGTCTGTTTGGGACTTTCTGGGACTGTCTCCTGGGTGGGGGGTTGTCTGCGTGGGACTTTCTCGGACTGTCTCCTGGGTGGGGGTCGTCTGCGTGGGACTTTCTGGGACTGGGGGTCGTCTGTTTGGGACTTTCTGGGACTGTCTACTGTGTGGGGTGTCGTCTGCGTGGGACTTTCTGTGACTGGGGGTCGTCTGCGTGGGACTTTCTTGGACTGGGGGTCGTATGGGTGGGACTTTCTGGGACTGGGGGTCGTCTGCGTGAGACTTTCTGGGACTGGGTGTCTTCTGCTTGGGATTACCTGGGACTGTCTCCTGGGTGGGGTGTCGTCTGTTTGGGAATTTCTGGGACTGTCTCCTGGTTGTGGGGTCCTATGCGTGGGACTTTCTGGGACTGGGGGTCGTCTGCGTGGGACTTTCTGGGACTGGGGTCGTCTGCTTTGGACTACCTGGGTCTGTCTCCTGGGTGGGGTGTCGTTTGTTTGGGAATTTCTGGGACTGTCTACTGTGTTGGGGGTCGTCTGCGTGGGACTTTCTGGGACTGGGGGTCGTCTGCGTGGGACTTTCTGGGACTGTCTCCTGGGTAGGGGATCGTCTGTTTGGGACTTTCTGGGACTGACTACTGTGTGGGGGGTCGTCTGCGTGGGACTTTCTGGGACTGGTGGTCGTCTGCGTGGGACTTCCTGGGACTGTCTCCTGGGAGGGGCTCGACTGTTTGGGACTTTCTGGGACTGTCTCCTGGGTGGGGGGTCGTCTGCGTGGGACTTTCTGGGACTTGGGGTCGTCTGCGTGGGACATTCTGGCACTGTCTCCTGGGTGGGGGGTCGTCTGCTTGGGACATTCTGGGACTGTCTCCTGGGTGGGGGATCGTCTGCGTGGGACATTCTGGGACTGGGGGTCATCTGCGTGGGACTTTCTTGGACTGGGCGTCGTCTGCGTGGGACTTTCTGGGACTGGAGGTCGTCTGCGTGGGGCTTTCTGGGACTCGGGGTCGTCTGCGTGGGTACTTTCTTGGACTGGGGATCGTCTTCATGGGACTTCCTGGGACTGTCTCCTGGGAGGGTGGTCGACTGTTTGGGACTTTCTGGGACTGTCTCCTGGGTGGGGGTAATCTGCGTGGGACTTTCTGGGACTGGAGGTTGTCTGTTTGGGACTTTCTGGGACGGTCTACTGTGTGGGGGGTCGTCTGCGTGGGACTTTCTGGGACTGGGGGTCGTCTGCCTGGGAATTTCTTGTACTGGTGGTCGTATGCGTGGGACTTTCTGGGAATGGAGGTCGTCTGCGTGAGACTTTCTGGGACTAGAGGTCGTCTGCGTGGGACTTTCTGAGACTGTCTCCTGGGTGGGGGATCGTCTGCGTGGGACATTCTGGGACTGGAGGTCGTCTGCGTGGGACTTTCTGGGACTGGGGGTCGTCTGCGTGGGTTCTTTCTGGGACTGGGGGTCGTCTGCATGAGACTTCCTGGGACTGTCTCCTGGGAGGGGGGTCGACTGTTTGGGACTTTCTGGGACTGTCTACTGTGGGGGGTGGTCGTCTGCGTGGGAATTTCTGGGACTGGGGGTCGTCTGCGTGTGTGCTTTCTGGGACTGGGAGTCGTCTGCGTGGGACTTACTGCGACTGTCTCCTGGGAGGTGGGTCGTCGGTTTGGGACTTTCTGGGACTGTCTCCTGGGTGGGGGGTTGTCTGCGTGGGACTTTCTGGGACTGTCTCCTGGGTGGGGGTCGTCTGCGTGGGACTTTCTGGGACTGGGGGTCGTCTGTTTGAGACTTTCTGGGACTGTCTACTGTGTGGGGGTCGTCTGCGTGGGACTTTCTGGGACTGGGGGTCGTCTGCGTGGGACTTTCTTGGACTGGGGGTCGTATGGGTGGGACTTTCTGGGACTGGGGTTCGTCTGCGTGAGACTTTCTGGGACTGGGTGTCGTCTGCTTGGGATTACCTGGGACTGTCTCCTGGGTGGGGTGTCGTCTTTTGGGGAATTTCTGGGACTGTCTCCTGATTGGGGGGTCCTATGCGTGGGACTTTATGGGACTGGGGGCCGTCTGCGTGGGACTTTCTGGGACTGGGGTCGTCTGCTTGGGACTACCTGGGACTGTCTCCTGGGTGGGGTGTCGTCTGTTTGGGAATTTCTGGGACTGTCTACTGTGTTGGGGGTCGTCTGCGTGGGACTTTCTGGGACTGGGGGTCTTTTGCGTGGGACTTTCTGGGACTGGGGGTCGTATGGGTGGGACTTTCTGGGACTGGGGGTCGTCTGCGTGAGACTTTCTGGGACTGGGTGTCGTCTGCTTGGGAATACCTGGGACTGTCTCCTGGGTGGGGTGTCGTCTTTTTGGGAATTTCTGGGACTGTCTCCTGATTGGGGGGTCCTATGCGTGGGACTTTCTGGGACTGGGGGTCGTCTGCGTGGGACTTTCTGGGACTGGGGTCGTCTGCTTGGGACTACCTGGGACTGTCTCCTGGGTGGGGTGTCGTCTGTTTGGGAATTTCTGGGACTGTCTACTGTGTTGGGGGTCGTCTGCGTGGGACTTTCTGGGACTGGGGGTCGTTTGCGTGGGACTTTCTGGGACTGTCTCCTGGGTAGGGGGTCGTCTGTTTGGGACTTTCTGGGACTGACTACTGTGTGGGGGGTCGTCTGCGTGGGACTTTCTGGGACTCGGGGTCGTCTGCGTGGGACTTTCTTGGACTGGTGGTCGTCTGCGTGGGACTTTCTCGGACTAGAGGTCGTCTGCGTGGGTACTTTCTGGGACTGGGGGTCGTCTGCGTGGGACTTTCTGGGACTGTCTCCTGGGAGGGGGGTCGTCCTTTTGGGACATTCTGGGACTGTCTCCAGGGTGAAGGCTCGTCTGCGTGTGACTTTCTGGGACTGACTCCTGGGTGGGGGTCGTCTGCGTGGGACTTTCTGGAACTCGAGGTCGTCTGCGTGGGACTTTCTGGGACAGTCTCCTGGGTGGGGGGTCGTCTGCGTGGGACTTTCTGGGACTGTCTCCTGGGTGGGGGTCTTCCTTGTGGGACTTTCTGGGACTGGGGGTCTTCTTCGTGGCACTTTCTGTGACTGGGGGTCGTCGGCGTGGTTACTTTCTAGGACTGGGTGTCGTCGGCGTGGGACTTCCTGGGACTGTCTCCTGGGAGGGGGGTCGACGTTTTTGGACTTTCTGGGACTGTCTCCTGGGTTGGGGGTCGTCTGTGTGGGACTTTCTGGGACTGGGGGTCGTCTGCGTGGGACTTCCTGGGACTGTCTCCTGGGAGGGGGGTCGACTGTTTGTGACTTTCTGGGACTTTCTCCTGGGTGGGGGGTCGTCTGCGTGGGACTTTCTTGGACTGGGGGTCGTATGCGTGGGACTTTCTGGCACTGTCTCCTGGGTGGGGGGTCGTCTGCTTGGGACATTCTGGGACTGTCTCCTGGGTGGGGGATCGTCTGCGTGGGACTTTCTGGGACTGGGGGTCATCTGCGTGGGACTTTCTTGGACTGGGCGTCGTCTGCGTGGGACTTTCTGGGACTGGAGGTCGTCTGCGTGGGGCTTTCTGGGACTCGGGGTCGTCTGCGTGGGTACTTTCTTGGACTGGGGATCGTCTTCATGGGACTTCCTGGGACTGTCTCCTGGGAGGGTGGTCGACTGTTTGGGACTTTCTGGGACTGTCTCCTGGGTGGGGGTAATCTGCGTGGGACTTTCTGGGACTGGAGGTTGTCTGTTTGGGACTTTCTGGGACGGTCTACTGTGTGGGGGGTCGTCTGCGTGGGACTTTCTGGGACTGGGGGTCGTCTGCGTGGGACTTTCTTGGACTGGGGGTCGTCTGCGTGGGACTACCTGGGACTGGAGGTCGTCTGCGTGGGTACTTTCTGGGACTGGGGGTCGTCTGCGTGGGACTATCTGGGACTGTCTCCTCGGAGGGGGTCGTCTGTTTGGGACTTTCTGGGACTGTCTCCTGGGTGGGGGGTCGTCGGTGTGGGACTTTCTGGGAATGTCTCCTGGGTGGGGGTCGTCTACGTGGGTACTTTCTGGGACTGGGGGTCGTCTGCGTGGGACTACCTCGGACTGTTTTCTGGGTGGGGGGTCGTCCGTGTGGGACTTTCTGGGACTGGGGGTCGTCTGCGTGGGACTACCTGGGACTGTCTACTGTGTGGGGGGTCGTCTGCGTGGGACTTTCTGGGACTGGGGGTCGTCTGCGTGGGACTTCCTGGGACTGTCTCCTGGGAGGGGGGTCGACTGTTTGGGACTTTCTGGGACTGTCTCCTGGGTGGGGGGTTGTCTGCGTGGGACTTTCTGGGACTGTCTCCTGGGTGGGGGTCGTCTGCGTTGGATTTTCTGGGACTGGGGTCGTCTGTTTGGGACTTTCTGGGACTGTCTACTGTGTGGGGGGTCGTCTGCGTGGGACTTTCTGGGACTGGGGGTCGTCTGCGTGGGACTTTCTTGGACTGGGGGTCGTATGGGTGGGACTTTCTGGGACTGTCTCCTGGGTGGGGTGTCGTCTGTTTGTGACTTTCTGGGACTTTCTCCTGGGTGGGGGGTCCTATGCGTGGGACTTTCTTGGACTGGGGGTCGTCTGCGTGGGACTTTCTGGGACTGTCTCCTGGGTGGGGGGTCGTCTGCGTGGGACTTTCTGGGATTGTCTCCAGGGTGGGGGGGTCGTCTGCGTGGGACATTCTGGGACTGGGGGTCGTCTGCGTGGGACTTCCTGGGACTGTCTCCTGGGAGGGGGTCGACGTTTTTGGACTTTCTGGGATTGTCTCCTGGGTTGGGGGTCGTCTGCGTGGGACTTTCTGGGACTGTCTCCTGGGTGGGGGGTCGTCTGCGTGGGACTTTCTGGGATTGTCTCCAGGGTGGGGGGGTCGTCTGCGTGGGACATTCTGGGACTGGGTGTCGTCTGCGTGGGACTTCCTGGGACTGTCTCCTGGGCGGGGGGTCGACTGTTTGGTACTTTCTGGGACTGTCTCCTGTGTGGGGTGTCGTATGCGTGGGACTTTCTGGGACTGGGGGGCGTCTGCGTGGGACTTTCTGGGACTGGGGGTCGTCTGCGTGGGACTACCTGGGACTGTCTTCTGAGTGGGGGGTCGTCTGTTTGGCACATTCTGGGACTGTCTACTGTGTGGGGGGTCGTCTGCGTGGGACTTTCTGGGAGTGGGGGTCGTCTGCGTGGGACTTTCTTGGACTGGGGGTCGTCTGCGTGGGACTACCTGGGACTGGAGGTCGTCTACGTGGGTACTTTCTGGGACTGGGGGTCGTCTGAGTGGGACTATCTGGGACTGTCTCCTCGGAGGGGGTCGTCTCTTTGGGACTTTCTGGGACTGTCTCCTGGGTGGGGGGTTGTCTGCGTGGGACTTTCTGGGACTGTCTCCTGGGTGGGGGTCGTCTGCGTGGGATTTTCTGGGACTGGGGGTCGTCTGTTTGGGACTTTCTGGGACTGTCTACTGTGTGGGGGGGTCGTCTGCGTGGGAATTTCTGGGACTGGGGGTCGTCTGCGTGGGACTACCTGGGACTGGAGGTCGTCTGCGTGGGTACTTTCTGGGACTGGGGGTCGTCTGCGTGGGACTATCTGGGACTGTCTCCTCGGAGGGGGTCGTCTGTTTGGGACTTTCTGGGACTGTCTCCTGGGTGGGGGGTCGTCGGTGTGGGACTTTCTGGGAATGTCTCCTGGGTGGGGGTCGTCTACGTGCGTACTTTCTGGGACTGGGGGTCGTCTGCGTGGGACTACCTGGGACTGTTTTCTGGGTGGGGGGTCGTCTGTGTGGGACTTTCTGGGACTGTCTCCTGGGTGGGGGTCGTCTGCGTGGGTACTTTCTGGGACTGGGGGTCGTCTGCGTGGGACTACCTTGGACTGTCTACTGTGTGGGGGGTCGTCTGCGTGGGACTTTCTGGGACTGGGGGTCGTCTGCGTGGGACTTCCTGGGACTGTCTCCTGGGAGGGGGGTCGACTGTTTGGGACTTTCTGGGACTGTCTCCTGGGTGGGGGGTTGTCTGCGTGGGACTTTCTGGGACTGTCTCCTGGGTGGGGGTCGTCTGCGTGGGATTTTCTGGGACTGGGGGTCGTCTGTTTGGGACTTTCTGGGACTGTCTACTGTGTGGGGGGTCGTCTGCGTGGGACTTTCTGGGACTGGGGGTCGTCTGCGTGGGACTTTCTTGGACTGGGGGTCGTATGGGTGGGACATTCTGGGACTGGGGGTCGTCTGCGTGAGACTTTCTGGGACTGGGTCTCGTCTGCTTGGGATTACCTGGGACTGTCTCCTGGGTGGGGTGTCGTCTGTTTGGGAATTTCTGGGACTGTCTCCTGGTTGGGGGGGGTCCTATGCGTGGGACTTTCTGGGACTGGGGGTCGTCTGCGTGGGACTTTCTGGGACTGGGGTCGTCTGTTTGGGACTTTCTGGGACTGTCTCCTGGGTGGGGGGTCGTCGGTGTGGGACTTTCTGGGAATGTCTCCTGGGTGGGGGTCGTCTTCGTGGGTACTTTCTGGGACTGGGGGTCGTCTGCGTGGGACTACCTGGGACTGTTTTCTGGGTGGGGGTCGTCTGCGTGGGTACTTTCTGGGACTGGGGGTCGTCTGCGTGGGACTACCATGGACTGTCTACTGTGTGGGGGGTCGTCTGCGTGGGACTTTCTGGGACTGGGGGTCGTCTGCGTGGGACTTCCTGGGACTGTCTCCTGGGAGGGGGGTCGACTGTTTGGGACTTTCTGGGACTGTCTCCTGGGTGGGGGGTTGTCTGCGTGGGACTTTCTGGGACTGTCTCCTGGGTGGGGGTCGTCTGCGTGGGGTTTTCTGGGACTGGGGGTCGTCTGTTTGGGACTTTCTGGGACTGTATACTGTGTGGGGGGTCGTCTGCGTGGGACTTTCTGGGACTGGGGGTCGTCTGCGTGGGACTTTCTTGGACTGGGGGTCGTATGTGTGGGACTTTCTGGGACTGGGGGTCGTCTGCGTGAGACTTTCTGGGACTGGGTGTCGTCTGCTTGGGATTACCTGGGACTGTCTCCTGGGTGGGGTGTCGTCTGTTTGGGAATTTCTGGGACTGTCTCCTGGTTGGGGGGTCCTATGCGTGGGACTTTCTGTGACTGGGGGTCGTCTGCGTGGGACTTTCTGGGACTGGGGTCGTCTGCTTGGGACTACCTGGGACTGTCTCCTGGGTGGGGTGTCGTCTGTTTGGGAATTTCTGGGACTGTCTACTGTGTTGGGGGTCGTCTGCGTGGGACTTTCTGGGACTGGGGGTCGTCTGCGTGGGACTTTCTGGGACTGTCTCCTGTGTAGGGGGTCGTCTGTTTGGGACTTTCTGGGACTGACTACTGTGTGGGGGGTCGTCTGCGTGTGACTTTCTGGGACTCGGGGACGTCTGCGTGGGACTTTCTTGGACTGGGGGTCGTCTGCGTGGGACTTTCTCGGACTAGAGGTCGTCTGCGTGGGAACTTTCTGGGACTGGGGGTCGTCTGTGTGGGACTTTCTGGGACTGTCTCCTGGGAGGGGGGTCGTCCTTTTGGGACATTCTGGGACTGTCTCCAGGGTGAAGGCTCGTCTGCGTGTGACTTTCTGGGACTGACTCCTGGGTGGGGGTCGTCTGCGTGGGACTTTCTGGAACTCGAGGTCGTCTGCGTGGGACTTTCTGGGACAGTCTCCTGGGTGGGGGGTCGTCTGCGTGGGACATTCTTGGACTGTCTCCTGGGTGGGGGTCTTCCTTGTGGGACTTTCTGGGACTGGGGGTCTTCTTCGTGGGACTTTCTGTGACTTTGGGTCGTCTGCGTGGTTACTTTCTAGGACTGGGTGTCGTCGGCGTGGGACTTCCTGGGACTGTCTCCTGGGAGGGGGGTCGACGTTTTTGGACTTTCTGGGACTGTCTCCTGGGTTGGGGGTCGTCTGTGTGGGACTTTCTGGGACTGGGGGTCGTCTGCGTGGGACTTCCTGGGACTGTCTCCTGGGAGGGGGGTCGACTGTTTGTGACTTTCTGGGATTGTCTCCAGGGTGGGGGGTTCGTCTGCGTGGGACATTCTGGGACTGGGGGTCGTCTGCGTGGGACTTCCTGGGACTGTCTCCTGGGAGGGGGGTCGACTGTTTGGGACTTTCTTGGACTGACTCCTGGGTGGGTGGTCGTCTGCGTGGGACTTTCTGGGACTGTCTCCTGGGTGGGGGGTCGTCTGCGAGGGACTTTCTGGGATTGTCTCCAGGGTGGGGGGGTCGTCTGCGTGGGACATTCTGGGACTGGGGGTCGTCTGCGTGGGACTTCCTGGGACTGTCTCCTGGGAGGGGGGTCGACTGTTTGGGACTTTCTTGGACTGACTCCTGGGTGGGGGGTCGTCTGCGTGGGACTTTCTGGGATTGTCTCCAGGGTGGGGGGGTCGTCTGCGTGGGACATTCTGGGACTGGAGGTCGTCTGCGTGGGTACTTTTTGGGACTGGGGGTCGTCTGCGTGGGACTTCCTGGGACTGTCTCCTGGGCGGGGGGTCGACTGTTTGGTACTTTCTGGGACTGTCTCCTGTGTGGGGTGTCGTATGCGTGGGACTTTCTGGGACTGGGGGTCGTCTGCGTGGGACTACCTGGGACTGTCTTCTGAGTGGGGGGTCGTCTGTTTGGGACTTTCTGTGACTGTCTACTGTGTGGGGGGTCGTCTGCGTGGGACTTTCTGGGACTGGGGGTCGTCTGCGTGGGACTTTCTTGGACTGGGGGTCGTCTGCGTGGGACTACCTGGGACTGGAGGTCGTCTGCGTGGGTACTTTCTGGGACTGGGGGTCGTCTGCGTGGGACTATCTGGGACTGTCTCCTGGGAGGGGGTCGTCTGTTTGGGACTTTCTGGGACTGTCTCCTGGGTGGGGGGTCGTCGGTGTGGGACTTTCTGGGAATGTCTCCTGGGTGGGGGTCGTCTACGTGGGTACTTTCTGGGACTGGCGGTCGTCTGCGTGGGACTACCTGGGACTGTTTTCTGGGTGGGGGGTCGTCTGTGTGGGACTTTCTGGGACTGTCTCCTGGGTGGGGGTCGTCTGCGTGTGTACTTTCTTGGACTGGGTGTCGTCTGCGTGGGACTACCTGGGACTGTCTACTGTGTGGGGGGTCGTCTGCGTGGGACTTTCTGGGACTGGGGGTCGTCTGCGTGGGACTTCCTGGGACTGTCTCCTGGGAGGGGGGTCGACTGTTTGGGTCTTTCTGGGACTGTCTCCTGGGTGGGGGGTTGTCTGCGTGGGACTTTCTGGGTCTGTCTCCTGGTTGGGGGTCTTCTGCGTGGGATTTTCTGGGACTGGGGGTCGTCTGTTTGGGACTTTCTGGGACTGTCTACTGTGTGGGGGGTCGTCTGCGTGGGACTTTCTGGGACTGGGGGTCGTCTGCGTGGGACTACCTGGGACTGTCTTCTGAGTGGGGGGTTGTCTGTTTGGGACTTTCTGGGACTGTCTACTGTGTGGGGGGTCGTCTGCGTGGGATTTTCTGGTACTGGGGGTTGTCTGCGTGGGACTTTCTTGGACTGGGGGTCGTCTGCGTGGGACTACCTGGGACTGGAGGTCGTCTGCGTGGGTACTTTCTGGGACTGGGGGTCGTCTGCGTGGGACTTTCTGGGACTGTCTCCTCGGAGGGGGTCGTCTGTTTGGGACTTTCTGGGACTGTCTCCTGGGTGGGGGTCGTCTACGTGGGTACTTTCTGGGACTGGCGGTCGTCTGCGTGGGACTACCTGGGACTGTTTTCTGGGTGGGGGGTCGTCTGTGTGGGACTTTCTGGGACTGTCTCCTGGGTGGGGGTCGTCTGCGTGGGTACTTTCTGGGACTGGGGGTCGTCTGCGTGGGACTACCTGGGACTGTCTACTGTGTGGGGGGTCGTCTGCGTGGGACTTTCTGGGACTGGGGGTCGTCTGCGTGGGACTTCCTGAGACTGTCTCCTGGGAGGGGGGTCGACTGTTTGGGTCTTTCTGGGACTGTCTCCTGGGTGGGGGGTTGTCTGCGTGGGACTTTCTGGGTCTGTCTCCTGGTTGGGGGTCTTCTGCGTGGGATTTTCTGGGACTGGGGGTCGTCTGTTTGGGACTTTCTGGGACAGTCTACTGTGTGGGGGGTCGTCTGCGTGGGACTTTCTGGGACTGGGGGTCGTCTGCGTGGGACTACCTGGGACTGTCTTCTGAGTGGGGGGTTGTCTGTTTGGGACTTTCTGGGACTGTCTACTGTGTGGGGGGTCGTCTGCGTGGGATTTTCTGGGACTGGGGGTTGTCTGCGTGGGACTTTCTTGGACTGGGGGTCGTCTGCGTGGGACTACCTGGGACTGGAGGTCGTCTGCGTGGGTACTTTCTGGGACTGGGGGTCGTCTGCGTGGGACTTTCTGGGACTGTCTCCTCGGAGGGGGTCGTCTGTTTGGGACTTTCTGGGACTGTCTCCTGGGTGGGGGTCGTCTACGTGGGTACTTTCTGGGACTGGGGGTCGTCTGCGTGGGACTACCTCGGACTGTTTTCTGGGTGGGGGGTCGTCTGTGTGGGACTTTCTGCGACTGTCTCCTGGGTGGGGGTCGTCTGCGTGGGTACTTTCTGGGACTGGGGGTCGTCTGCGTGGGACTACCTGGGACTGTCTTCTGAGTGGGGGGTTGTCTGTTTGGGACTTTCTGGGACTGTCTACTGTGTGGGGGGTCGTCTGCGTGGGATTTTCTGGGACTGGGGGTTGTCTGCGTGGGACTTTCTTGGACTGGGGGTCGTCTGCGTGGGACTACCTGGGACTGGAGGTCGTCTGCGTGGGTACTTTCTGGGACTGGGGGTCGTCTGCGTGGGACTTTCTGGGACTGTCTCCTCGGAGGGGGTCGTCTGTTTGGGACTTTCTGGGACTGTCTCCTGGGTGGGGGTCGTCTACGTGGGTACTTTCTGGGACTGGGGGTCGTCTGCGTGGGACTACCTCGGACTGTTTTCTGGGTGGGGGGTCGTCTGTGTGGGACTTTCTGCGACTGTCTCCTGGGTGGGGGTCGTCTGCGTGGGTACTTTCTGGGACTGGGGGTCGTCTGCGTGGGACTACCTGGGACTGTCTACTGTGTGGGGGGTCGTCTGCGTGGGACTTTCTGGGACTGTCTCCTGGGTGGGGGGTCGTCTGCGTGGGACTTTATGGGATTGTCTCCAGGGTGGGGGGGTCGTCTGCGTCGGACATTCTGGGACTGGGGGTCGTCTGCGTGGGACTTCTTGGGACTGACTCCTGGGTGGGGGGTCGTCTGCGTGGGACTTTCTGGGACTGTCTCCAGGGTGGGGGGGTCGTCTGCGTGGGACATTCTGGGACTGGGGGTCGTCTGCGTGGGTACTTTTTGGGACTGGGGGTCGTCTGCGTGCGACTTCCTGGGACTGTCTCCTGGGCGGGGGGTCGACTGTTTGGTACTTTCTGGGACTGTCTCCTGTGTGGGGTGTCGTATGCGTGGGACTTTCTGGG
Organism: Acanthosepion esculentum; assembly: GCA_964036315.1. NCBI lineage: Eukaryota > Metazoa > Mollusca > Cephalopoda > Sepiida > Sepiidae > Acanthosepion > Acanthosepion esculentum. The sequence continues at coordinate 87,067,582 of OZ038510.1, forward strand.
ACTGGGGGTCGTCTGCGTGGGACTACCTGGGACTGTCTTCTGAGTGGGGGGTCGTCTGTTTGGGACTTTCTGGGACTGTCTACTGTGTGGGGGGTCGTCTGCGTGGGATTTTCTGGGACTGGGGGTCGTCTGCGTGGGACTTTCTTGGACTGGGGGTCCTCTGCGTGGGACTACCTGGGACTGGAGGTCGTCTGCGTGGGTACTTTCTGGGACTGGGGGTCGTCTGCGTGGGACTATCTGGGACTGTCTCCTCGGAGGGGGTCGTCTGTTTGGGACTTTCTGGGACTGTCTCCTGGGTGGGGGGGTCGTCGGTGTGGGACTTTCTGGGAATGTCTCCTAGGGGGGGTCGTCTACGTGGGTACTTTCTGGGACTGGGGGTCGTCTGCGTGGGACTACCTGGGACTGTTTTCTGGGTGGGGGGTCGTCTGTGTGGGACTTTCTGGGACTGTCTCCTGGGTGGGGGTCGTCTGCGTGGGTACTTTCTGGGACTGGGGGTCGTCTGCGTGGGACTACCTGGGACTGTCTACTGTGTGGGGGGTCGTCTGCGTGGGACTTTCTGGGACTGGGGGTCGTCTGCGTAGGACTTCCTGGGACTGTCTCCTGGGAGGGGGGTCGACTGCTTGGGACTTTCTGGGACTGTCTCCTGGGTGGGGGTTTGTCTGCGTGGGACTTTCAGGGACTGTCTCCTGGGTGGGGGTCGTCTGCGTGGGATTTTCTGGGACTGGGGGTCGTCTGTTTGGGACTTTCTGGGACTGTCTACTGTGTGGGGGTCGTCTGCGTGGGACTTTCTGGGACTGGGGGTCGTCTGCGTGGGACTTTCTTGGACTGGGGGTCGTATGGGTGGGACTTTCTGGGACTGTGGGTCGTCTGCGTGAGACACTCTGGGACTGGGTGTCGTCTGCTTGGGATTACCTGGGACTGTCTCCTGGGTGGGGTGTCGTCTGTTTGTGACTTTCTGGGACTTTCTCCTGGGTGGGGGGTCGTCTGCGTGGGACTTTCTTGGACTGGGGGTCGTCTGCGTGGGACTTTCTTGGACTGTCTCCTGGGTCGGTGGGTCGTCTGCGTGGGACTTTCTGGGATTGTCTCCAGGGTGGGGTGTCGTCTCCGTGGGACATTCTGGGACTGGGGGTCGTCTGCGTGGGTACTTTTTTGGACTGGGGGTCGTCTGCGTGGGACTTCCTGGGACTGTCTCCTGGGCGGGGGGTCGACTGTTTGGTACTTTCTGGGACTGTCTCCTGTGTGGGGTGTCGTATGCGTGGGACTTTCTGGGACTGGGGGGCGTCTGCGTGGGACTTTCTTGGACTGGGGGTCGTCTGCGTGGGACTTTCTTGGACTGGGGGTCGTCTGCGTGGGACTACCTGGGACTGGAGGTCGTCTGCGTGGGTACTTTCTGGGACTGGGGGTCGTCTGCGTGGGACTACCTGGGACTGTCTACTGTGTGGGGGGTCGTCTGCGTGGGACTTTCTGGGACTGGGGGTCGTCTGCGTGGGACTTCCTGGGACTGTCTCCTGGGAGGGGGGTCGACTGTTTGGGTCTTTCTGGGACTGTCTCCTGGGTGGGGGGTTGTCTGCGTGGGACTTTCTGGGTCTGTCTCCTGGTTGGGGGTCTTCTGCGTGGGATTTTCTGGGACTGGGGGTCGTCTGTTTGGGACTTTCTGGGACTGTCTACTGTGTGGGGGGTCGTCTGCGTGGGACTTTCTGGGACTGGGGGTCGTCTGCGTGGGACTACCTGGGACTGTCTTCTGAGTGGGGGGTTGTCTGTTTGGGACTTTCTGGGACTGTCTACTGTGTGGGGGGTCGTCTGCGTGGGATTTTCTGGGACTGGGGGTTGTCTGCGTGGGACTTTCTTGGACTGGGGGTCGTCTGCGTGGGACTACCTGGGACTGGAGGTCGTCTGCGTGGGTACTTTCTGGGACTGGGGGTCGTCTGCGTGGGACTTTCTGGGACTGTCTCCTCGGAGGGGGTCGTCTGTTTGGGACTTTCTGGGACTGTCTCCTGGGTGGGGGTCGTCTACGTGGGTACTTTCTGCGACTGGGGGTCGTCTGCGTGGGACTACCTCGGACTGTTTTCTGGGTGGGGGGTCGTCTGTGTGGGACTTTCTGCGACTGTCTCCTGGGTGGGGGTCGTCTGCGTGGGTACTTTCTGGGACTGGGGGTTGTCTGCGTGGGACTACCTGGGACTGTCTACTGTGTGGGGGGTCGTCTGCGTGGGACTTTCTGGGACTGTCTCCTGGGTGGGGGGTCGTCTGCGTGGGACTTTATGGGATTGTCTCCAGGGTGGGGGGGTCGTCTGCGTCGGACATTCTGGGACTGGGGTTCGTCTGCGTGGGACTTCTTGGGACTGACTCCTGGGTGGGGGGTCGTCTGCGTGGGACTTTCTGGGACTGTCTCCAGGGTGGGGGGGTCGTCTGCGTGGGACATTCTGGGACTGGGGGTCGTCTGCGTGGGTACTTTTTGGGACTGGGGGTCGTCTGCGTGCGACTTCCTGGGACTGTCTCCTGGGCGGGGGGTCGACTGTTTGGTACTTTCTGGGACTGTCTCCTGTGTGGGGTGTCGTATGCGTGGGACTTTCTGGGACTGGGGGTCGTCTGCGTGGGACTACCTGGGACTGTCTTCTGAGTGGGGGGTCGTCTGTTTGGGACTTTCTGGGACTGTCTACTGTGTGGGGGGTCGTCTGCGTGGGATTTTCTGGGACTGGGGGTCGTCTGCGTGGGACTTTCTTGGACTGGGGGTCCTCTGCGTGGGACTACCTGGGACTGGAGGTCGTCTGCGTGGGTACTTTCTGGGACTGGGGGTCGTCTGCGTGGGACTATCTGGGACTGTCTCCTCGGAGGGGGTCGTCTGTTTGGGACTTTCTGGGACTGTCTCCTGGGTGGGGGGGTCGTCGGTGTGGGACTTTCTGGGAATGTCTCCTAGGGGGGGTCGTCTACGTGGGTACTTTCTGGGACTGGGGGTCGTCTGCGTGGGACTACCTGGGACTGTTTTCTGGGTGGGGGGTCGTCTGTGTGGGACTTTCTGGGACTGTCTCCTGGGTGGGGGTCGTCTGCGTGGGTACTTTCTGGGACTGGGGGTCGTCTGCGTGGGACTACCTGGGACTGTCTACTGTGTGGGGGGTCGTCTGCGTGGGACTTTCTGGGACTGGGGGTCGTCTGCGTAGGACTTCCTGGGACTGTCTCCTGGGAGGGGGGTCGACTGCTTGGGACTTTCTGGGACTGTCTCCTGGGTGGGGGTTTGTCTGCGTGGGACTTTCAGGGACTGTCTCCTGGGTGGGGGTCGTCTGCGTGGGATTTTCTGGGACTGGGGGTCGTCTGTTTGGGACTTTCTGGGACTGTCTACTGTGTGGGGGTCGTCTGCGTGGGACTTTCTGGGACTGGGGGTCGTCTGCGTGGGACTTTCTTGGACTGGGGGTCGTATGGGTGGGACTTTCTGGGACTGTGGGTCGTCTGCGTGAGACACTCTGGGACTGGGTGTCGTCTGCTTGGGATTACCTGGGACTGTCTCCTGGGTGGGGTGTCGTCTGTTTGTGACTTTCTGGGACTTTCTCCTGGGTGGGGGGTCGTCTGCGTGGGACTTTCTTGGACTGGGGGTCGTCTGCGTGGGACTTTCTTGGACTGTCTCCTGGGTCGGTGGGTCGTCTGCGTGGGACTTTCTGGGATTGTCTCCAGGGTGGGGTGTCGTCTCCGTGGGACATTCTGGGACTGGGGGTCGTCTGCGTGGGTACTTTTTTGGACTGGGGGTCGTCTGCGTGGGACTTCCTGGGACTGTCTCCTGGGCGGGGGGTCGACTGTTTGGTACTTTCTGGGACTGTCTCCTGTGTGGGGTGTCGTATGCGTGGGACTTTCTGGGACTGGGGGGCGTCTGCGTGGGACTACCTGGGACTGGAGGTCGTCTGCGTGGGTACTTTCTGGGACTGGGGGTCGTCTGCGTGGGACTATCTGGGACTGTTTCCTCGGAGGGGGTCGTCTGTTTGGGACTTTCTGGGACTGTCTCCTGGGTGGGGGGTCGTCGGTGTGGGACTTTCTGGTAATGTCTCCTGGGTGGGGGTCGTCTACGTGGGTACTTTCTGGGACTGGGGGTCGTCTGCGTGGGACTACCTGGGACTGTTTTTTGGGTGGGGGGTCGTCTGTGTGGGACTTTCTGGGACTGTCTTCTGGGTGGGGGTCGTCTGCGTGGGTACTTTCTGGGACTGGGGGTCGTCTGCGTGGGACTACCTGGGACTGTCTACTGTGTGGGGGGTCGTCTGCGTGGGACTTTCTGGGACTGGGGGTCGTCTGCGTGGGACTTCCTGGGACTGTCTCCTGGGAGGGGGGTCGACTGTTTGGGTCTTTCTGGGACTGTCTCTTGGGTGGGGGGTCGTCTGCGTGGGACTTTCTGGGTCTGTCTCCTGGGTGGGGATCGTCTGCGTGGGACTCTGTGGGACTAGGGGTTGTCTGCGTGGGACTTTCTGGGACTGGGGGGTCGTCTGCGTGGAACTTTCTGGGACTGTCTCCTGGCTGGGGGGTCGTCTGCGTGAGACTTTCTGGGACTGGAGGTCGTCTGCATGGGACTTTCTGGGACTGCCACCTGGGTGGGGGATCGTCTGCGTGGGACATTCTTGGACTATGTGTCGTGTGCGTGGGACATTCTGGGAGTGTCTCCTAGGTGGGGGGTCGTCTGCGTGGGACTTTGTCGGACTGGGGGTCGTCTGCGTGGGACTTTCTGGGACTGGGGGTCGTCTGCGTGGGTCTTTCTGTGACTGTCTCCTGTGTGGGGGGTCGTCTGTTTGGGACATTCTGGGACTGTCTTCAGAGTGGGGGTCGTCTTCGTGGGACATTCTGGGACTGGGGGGTCGTCTGCGTCGGACATTCTGGCACTGTCTCCTGTGTGGGGGGTCGTCTGCTTGGGACTTTCTGGGACTGGGTGTCGTCTGCGTGGGACTTTCTGGGACTGTCTCCTGTGTGGGGGATCGTCCGCGTGGGACTTTCTGGGACTGCCAACTTGGTGGGGGGTCGTCTGCGTGGGACTTTCTGGGACTGGGGGTCGTCTGCGTGGGATTTTCTGGGACTGTCTCCTGGGTGGGGATTCGTCTGCGTGGCCCTTACTGTGTCTGTCTCCATTGTGGGTGGTCGTCTGCGTGGGACTTTGTGGGACTGGGGGTCGTCTGCGAGGGACTTTCTGGGACTGGGGTGTCGTCTGCGTGGGACTTTCTGGGACTGTCTCCTGGCTGGGGGGTCGTCAGCGTGGGACTTTCTTGGACTGGAGGTCGTCTGCGTGGGACGTTCTGGGACTGCAACCTGGGTGGGGGGTCTTCTGCGTGGGACATTCTTGAACTGTGGGTCTTCTGAGTGGGACATTCTGGGAGTGTCTCCTGGGTGGGGGGTCGTCTGCGTGGGACATTGTCGGACTGGGGGTCGTCTGCGTGGGACTTTCCTGGACTGGGGGGTCGTCTGCGTGGGACTTTCTGTGACTGTCTCCTGGGTGGGGGGTCGTCTGTTAGTGATATTCTGGGACTGTCTCCAGGGTGGGGGGTCGTCTTCGTGGGACTTTCTGGGACTGGGGGTCGTCTGCGTGGGACTTTCTTGGACTGGGGGTTGTCTGTGTGGGACTTTCTGGGACTTGGGGTCGTCAGCGTGGGACATTCTGGCACTGTCTCCTGGGTGGGGGGTCGTCTGCTTGGGACTTTCTGGGACTGGGTGTCGTCTGCGTGGGACTTTCTGGGACTGTCTCCTGGGTGGTGGATCGTCTGCGTGGGACTTTCTGGGACATGGGTCGTCTGCGTGGGACTTTCTTGGACTGGGGGTCGTCTGCGTGGGACTTTCTGGGACTGGAGGTCGTCTGCGTGGGACTTTCTGGGACTGGGGGTTGTCTGCGTGGGACTTTCTGGGACTTGGGGTCGTCAGCGTGGGACATTCTGGCACTGTCTCCTGGGTGGGGGGTCGTCTGCTTGGGACTCTCTGGGACTCGGTGTCGTCTGCGTGGGACTTTCTGGGACTGTCTCCTGGGTGGTGGATCGTCTGCGTGGGACTTTCTGGGATTGGAGGTCGTCTGCGTAGGACTTTCTGGGACTGGAGGTCGTCTGCGTGGGACTTTCTGGGACTGGGGGTTGTCTGCGTGGGACTTACTGGGACTTGGGGTCGTCAGCGTGGGACATTCTGGCACTGTCTCCTGGTTGGGGTGTCGTCTGCTTGGGACTTTCTGGGACTGGGTGTCGTCTGCGTGGGATTTCTGGGACTGTCTCCTGGGTGGTGGATCGTCTACGTGGGACTTTCTGGGACATGGGTCGTCTGCGTGGGACTTTCTTGGACTGGGGGTCGTCTGCGTGGGACTTTCTGGGACTGGAGGTCGTCTGCGTGGGACTTTCTGGGACTGGGGGTCGTTTGCGTGGGTACTTTCTGGGACTGTCTCCTGGCTGGGGGGTCGTCTGCGTGGGACTTTTTGGGACTGTGGGTCGTCTGCGTGGGACATTCTGGGAGTGTCTCCTGGGTGGGGTGTCTTCTGCGTGGGACATTGTCGGACTGGGGGTCGTCTGCGTGGGACTTTCTGGGACTGGGGGTCGTCTTCGTGGGACTTTCTGTGACTGTCTCCTGGGTGGGGGATCGTCTGCGTGGGACTTTCTGGGACTGCCACCTGCGTGGGTGGTCGTCTGCGTGGGACTTTCTGGGACTGGGGGTCGTCTGCGTGGGACTTTCTGGGACTGTCTCCTGGGGGGTCGTCTGCGTGGGCCTTTCTGTGTCTGTCTCCTGGGTGGGGTGTTGTCTGCGTTGGACTTTGTGGGACTGGGGGTCGTCTGCGTGGGACTTTCTGGGACTGGGGGGTCGTCTGCGTGGGACTCTCTGGGACTCTCTCCTGGCTGGGGATCGTCTGCGTGGGACTTTCTGGGACTGGAGGTCGTCTGCGTGGGACGTTCTGCGACGGCCACCTTGGTCGGGGTTCGTCTGCGTGGGACATTCTTGGACTGTGGGTCGTCTGCGTGGGTACTTTCTAAGACTGGGGGTCGTCTGCGTGGGACATTCTGCGACTGTCTACTTGGAGGGGGTCGTCTGTTTGCGATTTTCTGGGACTGTCTCCTGGGTGGGGGGTCGTCTGCGTACGAATTTCTGTGACTGGGGGTCGTCTGCGTGGGACTTTCTGGGACTGTCTTCTGTGTGGGGTGTCGTCTGCGTGGGACTTTGTCGGAGTGGGGTCGTCTGCGTGGGACTTTCTGGGACTGGGGGTCGTCTGCGTGGGACTTTCTGGGACTGGGGGTTGTCTGCGTGGGACTTTCTGGGACTGGGGGTTTTCTCCGTGGGACTTTCTGGAACTGTGCTTCGTCTGCGTGGTTCTTTCTGGGACTGTCTCCTGGGTTGGGGTTCGTCTGTTTGGGACTTTCTGGCACTGTCTACTGTGGTGGGGGGGGCGTCTGCGTGAGACTTTCTGGGACTTGGGGTCGTCTGCGTGGGACTTTCTGGAACTGGGCGTCGTCTGCGTGGTACTTTCTAGGACTGTCTCTTGGGTGGGGGGGTCGTCTGCGTGGTACTTTCTGGGAATGTCTTCTGTGTGGGGGGTCGTCTGCGTGGGACATTCTGGGAGTGTCTCCTGGGTGGGGTGTCTTCTGCGTGGGACATTGTCGGACTGGGGGTCGTCTGCGTGGGACTTTCTGGGACTGGGGGTCGTCTTCGTGGGACTTTCTGTGACTGTCTCCTGGGTGGGGGATCGTCTGCGTGGGACTTTCTGGGACTGCCACCTGCGTGGGTGGTCGTCTGCGTGGGACTTTCTGGGACTGGGGGTCGTCTGCGTGGGACTTTCTGGGACTGTCTCCTGGGGGGTCGTCTGCGTGGGCCTTTCTGTGTCTGTCTCCTGGGTGGGGTGTTGTCTGCGTTGGACTTTGTGGGACTGGGGGTCGTCTGCGTGGGACTTTCTGGGACTGGGGGGTCGTCTGCGTGGGACTCTCTGGGACTCTCTCCTGGCTGGGGATCGTCTGCGTGGGACTTTCTGGGACTGGAGGTCGTCTGCGTGGGACGTTCTGCGACGGCCACCTTGGTCGGGGTTCGTCTGCGTGGGACATTCTTGGACTGTGGGTCGTCTGCGTGGGTACTTTCTAAGACTGGGGGTCGTCTGCGTGGGACATTCTGCGACTGTCTACTTGGAGGGGGTCGTCTGTTTGCGATTTTCTGGGACTGTCTCCTGGGTGGGGGGTCGTCTGCGTACGAATTTCTGTGACTGGGGGTCGTCTGCGTGGGACTTTCTGGGACTGTCTTCTGTGTGGGGTGTCGTCTGCGTGGGACTTTGTCGGAGTGGGGTCGTCTGCGTGGGACTTTCTGGGACTGGGGGTCGTCTGCGTGGGACTTTCTGGGACTGGGGGTTGTCTGCGTGGGACTTTCTGGGACTGGGGGTTTTCTCCGTGGGACTTTCTGGAACTGTGCTTCGTCTGCGTGGTTCTTTCTGGGACTGTCTCCTGGGTTGGGGTTCGTCTGTTTGGGACTTTCTGGCACTGTCTACTGTGGTGGGGGGGGGCGTCTGCGTGAGACTTTCTGGGACTTGGGGTCGTCTGCGTGGGACTTTCTGGAACTGGGCGTCGTCTGCGTGGTACTTTCTAGGACTGTCTCTTGGGTGGGGGGGTCGTCTGCGTGGTACTTTCTGGGAATGTCTTCTGTGTGGGGGGTCGTCTGCGTTGGACTTTCTTGGACTGGGGGTCGTCTGCGTGGGACGTTCTGGGACTGGCTCCTGGTTGGGTGATCTTCTGCGTGGAAATTTCTGGGACTGTCTCCTGGGTGGGGGTCGTCTGTGTGGGACTTTCTGGGACTGGGGGCGTCTGCGTGGGACATTCTGGCACTGGGGTCGTCTGCGTGGGACTTTCTGGGACAGGGGGTCGTCTGCGTGGGACTTTCTGGAACTCGGCGTCGTCTGCGTGTGACTTTCTGGGACTGTCTCCTGGGTGGGAGTTCGTCTGTATGGGACCTTCTGGGACTGTCTACTGTGTGGGGGGCGTCTGCGTGAGACTTTCTGGGACTCGGGGTCGTCTGCGTGGGACTTTCTGTGACTGGGGTTCGTCTGCGTGCGACTTTCTGGGACTGTCTCCTGGGTGGGGGTTCGTCTGCGTGGGACTCTCTGGGACTGTGGGTCGTCTGCGTGGGTCTTTCTGGGACTGTCTCCTGGGTGGGGGGTCGACTGCGGGGGACTTTCTGGGTCTGTCTCCTGGGTGGGGATCGTCTGCGTGGGACTCTGTGGGACTGGGTGTCGTCTGCGTGGGACTTTCTGGGACTGGGGGGTCGTCTGCGTGGGACTTTCTGGGACTGTCTCCTGGCTGAGGGGTCGTCTGCGTGAGTCTTTCTGGGACTGGAGGTCGTCTGCATGGGACTTTCTGGGACTGCCACCTGGGTGGGGGGGTCGTCTGCGTGGGACATTCTTGGACTATGTGTCGTGTGCGTGGGACTTTCTGGGACTGGGGGTCGTCTGCGTGGGTCTTTCTGTGACTGTCTCCTGGGTGGGGAGTCGTCTGTTTGGGACATTCTGGTACTGTCTTCAGGGTGGGGGTCGTCTTCGTGGGACATTCTGGGACTGGGGGGTCGTCTGCGTGGGACATTCTGGCACTGTCTCCTGTGTGGGGGGTCGTCTGCTTGGGACTTTCTGGGACTGGGTGTCGTCTGCGTGGGACTTTATGGGACTGTCTCCTGGGTGGGGGATCGTCTGCGTGGGACTTTCTGGGACTGCCAACTTGGTGGGGTTTCGTCTGCGTAGGACTTTCTGGGACTGGGGGTCGTCTGCGTGGGATTTTCTGGGACTGTCTCCTGGGTGGGGGTTCGTCTGCGTGGGCCTTACTGTGTCTGTCTCCTGGGTGGGGGGTCGTCTGCGTGGGACTTTGTGGGACTGGGGGTCGTCTGCGAGGGACTTTCTGGGACTGGGGGGTCGTCTGCGTGGGACTTTCTGGGACTTTTTCCTGTGTGGGGGGTCGTCTGCGTGGGACTTTGTGGGACTGGGAGTCGTCTGCGAGGGACTTTCTGGGACTGGGGGGTCGTCAGCGTGGGACTTTCTGGGACTGGAGGTCGTCTGCGTGGGACGTTCTGGGACTGCAACCTGGGTGGGGGGTCGTCTGCGTGGGACATTCTTGGACTGTGGGTCGTCTGAGTGGGACATTCTGGGAGTGTCTCCTGGGTGGGGGGTCGTCTGCGTGGGACATTGTCGGAATGGGGGTCGTCTGCGTGGGACTTTCTGTGACTGTCTCCTAGGTAGGGGGGTCGTCTGCGTGGGACTTTCTCGGACTTGGGTTTGTCTGCGTTGGACTTTCTGGGACTGTCTCCTGGGTGGGTGGTCTTCTGTTTGGGACTTTCTGGGACTGTCTCCTGTGTGGGGCGTCGTCTGCGTGGGACTTTCTGGGACAGGGGGTCTTCTGCGTGGGACTTTCTGGGACTGGGTGTCGTCTACGTTGGACTTTCTGGGACTGTCTCCTCAGTGGGGGGTCGTCTCCGTGGGACGTTCTGGGTCTGGGGGTCGTCTGCGTAGGACTTTCAATGACTGTCACCTGGGTGGGGGGTCGTCTGCGTTGGACATTCTGGGACTGTGGGACGTCTGCGTGGGACATTCTGGGACTGTCTCATGGGTGGGCGGTCGTGTGCTTTGGACTTTGTCGGACTGGAGGTCGTCTGCGTGGGACTTTCTGGGACTGGGGGTCGTCCGAGTGGGACTTTCTGGGACTGTCTCCTGGGTGTGGGATTGTCTGCGTGGTACTTTCTGGGACTGGGGGTCGTCTGCGTGGAACTTTCTTGGACTGGGTGTCGTCTGCGTGAGACATTCTGGGACTGTCTCCTGTGTGGCGGGTCGTGTGCGTGGGACTTTGTCGGACTGGGGGTCGTCTGCGTGGGACTTTCTGTGACTGGGGTTCGTCTGCGTGGGACTTTCTCCGACTGGGGTTCGTCTGCGTCGGACTTTTTGGGACTTGGTGTCGTCTGCGTGGGTCTTTCTGGAACTGTCTCCTGGGTGGGGGGTCGTCTGCTTGCGACTTTCTGGGACTGGGGGTCGTCTGCGTGGGACTTTCTCGGACTCAGGGTTGTCTGCGTGGGATTTTCTTAGACTGGGGGTCGTCTGTTTGGGACTTTCTGGGACTGGAGGTCTTCTGCGTGGGACTTTCTGTGACTGGGCGTCGTCTGCGTGGGACTTTCTGGGTCTGGGGTTCTTCTTCGTGCGACTTTCTGGGACTGTCTCCTGGGTGGGGGGTCGTCTGCGTGGGACTTTCTGGGACTGTCTCCTGGGTTGACGTCTTCTGCATGGGACTTTCTGGGATGGGGGTCTTCCTCGTGGCTCTTTCTGGGACTGTCTCCTGGGTGGGGGTCGTCTGCGTGGGACTTTCAGGGACTGTCTCCTGGGTGGGGGGTCGTCTGCGTGGTACTTTCTGGGACTGTCTACTGTGTGGGGGGTCGTCTGCGTTGGACTTTCGGGGACTGGGTGTCGTCTGCGTGGGACGTTCTGGGACTGGCTCCTGGGTGGGGGGTCTTCTGCTTGGAACGTTCTCGGACTGTCTCCTGGGTGGGGGGTCGTCTGCGTGGGACTTTCTTTGACTGGGGTTCGTCTGCGTGGGACTTTCTGGGACTGGGGGTCGTCTGCGTTGGACTTTCTGGGACTGTCTCCTGGGTGGGGGGTCGTCTGTTTGGGACTTTCTGTGACTGTCTCCTGTGTGGGGGGTCGTCTGCGTGGGACTTTCTGGGACTGGGGGTCGTCTGCGTGTTACTTTCGGGGACTGGCTGTCGTCTGCGTGGGACTTTCTGGGACTGTCTCCTCAGTGGGGGGTCGTCTCCGTGGGACTTTCTGGGTCTGGGGGTCGTCTGCGTAGGACTTTCTGTGACTGTCACCTGGGTGGGGGGTCGTCTGCGTGGGACTTTCTTTGACTGTGGGACGTCTGTGTGGGACATTCTGGGACTGACTCATGGGTGGGCGGTTGTGTTCTTTGGACTTTGTCGGACTGGAGGTCGTCTGCGTGGGACTTTCTGGGTCTGGGTGTCGTCTGCGTGGTTACTTTCTGGGACTGGGGGTCGTCTTCGTGGGACTTTCTGGGACTGTCTTTTGGGTGGGGGGTCGTCTGCGTGGGACTTTCTGGGACTGGGGGTCGTCCGAGTGGGACTTTCTGGGACTGTCTCCTGGGTGTGGGATTGTCTGCGTGGTACTTTCTGGGACTGGGGGTCGTCTGCGTGGAACTTTCTGGGACTGGGTGTCGTCTGCGTGGGACATTCTGGGACTGTCTCCTGTGTGGCGGGTCGTGTGCGTGTGACTTTGTCGGACTGGGGGTCGTCTGCGTGGGACTTTCTGGGACTGGGGTTCGTCTGCGTGGGACTTTCTACGACTGGGGTTCGTCTGCTTCGGACTTTCTGGGACTTGGTGTCGTCTGCGTGGGACTTTCTGGGACTGTCTTCTGGGTGGGGGGTCGTCTGCTTGCGACTTTCTGGGACTGGGGGTCGTCTGCGTGGGACTTTCTCGGACTCAGGGCTGTCTGCGTGGGATTTTCTTGGACTGGGGGTCGTCTGTTTGGGAATTTCTGGGACTGGAGGTCTTCTGCGTGGGACTTTCTGGGACTGGGGGTCGTCTGCGTGTGACTTTCTGTGACTGGGGTTCTTCTTCGTGCGACTTTCTGGGACTGTCTCCTGTTTGGGGGGTCGTCTGCGTGGGACTTTCTGGGACTGTCTCCTGGGTGGGCGTCGTCTGCATGGGACTTTCTGGGACTGTCTCCTGGGTGGGGGGTCATCTGCGTGGGACTTTCTGGGACTGGGGGTCGTCTGCGTGGGACTTTCTGGGACTGTCACCTGGGTGAGGGGTCTTCTGCGTGTTACTTTCGGGGACTGGGGGTCGTCTGCGTGGGACTTTCTGGGACTGTCTCCTGGGTGGGGGTCGTCTGCATCGGACTATCTGGGACTGTGGGTCGTCTGCGTGGGATTTTCTTGGACTGTCACCTGGGTGGGTGCATCTCTGCGTGGGACTTTCCGGGACAGGGGCTCGTCTGCGTGGGACTTTCTGGGACTGGGGTTCGTCTGCGTGGAACTTTCTGGGACTGTCTCCTGGGTGGGGGTCGTCTGCATGGGACTTTCTGGGACTGGGGTCTTCTGCGTGGCACTTTCTGGGACTGTCTCCTGGGTGTGGGGTCGTCTGCGTGGGATTATCTGGGACTGGGGGTCTTCTGCGTGGGACTTTCTGAGACTGGGGTTCGTCTGCGTGCGACTTTCTGGGACTGTCTCCTGGGTAGGGGGGTCGTCTGCGTGTGACTTTCTGGGACTTGAATTCGTCTGCGTGGGACTTTCTGGGACTGTCTCCTGGGTGGGTGGTCGTCTGCGTGGTACTTTCTGGGACTGTCTACTGTGTGGTGGGTCGTCTGCGTTGGACTTTCTGGGACTGGGGGTCGTCTGTGTGGGACTTTCTGGGACTGGCTCCTGGGTGGGGGTCTTCTGCGTGGAACTTTCTGGGACTGTCTCCTGGGTGAGGTTCGTCTTCCTGGGACATTCTGGGACTGGGGGTCGTCTGCGTGGGACATTCTGCGACTTTCTGTGACTGTCTCCTGGGTGGGGGGTCGTCTGCGTTGGACTTTTTGGGATTGGGGGTCGTCTGCGTGGGACTTTCTCGGACTGGGGGTCGTCTGCGTGGGACTTTCTGGTACAGGGGGTCGTATGCGTTGGACTTTCTTGGACTGTCGCCTGGGGGGTCGTCTGTTTGGGACTTTCTGGGACTGTCTCCTGTGTGGGGGGTCTTCTGCGTGGGACTTTCTGGGACTGGGTGTCGTCTTCGTGGGACTTTCTGGTACTGGGGGTCGTCTTCGTGGGACTTTCTGGGACTGTCTCCTGGGTGGGGGGTCCTCTCCGTTGGACTTTCTGGGCCTGGGGATCGTCTGCATGGTACTTTCTGGGACTGGGCGTCGTCTGCGTCGGACTTTCTGGTACAGGGGGTCGTCTGCGTTGGACTTTCTTGGACTGTCGCCTGGGGGGGTCGTCTGTTTGGGACTTTCTGGGACTGTCTCCTGTGTGGGGGGTCGTCTGCGTGGGACTTTCTGGGACTGGGGGTCGTCTGCGTGGGACTTTCTTGGACTGTGGGTCGTCTGCGTGGGACTTTCTGGGACTGGCTCCTGGGTGGGGGGTCGTCTCCGTTGGACTTTTTGGGCCTGGGGGTCGTCTGCATGGGACTTTCTGGGACGGTCACCTTGGTGGGGAGTTTTGTGCGTGGGACATTCTGGGTCTGTGGGACGTCTGCGTGGGACATTCTGGGACTGTCTCCTGGGTGGGGGGTCGTGTGCTTTGGATTTTGTCGGACTGGAGGTCGTCTGCGTGGGACTTTCTCGGACTGGCGGTCGTCTGCGTGTGTACTTTCTGGGAGTGGGTGTCGCCTGCGTGGGACTTTCTGGGACTGTCTCCTGGGTGGGTGTTCGTCTGTTTTGGGACTTTCTGGGCCTGTCTCCTGGGTGGGGGGTCGTCTTCATGGGACTTTCTGGGACTGGGGTTCGTCTGCGTGGGACTTTCTGGGGCTGTCTCCTGGGTGGGGGGTAGTCTGCGTGGGACTTTCTGGGTATGGGTTTCGTCTGCGTGGGCGTTTCTGTCTCCTGGGTGGCGGTCGTCTGGCTGGGACTATCTGGGACTGTGGGTCGTCTGCGTGGGACTTTCTGGGACTGGGGGTCGTCTGCGTGGGACTTTCTGGGACTGGGGGCCGTCTGCGTGCGACTTTCTGGGACTGTCTCCTGGGTGGGGGGTCGTCTGTTTGGGACTTTCTGGGACTGTCTACTGGGTGGGGGCTCGTCTGCGTTGGACTTTTTGGGACTGGGGTCCGTATGCGTGGGACTTTCTGGGGCTGTCTCCTGGGTGGGGTGTCGTCTGCGTGGGACTTTCTGGGACTGGGGGTCGTCTGCGTGGGACTAAGGCAGTTTCACACAAGAGCCAGGCGTATTCGGCTTGTAGCAGGCTGAGATTTCTTGTAAGGCAGTTTTGAAAAAAAGAGACAGGAGATGTCGTTTTGTAGCAGCCTGAGATTGCTTTGAAGACAGTTTTCACAAAAGAGCCAAGAGAAGTCGACTCGAGACGCCTGGGATTGCTTGTGAGGCAATTTGCCCAAAAAGTCAAGAGAATTGTGCTGGCGGCACCCTGAGATTTCGTGTAAGGCAGTTGTCACAAAAGATACAGGATATGTCGATTTGTAATGGCCTGAGATTGCTTGTAATGCAGTTTCACAAAAGAGCCAGGCGTATTCAGCTTGTAGCAGGGTGAGATTGCTTGTAAGGTTGCTTTTAAAAAAAAGATACAGGAGATGTCGATTTGTAGCAGCCTGAGATTGCTTTTAAGGCAGTTTTCACAAAAGAGACAAGAGAAGTCTTGTTCGTAGATGCCTGGGATTGCTTGTAAGGCAATTTGCACAAAAGAGCCAGGAGAATTCGGTTTGCAGCAGCCCTAGATTGCTTGTAAGGCAGTTGCCACAAATGAGCCAGGAGAAATCGGCTCGTAGCCGACTGGGATTGCTTGTAAAGCAATTGGCACAAAAAGCCAGGAGAATTGGGATTGCTGCAGCCTGAGATTGCTTGTAAAGCAGTTGTCACAATAGAACCAGGAGAATTCGGCTTGTAGCAGCCTGAGATTGCTTGTAAGGCAGTTACCACAAAAGAGCCAGGAGAAATCGGCACGTAGCCGCCTTGGATTGCTGTAAAGGCAATTGGCACAAAAAGTCAGGAGTACTGTTCAGGTGGCAGCCTGAGATTGCTTGTAAGGCAGTTGTCAAAGAAGAGACAGGAGATGTCGATTTGTAGCGGCCTTAGATTGCTTGCAAGGCAGTTTCACAAAAAAGCCAGGCGTATTCGGCTTGTAGCAGCCTGAGATTGCTTGTAAGGCAGTTTCACCAAAGAGACATGAGATATCGTTTTGTAGCAGCCTGATATTACTTGTAAGGCCGTTTTCACAAAAGAGCCAAGAGAAGTCGGCTCGTAGCAGCCTGACATTGCTTGTGAGGCAGTTGTCACAGAAGCGCCAGGAGAATTCGGCTTGTAGCAGCCTGAGATTTCTTGTAAGGCAGTTGCCACAAAAGAGCCAGGAGAAATCGGCTCGTAGCCGCCTGGGAATGTCTTTTAAGGCAATTGGCACAAAAAGCTAGGAGAATTGGGATTGCTGCAGCCTGAGATAGCTTGTAAGGCAGTTGTCACAATAGAACCAGGAGAATTCGGCTTGTAGCAGACTGAGATTGCTTGTAAGGCAGTTACCACAAAAGAGCCAGGAGAAATCGGCACGTAGCCGCCTGGGATTGCTTTTAAGGCAATTGGCACAAAAAGTCAGGAGAACTGTCCTGGCGGCAGCCTGAGATTGCTTGTAAGGCTGTTATCACAAAAGCGCCAGGAGAATTCGGCTTGTAGCAGCCTGAGATTTCTTGTAAGGCAGTTGCCACAAAAGGGTCAGGAGAAATCGGCTCGTAGCCGCCTGGGATTGCTTGTCAGGCAATTCGCACAAAAAGCCAGGAGATTTCATTTTGCTGAAGCCTGAGAATGCTTGTAAGGCAGTTGTCACAAAAGAGCCAGGATATGTCGATTTGTAGCGGCCTGAGATTGCTTGTAAGGCAATTGGCACAAGAAGTCAGGAGAATTGGGCTAGCGGCAGCCTCATATTGCTTGTAAGGCAATTGTAACAAAAGGGAAAGGAGATGTCGATTTGTAGCGGCCTGAGATTGCTTGCAAGGCAGATTTCACAAAAGAGCCAAGAGAAGTTTCCTAGTAGCATCCTGATTTTGCTTGTAATGCAGTTATCACAAAAGAGCCAGGAGAAATCGCCTCTTAGCCGCCTGGGATTGCTTGTAAGGCAATTGGCACAAAAGCCAGGTGAATTGGGATTGCTGCAGCCTGAGATTGCTTGAAAGGCAGTTTTCACAAAAGAGTAGATTGCTTGTTTTCACAAAAGAGCCAAGAGAAGTCGGCTAGTAGCATCCTGATTTTGCTTGTAAGGCAATTGGCACAAAAATCAAGAGAATTGGGCTAGCGACAGCCTGAGATTGCTTGTAAAGCAGTTGTCACAAAAGAGCCATGAGATGTCGATTTGTAGCGAACTGAGATTCCATGTAAGGCAGTTTCACAAAAGAGCCAGGCGTATTCGGCTTGTAGCAGGCTGAGAATGCTTGTAAGGTAGTTTTCACAAAAGAGACAGGAGATGTCGATTTGTAGCAGCATCTGATTGCTTGTAAGGCAGTTTTCACAAAAGAGCCAAGATAAGTCAGCTCGTAGCAGTCTGACATTGCTTGTAAGGCAGTTGTCAAAAAAGAGCCAGAAGAATTCGTCTTGTAGCTGACTGAGATTGCTTGTAAGGCAGTTGCCACAAAAGAGCCATGAGATGTCGATTTGTAGCGGCCTGAGATTCCATGTAAGGCAGTTTCACAAAAGAGCCAGGCGTATTCGGCTTGTAGCAGGCTGAGAATGCTTGTAAGGTAGTTTTCACAAAAGAGACAGGAGATGTCGATTTGTAGCAGCATCTGATTGCTTGTAAGGCAGTTTTCACAAAAGAGCCAAGATAAGACAGCTCGTAGCAGTCTGACATTGCTTGTAAGGCAGTTGTCAAAAAAGAGCCAGAAGAATTCGTCTTGTAGCTGACTGAGATTGCTTGTAAGGCAGTTGCCACAAAAGAGCCAGGAGAAATAGGCTCGTAGCCGCCTGGGATTGCTTGTAAGGCAATTGGCACAAAAAGCCAGGAGAATTGGGCTTTTAGCAGCCTGAGAATGCTTGTAAGGCAGATCCTACAAATGAGCTAGGAGAAATCGGCTCGTAGCAGCCTGGGATTGCTTGTAAGGCAATTGGCACAAAAAGCGTGGCGAATTGGGCTTGCTGCAGACTGAGATTGCTTGAAAAAACAGTTGTCACAAAAGAGCCAGGCGCTGTCGATTTGCAGCGCCATGTGATTGCTTGTAAGGCAGTTTTCACAAAAGATCCAAGAGAAGTCGGCTCGTAGCAGCCTGACATTGCTTGTAAGGCACTTACAACAAAAGAGCCAGGAGAAATCGGAACGTAGCCGCCTGGGATTGCTTTTAAGGCAATTGGCTCAAAAAGTGAGGAGAATTGGGCTAGCGGCAGCGTGATATTGCTTGTGAGGCAGTTGTCACAAAAGAGACAGGAGATGTCGATTTGTAGCGGCCTGAGATTGCTTGCAAGGCAGTTTCCCAAAAGAGCCAGGCGTATTCACCTTGTAGCAGGCTGAGATAGCTTGTAAGGCAGTTTTCACAAAAGATCCAAGAAAAGTCGGCTGGTAGAAGCCTGAGGTTGCTTGTAAGGCAGTTGCCACGAAAGAGCCAGGAGAATTGGGCTTGCTGCAGCCTGAGATTCGTTGTAAGGTAGTTTTCACAAAAGAGACAGAAGAAATCGGCTCGTAGCCGCCTGGGATTATTTGTAAGGCAATTGGCACAAAAAGCCAAGAGAATTGGGCTTGTAGCAGTCTGAGAATGCTTGTAAGACAGATGCCACATATGTGCCAGGAGAAATCGGTTCGTAGCAGCCTGGGATTGCTTGTAAGGCAATTGGCACAAAAAGTCAGGAGAATTGGACTAGCTGCAGCCTGAGATTGCTTGTAAGGCAGTTGTCACGAATGAGCCAGGAGAAATCGGTTCGTAGCCGCCTGGGATTGCTTGTAAGGCAATTGGCACAAAAAGCCAGGAGAATTGGGATTGCTGCAGCCTGAGATTGCTTGTAAGGCAGTTTTCACAAAAGAGACAGGAGATGTCGATTTGTAGCGGCCAGAGATTGCTTGCAAGGCAGTTTCACAAAAGAGCCAGGCGTATTCGTCTTGTAGGAGGCTGAGATTGCTTGTTAGGCAGTTTTCACAAAAGAGACAGGAGATGTCGATTTGTAGCGGCCTTAGATTGCTTGCAAGGCAGTTTCACAAAAGAGCCAGGCGTATTCGTCTTGTAGCAGGCTGAGATTGCTTGTAAGGCAGTTTGCACAAAAGAGACAGGAGTTGTGGGTTTGTAGCAGTCTACTTGATTGCTTGGAAGTATGTTGGCACAAAAGAGGCAGGAGAAATCGGCTTGTAGCAGCCTGAGATCCTTTGTAAGACAGTTTTCACAAATAGCCCGGAGAAGTCGGCCCATAGAAGCAGGAGATTGCTTGTAAGGCAGTAGTCAAAAAAGAGCAAGCAGGTGTAGGCTTGTAGCGGACTCAGATTAATATAAGGCAATTTCCACATATGTCCCAGGAGAACCGGCTCGTAGAACCTGAGATTTCGTGTAAGGCAGTTTACACAAAAAGCCAGGAGAAGTGTGCTCGTAGCAGCTTGGGATTGCTTGTAAGGCAATTGGCACAAAATAATCAGGCCTAGTCGGCTTGTATCAGCCTGAGATTGCTTGTAAGGCAGTTGTCACAAAAGAGTCAGGCGTAGTCAGCTTGTAGCAGTCTGAGATTGCTTGTAAGTCAGTTGTCAAAAAAGAGCCAGGAGACCGATTTGTAGCAGCCTGGTATTTCTTGTAAGGCAGTTGCCACAAAAGAGCCAGTTGAAATAGGCTCGTATCAGCCTGGGATTGCTTGTAAGGCAGTTGTCACAAATGAGCCAGGAGATGTCGATTTTAGCAGCCTGAGAATGCTTGTAAGGCTGTTGCCAAAAAAGAGCCAGGTGAAATAGGCTCGTAGCATCCTGGGATTGCTTGTAAGGAAATTTGCACAAAGAGCCGTGAGAATTGGGCTTGCTGCAGCCTGAGATTCCTTGTAAGGCAGTTGTCACAAATGAGCCAGGAGATTTCGATTTGTAGCAAGCTGAGGTTTCTTGTAAGGCAGTTGTCTCAAAAGAGAAAGGCGTAGTAGTCTTGTGGCAGCCTGAGATTGCTTGTAATGCAGTTACCACATAAGAGCAAGCAGGTGTAGTCTTGTAGCAGCCTGAGATTGCTTGAAAGGCAATTTTCACAAAATATCCAGGAGAAGCGGCTCGTAGAAGCCTGACATTGTTTTTAATGCAATTGGCACAAAAGAGCCAGGAGAAGTGGGCTTGTAGCTGCCTAAGATTGCCTGTAAGGCAGTTTTCACAAAAGAGCCAGTTGATGACGAATTGTAGCAGCCTGAGATTATGTGTAAAACAGTTGGCACAAAAGGGCCAAGCGTAGTCGTCTTGTAGCAGCCTGAGATTGCCTGTAAGGCAGTTGCCACAAAAGAGCAAGGAGAAATCGGCTCGTAGCAGCCTGAGATTGCTTGTAAGGCAATTGGCACGAAAGAGCCTTGAGATCGATTCGTAGCAGCCTGAGATTGCTTGTAAGGCAGTTGTCATAGAAGATCCAGGCGAAGTCGGCTCGTAGCAGCCTGATATTGCTTGGAAGGCAGTTGGCACAAAAGAGGCAGGAGAAATCGACTTGTAGCAGCCGGAGAACCTTTGTAAGACAATTTTCACAAATGGCCTGGAGAAGTCGGGAGATTGCTTTTAAGGGAGTTGTCAAAAAGAGTCAGCAGGTGTAAGTTTGTAGCAGACTGCGATTGCTTGAAAGGCAATTTTCACAAATGTGCCAGGAGAACCGGCTCGTAAAAGCCTGAGATTGCGTGTAAGGCAATTTTCACAAAAAGCCAGGAGAAACGGGCTCGTAGCTGCGTGGAATTGCTTGTAATGAAATTGGCACAAAAATCCAGGAGAATTGTGCTTGCTGCTGTGATTGCATGTAAGGCAGTTGCTACAAAAGAGCCAGGCGTATTCGGCTGGTAGAAGCCTGAGATTGCTTGTAAGGCAGTTTTCACAAGAGAGCCAAGAGAAGTCGGCTCGGAGCAGCCTGACATTGCTTGTAAGGCAGTTGTCACAAAAGAGCCAGGAGAATTCGGCTTGTAGCAGCCTGAGATTGCTTGTAAGGCAGTTGACAAAAGAGCCAGAAGAAATCAGCCCGAAGCAGCCTGGGATTACTTGTGAGGCAATTGGCAAAAAAGCCAGTAGAATTAGGCTTGCTGCACCCTGAGATTGCTTGTAAGGCCAGGCGTAGACGGCTTGTAGCAGTCTGAGATTGCTTTTAAGGCATTTGTCACAAAAGAGCCAGGAGAATTCGGCTTGTAGCAGCCTGAGATTGCTTGTAAGGCAGTTGCCACAAAAGAGCCAGGAGAAATCCGCTAGTAGCAGCCTGGGATGTCTTGTAAGGCAATTGGCACAAAAGAGCCAGGAGATCGGCTCGTAGCAGCCTGAGATTGCTTGTAAGGCAGTTGTCATAGAACAGCCAGGCTCGTAGCAGCCTGAGATTGCTTGGAAGGCAGTTGGCAGAATAGAGGCAGGAGAAATCGGCTTGTAGCAACCTGAGATCCCTTGTAAGACAGTTTTCACAAATTGCCCGATGAAGTCGGCCCATAGCAGCCTGAGATTGCTTGTAAGGCAGGTTTCACAGAAGAGCCAGCAGAATACGGCTCGTAGCAGCCTGGGATTGCTTGTAAGGCAATTGTCACAAAAAGCCAGGAGAATTGGGCTTGCTGCAGCCTGAGATTCGTTGTAAGGCAGTTGTCACAAAAAGCCAGGAGAAATGGGCTCGTAGCTGCGTGGGATTGCTTGTAAGGCAATTGGCACAAAAAGCCATGAGAATTGGCTTGCTGCAGCCTGAGATTGATTGTAAGGCAGTTGTCACAAAAGAGTCAGGAGATGTCGATTTTTAGCAACCTGAGATTGCTTGTAAGGCAGTGGTCACAAAAGAGACAGGCGTAGTCAGCTTGTAGCAGCCTGAGATTGATTTTAGCGCAGTTTTCACAGAAGAGCCAGCAGGTGTGGGCTTGTATCAGCCTGAGATTGCTTGTAAGGCAGTTTTCACAAAAGAGCCAGGATATGCCGTTTTGTAGCAGCCTGAGATTGCTTGTAAGGGATTTTTCATTTGGTCAGATAGTAAAAAGTACAGCTTTAACGATGTGCGCGTTATGTCGTCTGACAATTTACAGCGTCCGAATTCCAGTGTGCACAATAAGACTGCATTTCTAATTTTTCTTTTTTCGAATTCACAAAATATTGGTGTCCAAATGTCGGGAATTTCTTGCCTTATCCATAATACCAAATGTTTTTTCTACACCTTGACTAGTGTCGAGGCGAAATTCAACGTTATGGGGACTTGTGTTAGGTCATTTGCGGACATTTTCATCCGGTCCTAAACTGGGAAATCAGTCATATTTCACTTGTTTATAACTTTTTTCCTGTAAAAGAAATATTTTCAAAATGGGTATCAAATTGTGTGCAATTATTTGATTTGTCTATGTTTACAGGGCGTTTTATTTTGGTCCGATAGTAAAAAGTACAGCTTTCACCATGTGAGCGGTATGTCGTCTGACAATTTAAAGTGTCCGAATTCCAGTGTGCACAATAAGACTGCATTTCTATTTTTTACTTTTCATCGAATCCACTAAATATTGGTGTACAATTGTCGGGTATTTCTTGCTTATCCATAATTACAAAAGTTTTTTCTACACGTTGATTAGAGTCGAGGCGAAATTCAACGATATGTGCACTTGTGTTAGCACATTTGCGGAAATTTTCATGCGGCCCTGAACTGGGAAATCAGTCATATTTCACGTGTTTATAACATTTATCCTGTAAAAGAAATATTTTCAAAATGGGTATCAAATTGTGTGGAATTATTTGATTTGTCTATGTTTACAGGGATTTTTCATTTCGTCAGATAGTAAAAAGTACAGCTTTCACCATGTGCGCGGTATGTCGTCTGACAATTTACGGCGTCCGAGCATGTGCACAATAAGACTGCATTCTAAGAACATCAGGCTTAGAAGATGCAATATATAATATAATCCGGATGAAAATCGGAATTCTAATGATGAATAGGATGTGATCATACCCGACATATATGTTTTGACGCTTTTCGCCGTATAACAGACTGCTACTTAGCACAACGCTTGATATTGATAAAAATGCATTCATTAATGTTATTGTCTGAAATTAATGTCATCATTCTATGAACATCAGGTTTAGATGATGCAATATGTAATATAATCCGGATGAAAATCTGAATTCTAATGATGAATAGGATGCGATCCTACCCGACATGTATGTTTTGTCGCTTTTCGACGTATAACAGACAGCTACTTAGCAGACGCTTGATATTAATAAAAATGCATTCATTAATGTTATTTTCTGAAACTTGTGTCACAATTCTATGAACATCAAGAGAAGATGATGCAATATGTAATATAATCCGTATGAAAATCTGAATTTTAATGATGAATAGGATGCGATCATCCCCGACATGTATGTTTTGTCGCTTTTCGCCGTATAACAGACAGCTATTTGCAGACGATTGATATTAATAAAAATGCATTCATTAATGTTATTTTCTGAAACTAGTGTCAGCATTCTATTAACATCAGGCTTAGATGATGGAATATGGAATAAAATCCGGATGAAAATCTGAATTCTAATGATGAATAGGATCCGATCATACCGACATGTATGTTTTGGCGCTTTTAGCCGTATAACAGACAGCTATTTAGCAGACGCTTGATATTAATAAAAATGCATTCATTAATGTTATTTTCTGAAACTAGTGACATCATTCTATGAACATCAGTCTTAGATGATGCAATATGTAATATAATCTTTATGAAAATCCGAATTGTAATGATGAATAGGATGCGATCATACCCGACATGTATGTTTTGTCGCATTTCGCCGTATAATAGACAGTTACTTAGCAGTCTTTTGATATTAATAAAAATGCCTTCATTAATGGTATTTTCTGAAACTAGTGTCACCATTCTATGAACATCAGGTTTAGATGATGCAATATATAATATAATCCGTATGAAAATCTGAATTCTAATGATGAATAGGATGCGATCATACCCGACATGTATGTTTTATCGCTTTTCGCCGTATAACAGACACTTATTTGCAGACGCTTGATATTAATAAAAATGCATTCATTAATGTCATTTTCTGAAACTAGTGTCACAATTCTATGAACATCAGACTTAGATGATGCAATATGTAATATAATCCGTGTGAAAATCTGAATTCTAATGATGAATAGGATGCGATCATACCCGACATGTATGTTTTGTCGCTTTTCCTGTATAAAAAACAGCTACATAACAAACGCGTGATATTAAAAGAAATGCATTCATTAATGTTACTTTCTGAAACTAGTGTCAGCATTCTATGAACATCAGGCTTAGATGATTCAATACGTAATATAATCCGAATGAAAATGTGAATTCTAATTATGAATAGGATGCGCTAACCCGACATGTATGTTTTGTCGCTTTTCGCAGTATAACAGACAGTTACTTAGCAGACGCTTGATATTAATAAAAATGCATTCATTAGTGTTATTTTCTGAAACTAGTGTCAACATTCTAGGAAGATCAAGCTTAGATGATGCACTATGTAATATAATCCGGATGAAAATCTGAATTATAATGATGAATAGGATGCGATCATACCCGACATTTATGTTTTGTCGCTTTTCGCCGTATAATAGACAGTTACTTAGCAGACGCTTGATATTTATAAGAATGCATTCATTCATGTTATTTTCTGAATCTAGTGTCTGCATTCTATGAACATGAGGCTTAGATGATGCAATATATAATATAATCCGGATGAAAATCTGAATTCTAATGATTAATAGGATGCGATCATTACCCGACATGTATGTTTTGTCGCTTTTCGCCGTATAACAGACAATTAATTAGAGGTCGCTTGATATGAATAAAATTGCATTCATTAATGTTATTTTCTGAAATAGTGTCAGTATTCTATGAACATCAGACTTAGATGATGCAATATGTAATATAATCCGTGTGAAAATCTGAATTCTAATGATGAATAGGATGCGATCATAACCGACATGTATGTTTTGTTGCTTTCCGCCGTAAAAAAAACAGTTAATTAGCAGACGCTTAATATTAATAAAAATGATTTCATTAATGTTATTCGCTGTAATAGTGTCTGCATTCTATGAACATCAGGCGTAGATGATACAATATGTAATATAATTCGGATGAAAATCTGAATTCTAATGATGAATAGGATGCGATCATTACCCGACATGTATGTTTTGTCGCTTTTCGCTTTATAACGGATAGTTACATAGCAGATTCTTGATTTTAATATAAATGCATTCATTAATGTTATTTTCTGAAACGAGTGTCAGCATTCAATGAACATCAGGCTTAGATAACGCAATATGTAATATAATGCGGATGAAAATCTGAATTCTAATGATGAATAGGATACGATGATTACCCGACATGCATGTTTTGTCGCTTTTCGCCGTATAACAGACAGTTACTTAGCAGACGCTTGATATTAATAAAAATACATTCATTAATGTTATTTTCTGAAAATAGTGTCAATATGTTAAGAACATCAGGCTTTGATGATGCAATATGTAATATAATCCGGATGAAAATCTGAATTCTAATTATGAATAGGATGCGATGTTTACCCGACATGTATGTTTTGTCGCATTTCGCCGTATAACAGAGAGTTACTTAGCAGACGCTTTATATTAACAAAAATGCATTCATAAATGTTATTTTCTGAAATAGTGTCAACATTCTATGAACATCAGGCTTAGATGATGCAATATATAATATAATCCGGATAAAAATCTTAATTCTAATGATGAATAGGATCCGATGATTACCCGATATCTATGTTTTGTCGTATTTCGCTGTATAACAGACAGTTACTTAGCAGACGCCTGATATTAATAAAAATGCATTCATTAATGTTATTTTCTGTAACTAGTGTCAGCATTCTATGAACATCAGGGTTAAGTGATGCCATATGTAATATAATCCGGATGCAAATCTTAATTCTAATGAAGAATATGATGCCATCATTACCTGACATGTATGTTTTGTCGCTTTTCGCCGTATAACAGACAGTTACTTAGCAGACGCTTGATATTAATAAAAATTCATTTATTAATGTTATTTGCTGAAATAGTGTCAGCATTCTATGAACATCAGTCTTAGATGATGCGATATGTAATATAATCCGGATGAAAATCTGAATTCTAATGATGAATAGGATGCGATGATTACCCGACATGTATGTTTTGTCGCCTTTCCCCGTATAACAGACAGTTACTTAGCAGACGCTTGATTTTATTAAAAATTCATTTATTAATTTTATTTGCTTAAATAGTGTCAGCATTCTATGAACTTCACTCTTAGATGATGCAATATGTAATATAATCCGGATAAAAATCTGAATTCTAATGATGAATAGGATGCGATCATACCCGACATGTTTGTTTTGTCGCTTTTCGCCGTATAACAGACAGTTACTTAGCAGACGCTTGATATTAATAAAAATGCATTCATTAATGCTTTTTTCTTAAACTTGTGACAGAATCCTATAAACATATGTCTTACGTGATGCAAAATGTAATATAATCCGGACTAAAATCTGAATTCTAATGAAGAATATGATACGATCAAACCCCACGTGAATGTTTTGTCGCTTTTCGTCGTATAACCGACAGTTATTTATCAGAGTCTTGATATTAATAAAAATGCATACATTAATGTTATTTTCTCAAACTCGTGTCAACATTCTATAAATAGAAGTCTTAAATGATTCATAATATATTATAATCGGGTAGAGAATCTGAATTCTAATGATGAATATTCTCCGATCATACCTGACATGTACGTTTTGTCACTTTTCGCTGTATGACCGGCATTTTCTTAGCAGAGGTTTCATATTATTAAAAATGAATTCATTAATGTTATTTTCTGAACCATTAGTCTTAGATGATGCTAAATGTAAGATAAACCGGAAGACAATCTAAATTGTAATAATGAATGACATGCGATCAAAGCGGACTTGGATGTTTTGTCGCTTTTCGCCGTACAAACGAAGCTACTTTGCAGACTCTTGATATTAATAAAAATGCAATCATTAATGTTATTTTCTGAAGCTAGTATCAGCATTCTATAAACTTAAAGCTTAGATGATGCAAAATATAATATAATCCGGAAGAAAATTTGAATTTTATGATGAATATTATGCGATCAAAACCCGACTTGAATGTTTTGTGGCTTTTCGCCGTATATCCGACAGTTACTTAGCAGAGGCCTGATATATATTTAAAATGCGTTCATTAATGTTATTTTCTTAAACTAGCGCCAGAATTCTATGAAGAAAAGTCTGAGATGATGCAAAATGTAATATAATCCTGAGGAAAATCTGAATTCTAATGATTAATATGATGCTATCAAACCCGACAAGAATGTTTTGTCGCATTTCGTTGTTTAACAGACAGTTACTTAGCAGACGCTCCATATTAATAAAAATGCAGTCATTAATGTTATTTTCTGAAACTCGTCTCCGCATTCTATAAACATAAGGCATAGATGATGTAATATGTAATATAATCCGGAAGAAAATCTGAATTCTTAGGATGAAATTGATGCGATCAAATCCGACTTGGATTTTCTGTCACTTTTCGCCTATTAAACGAATTACTTCGCAGACGTTTGATATTAATAAAAATGCATTAAGAAATGTTATTTTCTTAAACTAGTCTGAGAATTCTATAAACATAAGTCATAGATTATACAAAATATAATTTAATTCGTGAGAAAATCTGAATTCTAATTATAAATTTGATGCGATTAAATTTGACATGGACGTTGTATCGCTTTTCGCCGTATAACAGACAGTTACTCAGTAGACGTTTGATATTAATAAAAATGCATTCATTAATGTTATTTTCCTCTACTAGTGTCAACATCCTATAAACATAAGTCATACATTATGCAAAATTTAATATAATCCAGCAGAAAATCTGAATTCTTATGATGAATATGATGCGATCAAAACCGATTTGGATGTTTTGTCTCTTTTCGCCGTATTGCCGACAGTTACTTAGCAGACGCTTGATATTAATAAAAATGCATTAATTAAATTTCTTTTCTTAAAATAATGCCAGCATTCTATGAACATAATGCTTTATGATGCAAAATGTAATATAATCCGGAAGAATATATCGAATCTTATGAAGAATATGATGCGATCAAACCCGACCTATTTTGTAGCTTTTCGCCGTATAATCGACAGTTACATAGTAGACGCTTGATATTAATAAAAATGCATTCATTTATGTTATTTTCTTAAACTACTGTCATCATTCTATTAAAAGAGTGTTAGATCATGCAAAATGTATTATAATCCGGATGAAAATCTGAATTCTAATGATGAAGCGGATACCATCATACCCGACAGGTATGTTTTGTCGCTTTTCGCCGTATAGCAGAGAGTTACTTAGCAGACGCTTGATATTAATAAAAATTCATTCATTAATGTTATTTTCTGAAATAGTGTCAACATTCTATGAACTTCAGTTTTAGATGATGCAATATGTAATATAATCTGGATGAAAATCTGAATTATAATGATGAAGCGGATACCATCATACCCGACAGGTATGTTTTGTCGCTTTTCGCCGTATAACAGAGAGTTACTTAGCAGACGCTTGATATTAATAAAAATGCATTCATTAATGTTATTTTCTGAGATAGTGTCAAAATTCTATGAACTTCAGTTTTAGATGATGCGATATGTAATATAATCCGGATGAAAATCTGAATTATAATGATGAATAGGATGCGATTATTACCGCACATGTATATTTTGCACTTTTCGCCGTATAACAGACAGTTACTTAGCAGACGCTTGATATGAATAAAAATACATTCATTAATGTTATTTTCTGAAACATGTGTCAGCATTCTATGAACATCACGCTTAGATGATGCAATATGTAATATAATCCGGATGAAAATCTGAATTCTAAAGATGAATAGGATGCGATCATTACCCGACATATATGTTTTGTCGCTTTTCGCCGTATAACAGACAGATACTTAGCAGACGCTTGATATTAATAACAATTCATTCATTAATGTTATTTGCTGAAATAGTGTCAGCATTCAATGAACATCAGGCTTAGATGAGGCAATATGTAATATAATCCTGATGAAAATCTGAATTCTAATGACGAATAGGATGCGATGATTACCCGACATATATGTTTTGTCGCTTTTCGCCGTATAACAGACAATTATTTAGCAGACGCTTGATATTAATAAAAATGCATTCATTAATGTTATAAATAATTGTCTGTTATAAGGCGAAAAGCGACAAAACATACATGTCGGGTAATCATCGCATCCTATTCCTCTTTAGAATTCCGATTTTCATCCGGATTATATTACATATTGCATCATCTAAGTCTGATGTTCATAGAATGCAGAAACTATTTCAGAAAATAACATTAATGAATGCATTTTTATTAATATCAAGCGTCTGCTAAGTAATTGTCTGTTATACGGCGAAAAGAGACAAGTCATACATGTCGGGTAATGATCGAATCCTATTCATCATTATAATTCAGATTTTCATCCGGATTTTATTACATATTACATCATCGAAGCCTGATGTTAATAGAATGCTGACACCATTTCAGAAAATAACGTTAATGAATGCATTTTTATTAATATCAAGCGTCTGCTAAGTAACTGTCTGTTATACGGCAAAAAGCGACCAAAAATACATGTCAGTTAATGATCGCATCATATTCTTCATTAGAATTAAGATTTGCATCCGGATTATATTACATGTTGCATTATCTAAGCCTGATTTTCATAGAATGCTCACACTATTTCAGCAAATAACATTAATGAATGGATTTATATTAATATAAAGCGTCTGATAAGTAACTGTCTGTTATTCGGCGAAAAGCGACAAACATTCATGTCGGGTAATGATCGCATCCTATTCATCATTAGAAGTCAGATTTTCATTGGGATTATAGTACATATTGCATCATCTAAGCCTGATGTACATAGAATGCTGACACAATTTCAGAAAATAACATTAATGAATTCATTTTTATTCATATCAATCGTCCTCTAATTAGCTGTCTGTTATACGGCGAAAAGCGAGAAAACATACATGTGGGGTTATGATGGCATCCTATTCATCATTAGAATTCAGATTTTCATACGGATTATATTACATATTCCATCATCTAAGCCTGATGTTCATAGAATGGTGACACTAGTTTCAGAAAATAACATTAATGAATGCATTTTTATTAATATCAAGCGTCTGTTATGTAGCTGTCTCTTATACGGCGAAAAGCGACAAAGCATACAAGTCGGGTATGATCGTACACTATTATATAATTAGAATTCAGATTTTCATCCGGATTATATTACATATTTAGTCATCTAAGCCTGATGTGCATAGAATGCTGACACTCATTTAGAAAATATTAATAATGAAATCATTTTTATTAATATCAACCGTCTGCTAAGTAACTGTCTGTTATACGGCGAAAAGCGACAAAACATACATGTCGGGTATGATCGCATCCTATTCATCATTAGAATTCAGATTTTCATCCGGATTATATTACATATTGTATCATCTAAGACTGAAGTTCATAGAATGCTGACACTATTTCAGCAAATAACATTAATAAATGAATTTTTATTAATATCAAGCGTCTGCTAAGTAACTGTCTGTTATACGGGGAACGGCGACAAAACATACATGTCGGGTAATCATCGCATCCTATTCATCATTAGAATTCAGATTTTCATCCATATTATTTTACATATCGCATCATCTAAGACTGATGTTCATAGAATGCTGACACTATTTAATCAAATAACATTAATAAATGAATTCTTATTAATATCAAGCGTCTGCTAAGTAACTGTCTGTTATACGGCGAAAAGCGACAAAACATACATGTCGGGTATGATCGCATCCTATTCATCATTAGAATTCAGATTTTCATCCGGATTATATTACATATTGCATCATCTAAGCCTGATGTTCATAGAATGTTGACACTATTTCAGAAAATAACATTAATGAATGTATTTTTATTAATATCAAGCGTCTGCTAAGTAACTGTCTGTTATACAGCGAAATACGACAAAACATACATATCGGGTAATCATCGCATCCTATTCATCATTAGAATTCAGATTTTCATCCGGATTATATTATATATTTCATCATCGAAGCCTGATGTTCTTAGAATATTGACACTATTTTCAGAAAATAACATTAATGAATGCATTTTTATTAATATCATGCGTCTGCTAAGTAACTGTCGTTTACACGGCGAAAAGCGACAAAACATACATGCCGCGTAATCATCGCAACCTATTCATCATTAGAATTCAGATTTTCATCCGGATTATATTACATATTGCATCATCTAACCCGGATGTTCATAGAATGTTGACACTATTTCAGAAAATAACATTAATGAATGCATTTTTATTAATATCAAGCGTCTGCTAAGTAACTGTCTGTTATACGGCGAAAAGCGACCAAAAATTCATGTCAGGTAATGATCGCATCATATTCTTCATTAGAATTAAGATTTGCATCCGGATTATATTACATGTTGCATCATCTAAGCCTGATTTTCATAGAATGCTCACACTATTTCAGCAAATAACATTAATGAATGGATTTATATTAATATAAAGCGTCTGATAAGTAACTGTCTGCTATTCGGCGAAAAGCGACAAACATACATGTCGGGTAATGATCGCATCCTATTCATCATTAGAAGTCAGATTTTCAAAGGGATTATAGTACATATTGCATCATCTAAGCCTGATGTACATAGAATGCAGACACAATTTCAGAAAATAACATTAATGAATTCATTTTTATTCATATCAATCGTCCTCTAATTAACTGTCTGTTATACGGCGAAAAGCGACAAAACATACATGTGGGGTTATGATCGCATCCTATTCATCATTAGAATTCAGATTTTCTTCCGGATTATATTACATATTGCATAATCTAAGCCTGATGTACATAGAATGCTGACACAATTTCAGAAAATAACATTAATTAATGCATTTTTATATATATCAAGCGTCTGCTAAGTAACTGTCTGTTATACGGCGAAAAGCGACAAAACATACATGTCGTGTAATGATCGCATCCTATTCATCATTAGAATTCAGATTTCCATCCGGATTATAATACATATTGCGTTATCCAAGCCTGATGTTCATAGAATGCTGGCACTAGTTTCAGAAAATAACATTAATGAATGCATTTATATTAATATCAAGAATCTGCTATGTAACTGTCCGTTATACGGCGAAAAGCGACAAAACATACATGTCGGATAATGATCGCATCCTATTCATCATTAGAATTCAGATTTTCTCCGGATTATATTACATATTGTATCATCTAAAACTGATGTTCATAGAATTGTGTCACTAGTTACAAAAAATAACATTAATGAAGGCATTTTTATTAATTTCAAGAGTCTGCTAAGTACTTGTCTGTTATACGGGGAAAGGCGACAAAACATACATGTCGGGTAATCATTGCATCCTATTCATCATTAGAATTCAGATTTTCATCCGTATTATTTTACATATCGCATCATCTAAGACTGATGTTCATAGAATGCTGACACTATTTAATCAAATAACATTAATAAATGAATTTTTATTAATATCAAGCGTCTGCTAAGTAACTGTCTGTTATACGGCGAAAAGCGACAAAACATACATGTCGGGTATGATCGCATCCTATTCATCATTAGAATTCATACTTTCATCCGGATTATATTACATATTGCATCATCTAAACCTGATGTTCATAGAATTATGACAGTAGTTTCAGAAAATAACATTAATGAATGCTTTTTTATTAATATCAAGCGTCTGCTAAGTAGCAGTCTGTTATATGGCGAAAAGCGACAAAACATACATGTCGAGTATGATCGCATCCTATTCATCATTAGAATTCAGATTTTCATCCGGATTATATTATATATTGCACCTTCTTAGCCTGATGATCCTAGAATTTTCTAGATGATCTTATTGTGCACATGCTCGGACGACGTAAATTGTCAGACGACATACCGCGCACATGGTGAAAGCTGTACTTTTTACTATCTGACCAAATGCAAAATCCCTGTAAACATAGACGCAAGTCAACGTGTAAAAAAAACTTTTGTAATTATGGATAAGGCAAGAATTTTCCGACAATTGGACGCCAATATTTAGTGGATTCGATAAAAAGGAAAAATTAGAAATGCAGTCTTATTGTGCACACTGGAATTCGGACGCTGTAAATTGTCAGACGACATACCGCTCACATTGTGAAAGCTGTACTTTTTACTATCGGACCAAAAGAAATCTCCCTGTAAACATAGACAAATCAAATAATTGCACACAATTTGATACCCATTTTGAAAATATTTCTTTTACAGAATAGATGTTATAAACACGTGAAATATGACTGATTTCCCAGTTGAGGGCCGCATGAAAATTTCCGCAAATGAGCTAACACAAGTGCACATATCGTTGAATTTCGCCTCGACTCTAGTCAAGATGTATGAAAAATTTTGTAATTATGGATAAGGCAAGAAATTCCCCACAATTGGACACAAATATTTTGTGGATTTGATGAAAAGGAAAAGTTAGAAATGCAGTCATATTTTGCACACTGGAATTCGGACGCTGTAAATTGTCAGACGACATACCGCGTACATGGTGAAAGCTGTACTTTTTACTATCTGGCGAAATGAAAAATTCATGTAAACATAGACAAATCAAATAATTGCACACAATTTGATACCCATTTTGAAAATATTACTTTTACTGGAAAAAAGTTATAAACAAGTGAAATATGACAGTTTTCCCAGTTTAAGGCCGCATGAAAATTTCCGTAAATGAACTAACACAAGTCCCCATATCGTTGAATTTCGCCTCGACTCTAATCAAGGTGTAGAAAACACCTATATAATTATGGATAAGCAAGAAATACCCGACAATTGGGCACCAATATTTAGTGGATTCGATGAAAAGGAAAAATTAGAAATGCAGTCTTATTGTGCACACTGGAATTCGGACACTGTAAATTGTCAGACGACATATAGTGCACATGGTGAAAGCTGTACTTTTTACTTTCTGACCAAATAAAAAATCCCTGCAAACATAGACAAATCAAATAATTGGACACAATTTGATACCCATCTTGAAATCATTTCTTTTACTGGAAAAAAGTTACAAACAATTGAAATATGACTGATTTCCCAGTTTCCGGCCGCATGAAAATATCCGTAAATGACATAACACAAGTCCCCATAACGTTGAATTTCGGCTCGACTCTATTCAAGGTGTAGAAAAAACATTTGTGATTATGGATAAGGCAAGAAAAACCCGACAATTGGAAACATATATTTAGTGGATTCGGTAAAAATGAAAAATTAGAAATGCATTCTTATTGTGCACACTCGAATTCCGACGCTGTAAATTGTCAGACGACATACCGCGCACTTGGTGAAAGCTGTACTTTTTACTATCTGACCAAATGAAAAGTCCTTGTAAACATAGACAAATCAAATAATTGCACACAATTTTATACTCATTTTGAAAATATATCTTTCACTGGAAAAAAGTTATAAACAAATGAAATATGACTGATTTCCCAATTTAGGGCCGCATGAAAATTTCTGCAAATGAGCTAACATAAGTCCCCATATCGTTGAATTTCGCATCGACTCTAGTCAAGGAGTAGGAAAAACTTTAGCAATTATGGATAAGGCAAGAAATTCTCGAAATTGGACACCAATATTTTGTGGATTCGATAAAAAGGAAAAATTAGAAATGCAGTCTTATTGTGCACACTGGAATACGGACGCTGTAAATTGTCAGACGACATGCCGCGCACATGGTGAAAGCTGTATATTTTACTATCTGACCAATTAAATATCCCTGTAAACAGAGACAAATCAAATAATTGCACACAATTTGATACCCATTTTGAAAATATTTCTTTTCCTACAAAAAATTATAAACAACTGAATTATGACTGATTTCCCTGTTTAGCGCCACATGAAAATTTCCGCAAATGAATTAACACAAGTCCCCATATCGTTGAATTTGGCCTCGGCTCTAGTCAAGGTGTAGGAAAAACTTTTGTAATTATTGATTAAGCAAGAAAAAAATTTCTTTTACTGGACAAAAGTTATAAACAAGTGAAATATGACTGATTTCCCAGTTTAGTGCCGCATGAAATTTTCCGCAAATGAGCCAAACACAAGTCCCCATATCGTTGAATTTGACCTCTACTCGAATCAACGTGTAGAAAAAACTTTTGTAATTATGGATAAGGCAAGAAGTTTCCGACAATTGGACACCAATATTTAGTGGATTCGTTGAAAATGAAAAATTAGAAATGCAGTCTTATTGTGCACACTGGAATTCGGACACTGTAAATTGTCAGACGACATATAGTGCACATGGTGAAATCTGTACTTTTTACTATCTGACCAAATAAAAAAACCCTGTAAACATAGACAAATCAAATAATGGCACACAATTTGATACCCATTTTGAAAATATTTCTTTTACTGGAAAAAAGTTATAAACAAATGAAATATGACTGATTTCCCAGTTGAGGGCCGCATGAAAATTTCCGCAAATGAGCTAACACAAGTCCCCATATCGTTGAATTTCGCCGCGACTCTAGTCAATGTGTATGAAAAATTGTGTAATTATGGATAAGGCAAGAAATACCTGACAATTGGACACCAATATTTTGTGGATTCGATAAAATGGAAAAATTAGAAATGCAGTCTTATTGTGCACAATGGAATTCGGACGCTGTATATTGTCAGACGACATACTGCGCATATGGTGAAAGCTGTGCTTTTTACAATCTGACCAAATGAAAAATCCCTGTAAACATAGACTAATAAAATACTTGCACACAATTTTATACTCATTTTGAAAATATTTCTATTACTGGAAAAATGTTATAAACAAGTGAAATATGACTGATTTCCAAATTTAGGACCGCATGAAAATGTCCGCAAATGAGCTAACACAAGTCCCTATAACGTTGAATTTCGCCTCGACACTAGTCAAGGTGTAGAGAAAACTTTTCTAATTATGGATAAGGCATGAAATTCTCGACAATTGGACACCAATATTTTGTGGATTCGATAAAAAGAAAAAATTAGAAATGCAGTCTTATTGTGCACACTGGAATTCGGACGCTGTAAATTGTCAGACGACATACCGCGCACATGGTAAAAGCTGTTCTTTTTACTATCTGACCAAATGAAAAATCCCTGTAAACATAGACAAATAAAATAATTGCACACAATTTTATACCCATTTTGAAAATATTTCATTTACTGGAAAAAAGTTATAAACAAGTGAAATATGACTGATTTCCCAATTTAGGGCCGCATGAACATTTCCGCAAATGAGCTAACACAAGTCCCCATATCGTTGAATTTCGTCTTGACTCCAGTCAACGTGTAGGAAAAACTTTTGTAGTCATGGATAAGGCAAGAATTTCCCGACAATTGGACACCAATATTTTGTGGATTCGATAAAATGGAAAAATTAGAAAGGCAGTCTTATTGTGCACACTGGAATTCGGATGCTGTATATTGTCAGAAGACATACCGCGCATATGGTGAAAGCTGTACTTTTTACAATCTGACCAAATGAAAAATCCCTGTAAACATAGACAAATAAAAAACTTGCGCACAATTTTATACTCATTTTGAAAATATTTCTATTACTGGAAAAAAGTTATAAACAAGTGAAATATGACTGATTTCCCAATTTAGGACCGCATGAAAATGTCCGCAAATGAGCTAACACAAGTCCCCATAACGTTGAATTTCGC
This sequence comes from Acanthosepion esculentum, assembly GCA_964036315.1. Taxonomy (NCBI): domain Eukaryota; kingdom Metazoa; phylum Mollusca; class Cephalopoda; order Sepiida; family Sepiidae; genus Acanthosepion; species Acanthosepion esculentum. Next base: position 87,104,182 of record OZ038510.1, read on the forward strand.
CTCGACACTAGTCAAGGTGTAGAAAAAAACTTTTGTAATTATGGATAAGGCAAGAAATTCGCGAATATTTGACACCAATATTTTGTGGATTCGATAAAAAGGAAAAATTAGAAATGCAGTCTTATTGTGCACACTGGAATTCGGACGCTGTAAATTGTCAGACGACATACCGCGCACATGGTGAAAGCTGTACTTTTTACTATCTGACCAAATGAAAAATCCCTGTAAACATAGACAAATCAAATAATTGCACACAAATTGATAACCATTTTGAAAATATTTCTTTTACTGGAAAAAAGTTATAAATAACTGAAATATGACTGATTTCCCAGTTGAGGGCCGCATGAAAATTTCCGCAAATGAGCTAACACAAGTCCCCATATCGCTGAATTTCGCCTCGACTCTAGTCAAGGTGTAGAAAAAACATTTGGTATTATGGATAAGGCAAGATATTCCCGACATTTGGACACCAATATTTTGTGAATTCGATAAAAAGAAAAATTAGAAATGCAGTCTTATTGTGCACACTGGAATTCGGACGCTGTAAATTGTCAGACGACATACCGCGCACATGGTTAAAGCTGTACTTTTTACTATCTGACCAAATGAAAAATCCCTTACAAGCAATCTCAGGCTGCTACAAAACGGCATATCCTGGCTCTTTTGTGAAAACTGCCTTACAAGCAATCTCAGGCTGATACAAGCCCACACCTGCTGGCTCTTCTGTCAAAACTGGCTAAAATCAATCTCAACCTGCTACAAGCTGACTACGCCTGTCTCTTTTGTGACCACTGCCTTAAAAGCAATCTCAGGTTGCTAAAAATCGACATCTCCTGACTCTTTTGTGACAAATGCCTTACAATCAATCTCAGGCTGCAGCAAACCAATTCTCCTGGCTTTTTGTGCCAATTGCCTTACAAGCAATCCCACGCAGCTACGAGCCCATTTCTCCTGGCTTTTTGTGACAACTGCCTTACAACGAATCTCAAGCTGCAGCAAGTCCAATTCTCCTGGCTTTTTGTGACAATTGCCTTACAAGCAATCCCAGGCTGCTACGAGCCGAATTCTCCTGGCTCATTTGTGAAAACAGCCTTACAAGCAATCTCAGGCTGCTACAAGCCGAATACGCCTGGCGGTTTTGTGACACCTGCCTTACAAGCAATCTCAGGCTGCTACGAGCCCGTTTCTCCTGGCTTTTTGTGGAAAGTGCCTTACACGCAATCTTAGGATTCTACAAGCCGGTTCTCCTGGGAGATTTGTGAAAATTGCCTTACAGGCAATCTCATTCTTCTACAAGCCTACACCTGCTGGCACTTTTAAGACAACTGCATTACAAGCAATCTCCTTGCCTTACAAGAAATCCCAGGCTGCTATGAGCCGATTTCTCAAGGCTCTTTTGTGGCGACTGCCTTACAAGCAATCTCAGGCTGCTACAAGACGAATTCTACTGGCTCTTTTGTGACAACTGCCTTACAAGCAATGTAAGGCTGCTACGATCCGATTTCTCTTAAGACTTTTGTGAAAACTGCCTTACAAGAAATCTCAGGCTGCTACAAGCCGAATACGCCTGGCTCTTTTGTGGCAACTGCTTTACAAGCAGTCTCAGGCTGCTACAAAACGACATATCCTGGCTCTTTTGTGAAAACTGCCTTACAACAATCTCAGGCTGATACAAGCCTACACCTGCTGGCTCTTCTGTGAAAACTGCCTTACAAGCAATCTCAGGCTGCTGTGGGCCGACTTCATCGGGCAATTTGTGAAAACTGTCTTACAAAGGATCTCAGGTTGCTACAAGCCGATTTCTCCTGCCTCTATACTGCCAACTGCCTTCCAAGCAATCTCAGGCTGCTACGAGCCTGTCTCTTCTATGACAACTGCCTTACAAGCAATCTCAGGTTGCTACGAGCCGATCTCCTGGCTCTTTTGTGCCAATTGCCTTACAAGCCATCCCAGGCTGCTACTAGCGGATTTCTCCTGGCTCTTTTGTGGCAACTGCCTTTCAAGCAATCTCAGGCTGCTACAAGCCGAATTCTCCTGGCTCTTTTGTGACAACTGGTTAAAAGCAATCTCAGGCTTCTACGAGCCGTTATCTCCTGGCTCTTTTGTGACAAATGCCTTAAAAGCAATCTCAGACTGCTACAAGCCGTCTACGCCTGGCCTTACAAGCAATCTAAGGGTGCAGCAAGCCTAATTCTACTGGCTTGTTTGCCAATTGCCTCACAAGTAATCACAGGCTGCTACGGGCTGATTTCTTCTGGCTCTTTTGTGGCAACTGCCTTACAAGCAATCTCAGGCTGCTACAAGCCGAATTCTCCTGGCTCTTTTGTGACAACTGCCTTACAAGCAATGTCAGGCTGCTCCGAGCCGACTTCTCTTGGCTCTCTTGTGAAAACTGCCTTACAAGCAATCTCAGGCTTCTACAATCCGAATACGCCTGGCTCTTTTGTAGCAACTTTCTTACATGCAATCACAGCAGCAAGCCCAATTCTCCTGGATTTTTCTGCCAATTTCATTACAAGCAATTCCACGCAGCTACGAGCCCGTTTCTCCTGGCTTTTTGTGAAAATTGCCTTTCAAGCAATCTCAGTCTGCTACAAACTTACACCTGCTGACTCTTTTTTGACAACTCCCTTACAAGCAATCTCCCGCTGTTATGGGCCGACTTCTCCAGGCCATTTATGAAAATTGTCTTACAAAGGTTCTCCGGCTGCTACAAGTCGATTTCTCCTGCCTCTTTTGTGCCAACTGCCTTCCAAGCAATATCAGGCTGCTACGAGCCAACTTCGCCTGGATCTTCTATGACAACTGCCTTACAAGCAATCTCAGGCTGCTACAAATCGATCTCCTTGCTCTTTTGTGGCTTTTGCCTTACAGGCAATCTCAGGCTGCTACAAGACGACTACGCCTGGCCCTTTTGTGCCAACTGTTTTACACATAATCTCAGGCTGCTACAATTCGTCATCAACTGGCTCTTTTGTGAAAACTGCCTTACAAGCAATCTTAGGCAGCTTTTGTGCGAATTGCATTAAAAACAATCTCAGGCTTCTACGAGCCGCTTCTCCTGGATATTTTGTGAAAATTGCCTTTCAAGCAATCTCAGGCTGCTACAAGACTACACCTGCTTGCTCTTATGTGGTAACTGCATTACAAGCAATCTCAGGCTGCCACAAGACTACTACGCCTGTCTCTTTTGAGACAACTGCCTTACAAGAAATCTCAGCTTGCTACAAATCGAAATCTCCTGGCTCATTTGTGACAACAGCCTTACAAGGAATCTCAGGCTACAGCAAGCCCATTCTTAAGGCTCTTTGTGCAAATTTACTTACAAGCAATCCCAGGATGCTACGAACCTATTTCACCTGGCTCTTTTTTGGCAACAGCCTTACAAGCATTCTCAGGCTGCTAATATCGACATCTCCTGGCTCATTTGTGACAACTGCCTTACAAGCAATCCCAGGCTGATACGAGCCTATTTCAACTGGCTCTTTTGTGGCAACTGCCTTACAAGAAATACCAGGCTGCTACAAATCGATGTCCTGGCTCTTTTTTGACAACTGACTTACAAGCAATCTCAGACTGCTACAAACTGACTACGCCTGTCTCTTTTTTGACAACTGCCTTACAAGCAATCTCAAGCTGATACAAGCCGACTAGGCCTGATTCTTTTGTGCCAATTGCCTTACAAGCAATCCCAAGCTGCTATGAGCCCACTTCTCCTGGCTTTTTGTGTAAACTGCCTTACACGAAATCTCAGGTTCTACGAGCCGGTTCTCCTGGGACATTTGTGGAAATTGCCTTACATTAATCTGAGTCCGCTACAAGCCTACACCTGCTTGCTCTTTTTTGACTACTGCCTTACAAGCAATCTCCTGCTTCTATGGGCCGGTTTCTCCGGGCTATTTGTGAAAACTGTCTTACAAAGGATCTCAGGCTGCTACAAGACGATTTCTCCTGCCTCTTTTGTGCCAACATACTTCCAAGCAATCTCAGGCTGCTACGAGCCGACTACGCCTGGCTCTTTTATGACAAATGCCTTGCAAGCAATCGCAGGCTGCTACAAATCGATCTCCTGGCTCTTTCGTGACAACTGCCTTACAAGAAATCTCAGGCTGCTACAAGCTGACTACGCCTTTCTCTTTTGTGGCAACTGCCTTACAAGCAATCTCAGGCTGCAGCAAGCCCAATTCTCCTGGCTTTTTTTGCCAATTGCCTTACAAGTAATCCCAGACTGCTACGAGCGTATTTCACCTGGCTCTTTTGTGGCAACTGCCTTACAAGCAATCTCAGGCCTCTACAAGATGAATTCTCCTGGCTCTTTTGTGAGAACTGCCTTACAAGCAATCTCAGGATGCTACGGGCCGACTACGCCTGGCTCTGCTATGACAAGTGGCTTACAAGCAAACTCAGGCTGCTACAAACCGATTTCTACTGGCTCTTTTTTGGCAACTGCCTTACAAACAATTTAAGGCTGCTACGAGCCGACTTTTCCTTGTGAAAACTGCCTTACAAGCCATCTCAGGCTGCATCAACCCCAACACTTTTGGCTTTTTGTGCCAATTGCCTTCCAAGCAATCCCAGGCGGCTACGAGCCGATTTCTCCTGACTCTTTTGTGGCAACTGCCTTACAAGCAATCTCAGGCTGCTACAAGACGAATTCTCCTGGATCTCTTGTGACAACTGCCTTACAAGCAAAATCAGGATGCTACGAGCCGAATTCTCTTGGCTCTTTTGTGAAAACTGCCTTACAAGCAATCTCAGGCTGCTACAAACCCACAACTCCTGTCTCTTTTGTGAAAACTGCCTTACAAGCAATCTCAGCCTGCTACAAGACGAATACGCCTGTCTCTTTTGTGAAACTGCCTTGCAAGCAATCTCAGGCCGCTACAAATCGACATATCCTGTCTCTTTTGTAAAAACTGCCTTACAAGCAATCTCAGACTGCAGCAATCCCAATTCTCCTGGCTTTTTGTGCCAATTGCCTTACAAGCAATTCGAGGCGGCTACGAACCGATTTCTCCTGGCTCATTTTTGGCATCTGCCTTACAAGCCTTCTCAGGCTGCTCCAAGCCCAATTCTCCTGATTTATTGTGCCAATTGCCTTACAAGCAATCCCAGGCGGCTACGAGCCGACTTCTCTTGGCTCTTTTGTGAAAACTGCCTTACAAGCAGTCTCAGGCTGCTACAAATCGTCATATCCTGGCTCTTTTGTGACAACTGCCTTACAAGCAATCTCAGGCTGCAGCTAGTCCAATTCTGCTGACTTTTTGTGCCAATTGCCTTACAAGCAATCCCAGGCTGCTACGAACCGTTTTCTCCTGGCTCATATGTGGCATCTGTCTTACAAGCATTCTCAGGCTGCTACAAGCCCAATTCTCCTGGCTTTTTGTGCCAATTGCCTTACAAATAATCCCAGGCGGCTACGAGCCGATTTCTTCTGGCTCTTTTGTGAAAACTACATTACAACGAATCTCAGGCTGCAGCAAGCCCAATTCTCCTGGCTCTTTTGTGGCAACTGCCTTACAAGCAACCTCAGGCTTCTACCAGCCGACTTTTCTTGGATCTTTGGTGAAAACTGCCTTACAAGCAATCTCAGCCTGCTACAAGGTGAAAACGCCTGGCTCTTTTGGGAAACTGCTTGCAAGCAATCTCATGCCGCTACAAATCGACATATCCTGTCTCTTTTGTGACAACTGCCTTACAAGCAATATCACGCTGCCGCTAGCCTAATTCTCCTCACTTTTTGAGCCAATTGCCTTAAAAGCAGTCCCAGGCGGTTACGTGCCGATTTCACCTGGCTCTTTTGTTGTAAGTGCCTTACAAGCAATGTCAGGCTGCTACGAGCCGACTTCTCCTAGCTCATTTGTAGGATCTGCCTTACAAGCATTCTCAGGCTGCTAAAAGCCCAATTCTCCTGGCTTTTTGTGCCAATTGCCTTACAAGCAATCCCAGGCGGCTACGAGCCTATTTCTCCTGGCTCTTTTGTGGCAACTGCCTTACAAGCAATCTCAGTCAGCTACAAGACGAATTCTTCTGGCTCTTTTTTGACAACTGCCTTACAAGCAATGTCAGACTGCTACGAGCTGACTTATCTTGGCTCTTTTGTGAAAACTGCCTTACAAGCAATCAGATGCTGCTACAAATCGACATCTCCTGTCTCTTTTGTGAAAACTACCTTACAAGCATTCTCAGCCTGCTACAAGCCGAATACGCCTGGCTCTTTTGTGAAACTGCCTTACATGGAATCTCAGGCCGCTACAAATCGACATCTCATGGCTCTTTTGTGACAACTGCCTTACAAGCAATCACAGGCTGTCGCTAGCCCAATTCTCTTGATTTTTGTGCCAATTGCCTTACAAGCAAAATCAGGATGCTACTAGCCGACTTCTCTTGGCTCTTTTGTGAAAACAAGCAATCTACTCTTTTGTGAAAACTGCCTTTCAAGCAATCTCAGGCTGAAGCAATCCCAATTCACCTGGCTTTTTGTGCCAATTGCCTTACAAGCAATCCCAGGCGGCTAAGAGGCGATTTCTCCTGGCTCTTTTGTGATAACTGCATTACAAGCAAAATCAGGATGCTACTAGGAAACTTCTCTTGGCTCTTTTGTGAAAACTGACTTGCAAGCAATCTCAAGCCGCTACAAATCGACATCTCCTTTCCCTTTTGTTACAATTCCCTTACAAGCAATATGAGGCTGCCGCTAGCCCAATTCTCCTGACTTCTTGTGCCAATTGCCTTACATGCAATCTCAGCCTGCTACAAGCCGAATACGCCTGGCTCTTTTGTGAAATTGCCTTACAAGCAATCTCAGGCCGCTACAAATCGACATATCCTGGCTCTTTTGTGACAACTGCCTTACAAGCATTCTCAGGCTTCAGCAAAATGAAATCTCCTGGCTTTTTGTGCGAATTGCCTTACAAGCAATCCCAGGCGGCTACGAGCCGATTTCTCCTGACCCTTTTGTGGCAACTGCCTTACAAGAAATCTCAGGCTGCTACAAGCCGAATTCTCCTGGCGCTTTTGTGATAACAGCCTTACAAGCAATCTCAGGCTGCCGCCAGGACAGTTCTCCTGACTTTTTGTGCCAATTGCCTTAAAAGCAATCCCAGGCGGCTACGTGCCGATTTCTCCTGGCTCTTTTGTGGTAACTGCCTTACAAGCAATCTCAGTCTGCTACAAGCCGAATTCTCCTGGTTCTATTGTGACAACTGCCTTACAAGCTATCTCAGGCTGAATCAATCCCAATTCTCCTAGCTTTTTGTGCCAATTGCCTTAAAAGACATTCCCATGCGGCTACGAGCCGATTTCTCCTGGCTCTTTTGTGGAAACTGCCTTACAAGAAATCTCAGGCTGCTACAAGCCGAATTCTCCTGGCGCTTCTGTGACTACTGCCTCACAAGCAATGTCAGGCTGCTACGAGCCGACTTCTCTTGGCTCTTTTGTGAAAACGGCCTTACAAGTAATATCAGGCTGCTACAAAACGATATCTCATGTCTCTTTGGTGAAACTGCCTTACAAGCAATCTCAGGCTGCTACAAGCCGAATACGCCTGGCTTTTTTGTGAAACTGCCTTGCAAGCAATCTAAGGCCGCTACAAATCGACATCTCCTGTCTCTTCTTTGACAACTGCCTTACAAGCAATCTCAGGCTGCCACCTGAACAGTACTCCTGACTTTTTGTGCCAATTGCCTTTACAGCAATCCAAGGCGGCTACGTGCCGATTTCTCCTGGCTCTTTTGTGGTAACTGCCTTACAAGCAATCTCAGGCTGCTACAAGCCGAATTCTCCTGGTTCTATTGTGACAACTGCCTTACAAGCAATCTCAGGCTGCAGCAATCCCAATTCTCCTGGCTTTTTGTGCCAATTGCTTTACAAGCAATCCCAGTCGGCTACGAGCCGATTTCTCCTAGCTCATTTGTGGCAACTGCCTTACAAGCAATCTAGGGCTGCTGCAAACCGAATTCTCCTGGCTCTTTTGTGTAAATTGCCTTACAAGCAATCCCAGGCATCTACGAACAAGACTTCTCTTGTCTCTTTTGTGAAAACTGCCTTAAAAGCAATCTCAGGCTGCTACAAATCGACATCTCCTGTATCTTTTTTTTAAAAGCAACCTTACAAGCAATCTCACCCTGCTACAAGCTGAATACGCCTGGCTCTTTTGTGAAACTGCATTACAAGCAATCTCAGACCATTACAAATCGACATATCCTGTATCTTTTGTGACAACTGCCTTACACGCAATCTCAGGGTGCCGCCAGCACAATTCTCTTGACTTTTTGTGCAAATTGCCTCACAAGCAATCCCAGGCGTCTCGAGTCGACTTCTCTTGGCTCTTTTGTGAAAACTGTCTTCAAAGCAATCTCAGGCTGCTACAAAACGACATCTCCTGTCTCTTTTTTTCAAAACTGCCTTACAAGAAATCTCAGCCTGCTACAAGCCGAATACGCCTGGCTCTTGTGTGAAACTGCCTTAGTCCCACGCAGACGATCCCCAGTCCCAGAAAGTCCCACGCAGTCGACACCCCACCCAGGAGACAGTCCCAGAAAGTCCCACGCAGACGACACCCCACCCAGGAGACAGCCCCAGAAAGTCCCACGCATACGGACCCCAGTCCCAAAAATTCCAACGCAGACGAGCCCCCACCCAGTAGACAGTCCCAGAAAGTCCCAAACAGACGACCCCCCACCCAGGAGACAGTCCCAGAAAGTCGCACGCAGACGGCCCCCAGTCCCAGAAAGTCCCACGCAGAAGACCTCCAGTCCCAGAAATTCCCAAACAGACGACCCCCAGTCCAAGAAAATCCCACGCAGACAGCCCTGAGTCCGAGAAAGTCCCACGCAGACGACCCCAGTCCCAGAAAGTCGCAAGCAGACGACCTCCCACCCAGAAGACAGTCCCAGAAAGTCCCACGCAGACGACACCAAGTCCCAGAAAGTCCGACGCAGACGAACCCCAGTCGTAGAAAGTCCCACGCAGACGAACCCCAGTCCCAGAAAGTCCCACGCAGACGACCCCCAGTCCGACAAAGTCCCACGCACACGACCCGCCACACAGGAGACAGTCCCAGAATGTCCCACGCAGACGACACCCAGTCCCAGAAAGTTCCACGCAGACGACCCCCAGTCCCAGAAAGTACCACGCAGACAATCCCACACCCAGGAGACAGTCCCAAAAAGTCCCACTCGGACGACCCCCAGTCCCAGAAAGTCCCACGCAGACGACCCACCACCCAAAAGAAAGTCCCAGAAAGTCCCACGAAGACGACCCCCAGTCCCAGAAAGTAACCACGCAGACGACACCCAGACCCAGAAAGTCCCACGCAGACGACCTCCAGTCCGACAAAGTCCAAAGCACACAACCGCCCACCCATGAGTCAGTCCCAGAATGTCCCACACAGACGTCCCACAGTCCAAGAAAGTCCCACGCAGACGACCCCCCACCCAGGTGACAGTCACAGAAAGTCCTACGCAGACGACCCCCAGACCCAGAAAGTCCCACGGAGACGACCCCCCCACTGAGGAGACAGTCCCAGAAAGTCCCACGCAGACGACCCCCAGACCCAGAAAGTCCCACGGAGACGACCCCCCACTGAGGAGACAGTCACAGAAAGTCCCAAACAGACGACCCCCCACCCAGGAGACAGTCCCAGAAAGTCCAACGCAGACGACCCCCAGTCCCAGAAAGTCCCACGCAGACGACCCCCAGTCAAAGAAAGTCCCACGCAGACGACCCCCCCACCCAGGAGACAGTCCGAGAACGTTCCAAGCAGAAGACCCCCCACCCAGGAGCCAGTCCCAGAACGTCCCACGCAGACGACCCCCAGTCCCAGAAAGTCCAACGCAGACGACCCCCCACACAGTAGACAGTCCCAGAAAGTACCACGCAGACGACCCCCCACCCAGGAGACAGTCCCTGAAAGTCCCACGCAGACGACCCCCACCCAGGAGACAGTCCCAGAAAGAGCCACGAGGAAGACCCCCATCCCAGAAAGTCCCATGCAGAAGACGTCCACCCAGGAGACAGTCCCAGAAAGTCCCACGCAGACGACCCCCCACCCAGGAGACAGTCCCAGAAAGTCGCACGAAGAAGAACCCCAGTCCCAGAAAGTCCCACGCAGACGACCCCCATTCCCAGAAAGTCCCACGCAGAAGACCTCCAGTCCGAGAAAGTCCCACGCAGACGACCCCCAGTCCCAGAAAGTCGCAAGCAGACGACCCCCCACCCAGGAGACAGTCCCAGAAAGACCCACGCAGACGACACCAAGTCCCAGAAAGTCCGACGCAGACGAACCCCAGTCGTAGAAAGTCCCACGCAGACGAACCCCAGTCACAGAAAGTCCCACGCAGACGACCCCCAGTCCGACAAAGTCCCACGCACACGACCCGCCACACAGGAGACAGTCCCAGAATGTCTCACGCAGACGACACCCAGTCCAAGAAAGTTCCACGCAGACGACCCCCAGTCCCAGAAAGTACCACGCAGACAATCCCACACCCAGGAGACAGTCCCAGAAAGTCCCACTCGGACGACCCCCAGTCCCAGAAAGTCCCACGCAGACGACCTCCAGTCCGACAAAGTCCAAAGCACACGACCGCCCACCCATGAGACAGTCCCAGAATGTCCCACGCAGACGTCCCACAGTCCCAGAAAGTCCAACGCAGACGACCCCCAGACACAGAAAGTCCCACGGCGACGACCCCCCACTGAGGAGACAGTCCCAGAAAGTCCAACGTAGACGACACCCAATCCCAGAAAGTCCCACGCAGACGACCCCCTTTCCAAGAAAGTCCCACGCAGACGACCCCCCACACAGGAGACAGTCCCAGAAAGTCCCAAACAGAAGACCACCCACCCAGGAGACAGTCCCAGAAAGTCCAACGCAGACGACCCCCAGTCCCAGAAAGTCCCACGCAGACGACTCCCAGTCAAAGAAAATCCCACGCAGACGACCCCCCACCCAGGAGACAGTCCGAGAACGTTCCAAGCAGAAGACCCCCCACCCAGGAGCCAGTCCCAGAACGTCCCACGCAGACGACCCCCAGTCCCAGAAAGTCCAACGCAGACGACCCCCCACACAGTAGACAGTCCCAGAAAGTACCACGCAGACGACCCCCAACCCAGGAGACAGTCCCTGAAAGTCCCACGCAGACGAACCCAAGTCCGAGAAAGTCCCACGCAGACGACCCCCATTCCGACAATGTCCCACGCAGACGACCCCCCACCCAGGAGACACTCCCAGAATGTCCCACTCAGACGACCCACAGTCCAAGAATGTCCCACGCAGACGACCCCCCACCCAGGTTGCAGTCCCAGAACGTCCCACGCAGACGACCTCCAGTCCCAGAAAGTCCCACGCTGACGACCCCCCAGTCCCAGAAAGTCCCTCGCAGACGACTCCCAGTCCCACAAAGTCCCACGCAGACGACCCCCCACCCAGGAGACAGTCCCAGAAAGTCCCACGCAGAAGACCCCCCAGTCCCAGAAAGTCCCTCGCAGACGACCCCCAGTCCCACAAAGTCCCACGCAGACGACCCCCCACCCAGGAGACAGACACAGTAAGGCCCACGCAGACGAACCCCCACCCAAAAGACAGTCCAAGAAAGTCCCACGCAGACCACCTCCAGTCCCAGAAAGTCCGACGCAGACGACCCCCCACCCAGGAGGCACTCCCAGAAAGTCCCAAACAGTGGACACCCCTCCCAGGAGACAGTCCCAGGAAGTCCCACGCAGACGATCCCAGTCCATGAGAGTACGCACGCAGACGACCCCCAGTCCCAGAAAGTCCCACGCAGACGACCTCCAGTCCCAGAAAGTCCCACGCAGACGACCCCCAGTCCCAGAAGGTACCCACGCCGACGACACCCAGTCCCAGAAAGTCCCACGCAGACGACCCCAAGTCCCAGAAATTCCCACTCAGACGACCCCCACCCAGGATACAGACCCAGAATGTCCCCCGCAGACGACCCCCCACCCAGGAGACAGTCCCAGAAAGTCCCAAACAGTTGACCCCCCTCCCAGGAGACAGTCCCCGGAAGTCCCACGCAGACGACACCCAGTCCCAGAAAGTCTCACGCAGACGACCTCCAGTCCCAGAAAGTCCCACGCAGAGGACCCCCCACACAGTAGACAGTCCCAGAAAGTCACAAACAGACGACCCCCAGTCCCAGAAAGTCCCACGCAGACGACCCCCACCCAGGAGACTGTCCCAGAAAGTCCCACGCAGACGACCCCCCACCCAGGAGACAGTCCCAGAAAGTCCCAAACAGACGACCCACCTCCCAGGAGACAGTCCCAGAAAGTACCACGCAGACGACCCCCAATCCCAGAAAGTCCCCACGCAGACGAACCCCCACCCAGGAGACAGTCCCAGAAAGTCCAAAACAGACGACCCCCCAACCCAGGAGACAGTCCCAGGTAGTCCCAAGCAGACGAGTCCCAGAAAGTCCCACGCAGACGAACCCCAGTCCCAGATAGTCCCACGCATACGACCCCACACCCAGGAGACAGTCCCAGAAAGTCCCAAACAGTCGACCCCCCTCCCAGGAGACAGTCCCAGGAAGTCCCATGCAGACGACCCCCAGTCCCAGAAAGAACACACGCAGACGACCCCCAGTCCCAGAAAGTCCCACGCAGACGACCTCCAGTCCCAGAAAGTCCCACGCAGACGAGCCCCAGTCCACGAAAGTCCAACGCAGACGACCCCCAGTCCCAGAATGTCCCACGCAAACGATCCCCCACCCAGGAGACAGTCTCAGAAAGTCCCACGCAGACGACCCTCAGTCCCAGAACGTCTCACGCAGACGACCTCCAGTCCCAGAACGTCCCACGCATACGACCACCAGTACAAGAAATTCCCAGGCAGACGACCCCCAGTCCCAGAAAGTCCCACGCAGACGACCCCCCACACAGTAGACCGTCCCAGAAAGTCCCAAACAGACAACCTCCAGTCCCAGAAAGTCCCACGCAGATTACCCCCACCCAGGAGACAGTCCCAGAAAGTCCCACGCAGACGACCCCCCACACAGGAGACAGTCCCAGAAAGTCCCAAACAGTCGACCACCCTCCCAGGAGACGACCCCCAGTCCAAGAAAGTACCCACGCAGACGACCCCGAGTCCCAGAAAGCCCCACGCAGACGACCTCCAGTCCCAGAAAGTCCCACGCAGACGACGCCCAGTCCAAGAAAATCCCACGCAGACGACCCCCAGTCCCAGAAAGTCCCACGCAGACGATCCCCCACCCAGGAGACAGTCCCAGAATGTCCCAAGCAGACGACCCCCCACCCAGGAGACAGTGCCAGAATGTCCCACGCAGACGACCCCAAGTCCCAGAAAGTCCCACGCAGACGACCCCCTTTCCAAGAAAGTCCCACGCAGACGACCCCCCACACAGGAGACAGTCCCAGAAAGTCCCAAACAGAAGACCACCCACCCAGGAGACAGTCCCAGAAAGTCCAACGCAGACGACCCCCAGTCCCAGAAAGTCCCACGCAGACGACTCCCAGTCAAAGAAAATCCCACGCAGACGACCCCCCACCCAGGAGACAGTCCGAGAACGTTCCAAGCAGAAGACCCCCCACCCAGGAGCCAGTCCCAGAACGTCCCACGCAGACGACCCCCAGTCCCAGAAAGTCCAACGCAGACGACCCCCCACACAGTAGACAGTCCCAGAAAGTACCACGCAGACGACCCCCAACCCAGGAGACAGTCCCTGAAAGTCCCACGCAGACGAACCCAAGTCCGAGAAAGTCCCACGCAGACGACCCCCATTCCGACAATGTCCCACGCAGACGACCCCCCACCCAGGAGACACTCCCAGAATGTCCCACTCAGACGACCCACAGTCCAAGAATGTCCCACGCAGACGACCCCCCACCCAGGTTGCAGTCCCAGAACGTCCCACGCAGACGACCTCCAGTCCCAGAAAGTCCCACGCTGACGACCCCCCAGTCCCAGAAAGTCCCTCGCAGACGACTCCCAGTCCCACAAAGTCCCACGCAGACGACCCCCCACCCAGGAGACAGTCCCAGAAAGTCCCACGCAGAAGACCCCCCAGTCCCAGAAAGTCCCTCGCAGACGACCCCCAGTCCCACAAAGTCCCACGCAGACGACCCCCCACCCAGGAGACAGACACAGTAAGGCCCACGCAGACGAACCCCCACCCAAAAGACAGTCCAAGAAAGTCCCACGCAGACCACCTCCAGTCCCAGAAAGTCCGACGCAGACGACCCCCCACCCAGGAGGCACTCCCAGAAAGTCCCAAACAGTGGACACCCCTCCCAGGAGACAGTCCCAGGAAGTCCCACGCAGACGATCCCAGTCCATGAGAGTACGCACGCAGACGACCCCCAGTCCCAGAAAGTCCCACGCAGACGACCTCCAGTCCCAGAAAGTCCCACGCAGACGACCCCCAGTCCCAGAAGGTACCCACGCCGACGACACCCAGTCCCAGAAAGTCCCACGCAGACGACCCCAAGTCCCAGAAATTCCCACTCAGACGACCCCCACCCAGGATACAGACCCAGAATGTCCCCCGCAGACGACCCCCCACCCAGGAGACAGTCCCAGAAAGTCCCAAACAGTTGACCCCCCTCCCAGGAGACAGTCCCCGGAAGTCCCACGCAGACGACACCCAGTCCCAGAAAGTCTCACGCAGACGACCTCCAGTCCCAGAAAGTCCCACGCAGAGGACCCCCCACACAGTAGACAGTCCCAGAAAGTCACAAACAGACGACCCCCAGTCCCAGAAAGTCCCACGCAGACGACCCCCACCCAGGAGACTGTCCCAGAAAGTCCCACGCAGACGACCCCCCACCCAGGAGACAGTCCCAGAAAGTCCCAAACAGACGACCCACCTCCCAGGAGACAGTCCCAGAAAGTACCACGCAGACGACCCCCAATCCCAGAAAGTCCCCACGCAGACGAACCCCCACCCAGGAGACAGTCCCAGAAAGTCCAAAACAGACGACCCCCCAACCCAGGAGACAGTCCCAGGTAGTCCCAAGCAGACGAGTCCCAGAAAGTCCCACGCAGACGAACCCCAGTCCCAGATAGTCCCACGCATACGACCCCACACCCAGGAGACAGTCCCAGAAAGTCCCAAACAGTCGACCCCCCTCCCAGGAGACAGTCCCAGGAAGTCCCATGCAGACGACCCCCAGTCCCAGAAAGAACACACGCAGACGACCCCCAGTCCCAGAAAGTCCCACGCAGACGACCTCCAGTCCCAGAAAGTCCCACGCAGACGAGCCCCAGTCCACGAAAGTCCAACGCAGACGACCCCCAGTCCCAGAATGTCCCACGCAAACGATCCCCCACCCAGGAGACAGTCTCAGAAAGTCCCACGCAGACGACCCTCAGTCCCAGAACGTCTCACGCAGACGACCTCCAGTCCCAGAACGTCCCACGCATACGACCACCAGTACAAGAAATTCCCAGGCAGACGACCCCCAGTCCCAGAAAGTCCCACGCAGACGACCCCCCACACAGTAGACCGTCCCAGAAAGTCCCAAACAGACAACCTCCAGTCCCAGAAAGTCCCACGCAGATTACCCCCACCCAGGAGACAGTCCCAGAAAGTCCCACGCAGACGACCCCCCACACAGGAGACAGTCCCAGAAAGTCCCAAACAGTCGACCACCCTCCCAGGAGACGACCCCCAGTCCAAGAAAGTACCCACGCAGACGACCCCGAGTCCCAGAAAGCCCCACGCAGACGACCTCCAGTCCCAGAAAGTCCCACGCAGACGACGCCCAGTCCAAGAAAATCCCACGCAGACGACCCCCAGTCCCAGAAAGTCCCACGCAGACGATCCCCCACCCAGGAGACAGTCCCAGAATGTCCCAAGCAGACGACCCCCCACCCAGGAGACAGTGCCAGAATGTCCCACGCAGACGACCCCAAGTCCCAGAAAGTCCCACGTAGACGACCCCCCACCCAGGAGACAGTCCCAGAAAGTCCCAAATAGTCGAGCCCCTCCCAGGAGACAGTCCCAGGAAGTCCCAAGCAGACGACCCCCAGTCCCAGAAAGTCCCACGCAGACGACCCCCCACACAGTAGTCAGTCCCAGAAAGTCCCAAACAGTCGACCCCCCTCCCAGGAGACAGTCCCAGGAAGTCCCACGCAGACGACCCCCAGTCCCAGAAAGTACCCACGAAGACGACCCCCAGTCCCAGAAAGTCCCACGCAGACGACCCCCAGTCCCAGAAAGTCCCACGCAGACGATCCCCCACCCAGGAGACAGTCCCAGAAAGTCCCAAGCAGACGACCCCCCACCCAAGAGACATAGCCAGAATGTCCCACGCAGACGATCCCAAGACCCAAAAAGTAGCACGCAGACGACCCCCAGTCCCAGAAAGTCCCAGGAAGACGACCCCCCACCCTGGAGACAGTCACAGAAAGTCCCACGCAGACGACCCCCCACCCAAAAGACAGTCCCAGAAAGTCCCACGCAGACCACCTCCAGTCCCAGAAAGTCCGACGCAGACGACCCCCCACCCAGGAGGCACTCCCAGAAAGTCCCAAACAGTGGACACCCCTCTCAGGAAGTCCCACGCAGACGACCCCAGTCCATGAAAGTACCCACGCAGACGACCCCCAGTCCCAGAAAGTCCCAGGCAGACGACCCCCAGTCCCAGAAGGTACCCAGGCCGACGACACCCAGTCCCAGAAAGTCCCACGCAGACGACACCAAGTCCCAGAAATTCCCACGCAGACGACCCCCACCAAGGAGACAGACCCAGAATGTCCCCCGCAGACGACCCCCCACCCAGGAGACAGTCCCAGAAAGTCCCAAACAGTCGACCCCCCTCCCAGGAGACAGTCCCCGGAAGTCCCCCGCAGACGACACCCAGTACCAGAAAGTCTCACGCAGACGACCTCCAGTCCCAGAAAGTCCCACGCAGAAGACCCCCCACACAGTAGACAGTCCCAGAAAGTCACAAACAGACGACCCCCAGTCCCAGAAAGTCCCACGCAGACGACCCCCCACCCAGGAGACAGTCCCAGAAAGTCCCAAACAGACGACCCACCTCCCAGGAGACAGTCCCAGAATGTACCACGCAGACGACCCCCAGTCCCAGAAAGTCCCCACGCAGAAGACCCCCAGTCCCAGAAAGTCCCACGCATACGACCCCCCACACAGGAGAGAGTCCCAGAAAGTCCCAAACAGTCGACCCCCCTCCCAGTAGACAGTCCCAGGAAGTCCCATGCCGACGACCCCCAGTCCCAGAAAGTACCCACGCAGACGACCCCCAGTCCAAGAAAGTCCCACGCAGACGACCCCCAGTCCCAGAAAGTCCCACGCAGACGAACCCCCACACAGTAGACAGTCCCAGAAAGTCCCAAACAGACGACCCCCAAACCCAGGAGACAGTCCCAGGTAGTCCCAAGCAGACGAGTCCCAGAAAGTCCCACGCAGACGACCCCCAGTCCCAGAAAGTCCCACGCATACGACCCACCACCCAGGAGACAGTCCCAGAAAGTCCCAAACAGTCGACCCCCCTCCCAGGAGACAGTCCTAGGAAGTCCCATGCAGACGACCCCCAGTCCCAGAAAGAACCCACGCAGACGACCCCCAGTCCCAGAAAGTCCCACGCAGACGACCTCCAGTCCCAGAAAGTCCCACGCAGACGACCCCCAGTCCAAGAAAGTCCAACGCAGACGACCCCCAGTCCCAGAAAGTCCCACGCAGACGATCCCCCACCCAGGAAACAGTCCCAGAAAGTCCCACGCAGACGACCCCCAGTCCCAGAAAGTCTCACGCAGACGACCTCCAGTCCCAGAAAGTCCCACGCATACGACAACCAGTACAAGAAATTCCCAGGCAGACGACCCCCTGTCCCAGAAAGTCCCACGCAGACGAACCCCCACACAGTAGACCGTCCCAGAAAGTCCCAAACAGACAACCTCCAGTCCCAGAAAGTCCCACGCAGATTACCCCCACCCAGGAGACAGTCCCAGAAAGTCCCACGCAGACGACCCCCCACCCAGGAGACAGTCCCAGAAAGTCCCAAACAGTCGACCACCCTCCCAGGAGACAGTCCCAGGAAGTCCCATGCAGACGACCCCCAGTCCAAGAAAGTACCCACGCAGACGACCCCGAGTCCCAGAAAGCCCCACGCAGACGACCTCCAGTCCCAGAAAGTCCCACGCTACGACGCCCAGTCCAAGAAAGTCCCACGCAGATGACCCCTAGTCCCAGAAAGTCCCACGCAGACGATCCCCCACCCAGGAGACAGTCCCAGAATGTCCCAAGCAGACGACCCCCCACCCAGGGGACAGTGCCAGAATGTCCCACGCAGACGCCCCCAAGTCCCGGAAGTCCCACGCAGACGACCCCCCACCCAGGAGACAGTCCCAGAAAGTCCCGAATAGTCGATCCCCTACCCAGGAGACAGTCCCAGAAAGTCCCACGCAGACGACCCCCAGTCCCAGAAAGTCCCACGCAGACGACCCCCAACACAGTAGACAGTCCCAGAAATTCCCAAACAGACGACACCCCACCCAGGAGACAGTCCCAGGTAGTCCCAAGCAGACGACCCCAGTCCCAGAAAGTCCCACGCAGACGACCCCCAGTCCCAGAAAGTCCCACGCATAGGACCCCCCAACCAGGAGACACTCCCAGAAATTCCCAAACAGACGACACCCCACCCAGGAGACAGTCCCAGGTAATCCCAAGCAGACGACACCCAGTCCCAGAAAGTCTCACGCAGACGACCACCAGTCCCAGAAAGTCCCACCCATACGACCCCAGTCCAAGAAAGTCCCACGCAGACGACCCCCAGTCACAGAAAGTCCCACGCAGACGACCCCCCACCCAGGAGACAGTCCCAGGTAATCCCAAACAGACGACCTCCAGTCCCAGAAAGTCCCACGCAGACGACCCTCCACACAGTAGTCAGTCCCAGAAAGTCCCAAACAGACGATCCCCTACCCAGGAGACAGTCCCAGAAAGTCCCATGCAGACGACGCCCAGTCCAAGAAAGTCTCACGCAGACGACCCCCAGTCCCAGAAAGTCCCACGCAGACGACGCCCAGTCCAAGAAAGTCCCACGCAGACGACCCCCAGTCCCAGTAAGTCCCACGCAGACGATCCACCACCCAGGAGACAGTCCCAGAAAGTCCCAAGCAGACGACCCCCCACTCAGGAGACAGTGCCAGAATGTCCCACGCTGACGACCCCAAGTCCCAGAAAGTCCAACGCAGACGACCCCCCATCCAGGAGACAGACCCAGAATGTCCCACGCAGACGACATCCCACCCAGGAGACAGTCCCAGAAAGTCCCAAACAGTCGACCCCCCTCCCAGGAGACTGTCCAAGGAAGTCCCACGCAGACGACCCCCAGTCCCAGAAAGTCCCACGCATACGACCTCCAGTCCAAGAAAGTCCCACGCAGACGACCCCCAGTCAAAGAAAGTCCCACGCATACGACCCGCAATCCCAGAAAAATCCCACGAAGACGAACCCCCACCCAGGAGACAGTCCCAGAATGTCCCACGCAGACGACCCCACACCCAGGAGTCAGTCCCAGAAAGTCCCAAACAGTCGACCCCCCTCCAAGGAAACAGTCCCAGGAAGTCCCACGAAGACGACCACAGTCCCAGAAAGTACCCACGCAGACGACCCCCAGTCCCAGAAAGTCCCACGCAGAAGACCTCCAGTCCCAGAAAGTCCCACGCAGACGACGCCCAGTCCAAGAAGTCCCACGCAGACGACACCCCACCCAGGAGACAGTCCCAGAAATTCCCAAACAGTCGACCCCCCTCCAAGGAAACAGTCCCAGGAAGTCCCACGAAGACGACCACAGTCCCAGAAAGTACCCAAGCAGACGATTCCCAGTCCCAGAAAGTCCCACGCAGACGACCCCCAGTCACAGAAAGTCCCACGCAGACGACCCCCCACACACTAGACAGTCCCAGAAAGTCCCAAACAGACGACCCCCCTCCTAGGAGACAGTCCCAGAAAGTCCCACGCAGACGACCCCCAGTCCCAGAAAGTACCCACGCCGACGACCCCCAGTCCCAGAAAGTCCCACGCATACGACCTCCAGTCCCAGAAAGTCCCACGCACACGACCCCCAGTCCAAGAAAGTCCCACGCAGACGACCCCCCTCCAAGGAGACAGTCCCATGTAGTCCCACGCAGACGACCCCTAGTCCCAGAAATCCCACGCAGACGAACACCCGTCAGAGAAAGTCCCACGCAGACGACCCCCCACCCTGGAGACAGTCCCAGAAAGTCCCAAACAGTCGACCCCCCTCCCAGGAGACAGTCCCAGGAAGTCCCACGCAGACGACCCCCAGTCCCAGTAAGTACCCACGCAGACGATCCCCAGTCCCAGAAAGTCCCACGCAGACGACCTCCAGTCCCAGAATGTCCCACGCAGACGACCCCCAGTCCAAGAAAGTCCCACGAAGACGACCCCCAGTCCCAGAAAGTCCCACGCAGACGATCCCCCACCCAGGAGACAGTCCCAGAAAAATCCCAAGTAGACGACCCCCCACCCAGGAGACAGTGACAGAATGTCACACGCAGACGACCCCAAGACCCAGAAAGCCCCACGCAGACGAGCCCCAGTCCCAGAAAGTCCAACGAAGACGACCCCCACCCTGGAGACAGTCCCAGAAAGTCCCACGCAGACGACCCCACACCCAGGAGACAGTCCAAGAAAGTCCCACGAAGACGACCCCCAGTCCCAGAAAGTCCCACGCAGACGACCCCCACCCAGGAGACAGTCCCAGAAAGTCCCAAACAGTCGAACCCCCTCCCAGGAGACAGTCCCAGGAAGTCCCACGCAGACGACCCCCAGTCCCAGAAAGTACCCACGCAGACGACCCCCAGTCCCAGAAAGTCCCACGCAGACGACCCCCAGTCACAGAAAGTCCCACTCAGACGACCCCCCACCCAGGAGACAGTCCCAGAAAGTCCCAAACAGTCGACCCCCCTCCAAGGAAACAGTCCCAGGAAGTCCCACGAAGACGACCACAGTCCCAGAAAGTACCCACGCAGACGACCCCCAGTCCCAGAAAGTCCCACGCAGACGACCCCCAACTAGGAGACAGTCACAGAATGTCCCACGCAGACGACCCCCCACCCAGGAGTCAGTCCCAGAAAGTCCCAAACAGTCGACCCCCTCAAAGGAAACAGTCCCAGGAAGTCCCACGAAGACGACCACAGTCCCAGAAAGTAACCACGCAGACGAACCCCAGTCCCAGAAAGTCCCACGCAGACGACCCCCCACCCAGGAGACAGTCCCAGAATGTCCCACGCTGACGACCCCCCACCCAGGAGTCAGTCCCAGAAAGTCCCACACAGTCGACCCCCCTCCCAGCAGACAGTCCCTGGAAGTCCCACGCAGACGACCCCCAGTCCCAGAAAGTCCCACGAAGACGACCTCCAGTCCCAGAATGTCCCACGCAGACGAACCCAGTCCAAGAAACTCCCACGCAGACGACCCCCCACCCAGGAGACAGTCCAAGAAAATCCAAACCAGTCAAAGCCCCTCCCAGGAGACAGTCCCAGGAAGTCCCACGCAGACGACCCCCAGTCCCAGGAAGTCCCACGCAGACGACCCCCAGTCCCAGAAAGTACCCACGCAGACGACCTCCAGTCCCAGAAAGTCCCACGCAGACGACCCCCAGTCCCAGAAAGTCCCACGCAGACGACCCCCAGTCCCAGAAAGTCCCACGCAGACGACCCCCAGTCCCAGAAAGTCCCACGCAGACGATCCCCCACCCAGGAAACAGTCCCAGAAAAATCCCAAACAGACGACCCCCCACCCAGGAGACAGTGCCAGAATGTCCAACGCAGAAGACCCCAAGAGCCAGAAAGTCCCACGCAGCCGACCCCCAGTCCAAGAAAGTCCAACGAAGACGACCCCCCACCCTGGAGACAGTCCCAGAAAGTCCCACGCAGACGACCCCCCACCCAGGAGACAGTCCAAGAAAGTCCCACGCAGACGAACCCCAGTACCAGAAAGTCCCGCGCAGACGACCCCCCACCCAGGAGACAGTCCCAGAAAGTCCCACGCAGACGGCCCCCTTTCCCAGAAAGTCCCACGCTGACGACCCCGACCCAGGAGACAGTCCCAGAGAGTCCCACGCAGACGACCCCCCACACAGGAGACAGTCCCAGAAAGTCTCACGCAGACGACCTCCAGTCCCAGAAAGTCCCACGCAGACGACCCCCAGTCCCAGAAAGTCCCACGCAGACGACCCCCAGTCCCAGAAAGTCCCACGCAGACGACCCCCAATCCCAGAAAGTCCCACGAAGACGAACCCCCACCCAGGAGACAGTCCCAGAATGTCCCACGCAGACGACCCCACACCCAGGAGTCAGTCCCAGAAAGTCCCAAACAGTCGACCCCCCTCCAAGGAAACAGTCCCAGGAAGTCCCACGAAGACGACCACAGTCCCAGAAAGTACCCACGCAGACGACCCCCAGTCCCAGAAAGTCCCACGCAGACGACCCCCCACACAGTAGTCAGTCCCAGAAAGTCCCAAACAGACGATCCCCTACCCAGGAGACAGTCCCAGAAAGTCCCACGCAGACGACCCCCAGTCCCAGAAAGTCCCACGCAGACGACCCCCAACACAGTAGACAGTCCCAGAAATTCCCAAACAGACGACACCCCACCCAGGAGACAGTCCCAGGTAGTCCCAAGCAGACGACCCCAGTCCCAGAAAGTCCCACGCAGACGACCCCCAGTCCCAGAAAGTCCCACGCATAGGACCCCCCAACCAGGAGACACTCCCAGAAATTCCCAAACAGACGACACCCCACCCAGGAGACAGTCCCAGGTAATCCCAAGCAGACGACACCCAGTCCCAGAAAGTCTCACGCAGACGACCACCAGTCCCAGAAAGTCCCACCCATACGACCCCAGTCCAAGAAAGTCCCACGCAGACGACCCCCAGTCACAGAAAGTCCCACGCAGACGACACCCCACCCAGGAGACAGTCCCAGGTAATCCCAAACAGACGACCTCCAGTCCCAGAAAGTCCCACGCAGACGACCCTCCACACAGTAGTCAGTCCCAGAAAGTCCCAAACAGACGATCCCCTACCCAGGAGACAGTCCCAGAAAGTCCCATGCAGACGACGCCCAGTCCAAGAAAGTCTCACGCAGACGACACCCAGTCCCAGAAAGTCCCACGCAGACGACGCCCAGTCCAAGAAAGTCCCACGCAGACGACCCCCAGTCCCAGTAAGTCCCACGCAGACGATCTACCACCCAGGAGACAGTCCCAGAAAGTCCCAAGCAGACGACCCCCCACTCAGGAGACAGTGCCAGAATGTCCCACGCTGACGACCCCAAGTCCCAGAAAGTCCAACGCAGACGACCCCCCATCCAGGAGACAGACCCAGAATGTCCCACGCAGACGACATCCCACCCAGGAGACAGTCCCAGAAAGTCCCAAACAGTCGACCCCCCTCCCAGGAGACTGTCCAAGGAAGTCCCACGCAGACGACCCCCAGTCCCAGAAAGTCCCACGCATACGACCTCCAGTCCAAGAAAGTCCCACGCAGACGACCCCCAGTCAAAGAAAGTCCCACGCAGACGACCCCCAATCCCAGAAAGTCCCACGAAGACGAACCCCCACCCAGGAGACAGTCCCAGAATGTCCCACGCAGACGACCCCACACCCAGGAGTCAGTCCCAGAAAGTCCCAAACAGTCGACCCCCCTCCAAGGAAACAGTCCCAGGAAGTCCCACGAAGACGACCACAGTCCCAGAAAGTACCCACGCAGACGACCCCCAGTCCCAGAAAGTCCCACGCAGAAGACCTCCAGTCCCAGAAAGTCCCACGCAGACGACGCCCAGTCCAAGAAGTCCCACGCAGACGACACCCCACCCAGGAGACAGTCCCAGAAATTCCCAAACAGTCGACCCCCCTCCAAGGAAACAGTCCCAGGAAGTCCCACGAAGACGACCACAGTCCCAGAAAGTACCCAAGCAGACGATTCCCAGTCCCAGAAAGTCCCACGCAGACGACCCCCAGTCACAGAAAGTCCCACGCAGACGACCCCCCACACACTAGACAGTCCCAGAAAGTCCCAAACAGACGACCCCCCTCCTAGGAGACAGTCCCAGAAAGTCCCACGCAGACGACCCCCAGTCCCAGAAAGTACCCACGCCGACGACCCCCAGTCCCAGAAAGTCCCACGCATACGACCTCCAGTCCCAGAAAGTCCCACGCACACGACCCCCAGTCCAAGAAAGTCCCACGCAGACGACCCCACTCCAAGGAGACAGTCCCATGTAGTCCCACGCAGACGACCCCTAGTCCCAGAAATCCCACGCAGACGAACACCCGTCAGAGAAAGTCCCACGCAGACGACCCCCCACCCTGTAGACAGTCCCAGAAAGTCCCAAACAGTCGACCCCCCTCCCAGGAGACAGTCCCAGGAAGTCCCACGCAGACGACCCCCAGTCCCAGAAAGTACCCACGCAGACGATCCCCAGTCCCAGAAAGTCCCACGCAGACGACCCCCAGTCACAGAAAGTCCCACTCAGACGACCCCCCACCCAGGAGACAGTCCCAGAAAGTCCCAAACAGTCGACCCCCCTCCAAGGAAACAGTCCCAGGAAGTCCCACGAAGACGACCACAGTCCCAGAAAGTACCCACGCAGACGACCCCCAGTCCCAGAAAGTCCCACGCAGACGACCCCCAACTAGGAGACAGTCACAGAATGTCCCACGCAGACGACCCCCCACCCAGGAGTCAGTCCCAGAAAGTCCCAAACAGTCGACCCCCTCAAAGGAAACAGTCCCAGGAAGTCCCACGAAGACGACCACAGTCCCAGAAAGTAACCACGCAGACGAACCCCAGTCCCAGAAAGTCCCACGCAGACGACCCCCCACCCAGGAGACAGTCCCAGAATGTCCCACGCTGACGACCCCCCACCCAGGAGTCAGTCCCAGAAAGTCCCACACAGTCGACCCCCCTCCCAGCAGACAGTCCCTGGAAGTCCCACGCAGACGACCCCCAGTCCCAGAAAGTCCCACGAAGACGACCTCCAGTCCCAGAATGTCCCACGCAGACGAACCCAGTCCAAGAAACTCCCACGCAGACGACCCCCCACCCAGGAGACAGTCCAAGAAAATCCAAACCAGTCAAAGCCCCTCCCAGGAGACAGTCCCAGGAAGTCCCACGCAGACGACCCCCAGTCCCAGGAAGTCCCACGCAGACGACCCCCAGTCCCAGAAAGTACCCACGCAGACGACCTCCAGTCCCAGAAAGTCCCACGCAGACGACCCCCAGTCCCAGAAAGTCCCACGCAGACGACCCCCAGTCCCAGAAAGTCCCACGCAGACGACCCCCAGTCCCAGAAAGTCCCACGCAGACGATCCCCCACCCAGGAAACAGTCCCAGAAAAATCCCAAACAGACGACCCCCCACCCAGGAGACAGTGCCAGAATGTCCAACGCAGAAGACCCCAAGAGCCAGAAAGTCCCACGCAGCCGACCCCCAGTCCAAGAAAGTCCAACGAAGACGACCCCCCACCCTGGAGACAGTCCCAGAAAGTCCCACGCAGACGACCCCCCACCCAGGAGACAGTCCAAGAAAGTCCCACGCAGACGAACCCCAGTACCAGAAAGTCCCGCGCAGACGACCCCCCACCCAGGAGACAGTCCCAGAAAGTCCCACGCAGACGGCCCCCTTTCCCAGAAAGTCCCACGCTGACGACCCCGACCCAGGAGACAGTCCCAGAGAGTCCCACGCAGACGACCCCCCACACAGGAGACAGTCCCAGAAAGTCTCACGCAGACGACCTCCAGTCCCAGAAAGTCCCACGCAGACGACCCCCAGTCCCAGAAAGTCCCACGCAGACGACCCCCAGTCCCAGAAAGTCCCACGCAGACGACCCCCAATCCCAGAAAGTCCCACGAAGACGAACCCCCACCCAGGAGACAGTCCCAGAATGTCCCACGCAGACGACCCCACACCCAGGAGTCAGTCCCAGAAAGTCCCAAACAGTCGACCCCCCTCCAAGGAAACAGTCCCAGGAAGTCCCACGAAGACGACCACAGTCCCAGAAAGTACCCACGCAGACGACCCCCAGTCCCAGAAAGTCCCACGCAGACGACCCCCCACACAGTAGTCAGTCCCAGAAAGTCCCAAACAGACGATCCCCTACCCAGGAGACAGTCCCAGAAAGTCCCACGCAGACGACCCCCAGTCCCAGAAAGTCCCACGCAGACGACCCCCAACACAGTAGACAGTCCCAGAAATTCCCAAACAGACGACACCCCACCCAGGAGACAGTCCCAGGTAGTCCCAAGCAGACGACCCCAGTCCCAGAAAGTCCCACGCAGACGACCCCCAGTCCCAGAAAGTCCCACGCATAGGACCCCCCAACCAGGAGACACTCCCAGAAATTCCCAAACAGACGACACCCCACCCAGGAGACAGTCCCAGGTAATCCCAAGCAGACGACACCCAGTCCCAGAAAGTCTCACGCAGACGACCACCAGTCCCAGAAAGTCCCACCCATACGACCCCAGTCCAAGAAAGTCCCACGCAGACGACCCCCAGTCACAGAAAGTCCCACGCAGACGACACCCCACCCAGGAGACAGTCCCAGGTAATCCCAAACAGACGACCTCCAGTCCCAGAAAGTCCCACGCAGACGACCCTCCACACAGTAGTCAGTCCCAGAAAGTCCCAAACAGACGATCCCCTACCCAGGAGACAGTCCCAGAAAGTCCCATGCAGACGACGCCCAGTCCAAGAAAGTCTCACGCAGACGACACCCAGTCCCAGAAAGTCCCACGCAGACGACGCCCAGTCCAAGAAAGTCCCACGCAGACGACCCCCAGTCCCAGTAAGTCCCACGCAGACGATCTACCACCCAGGAGACAGTCCCAGAAAGTCCCAAGCAGACGACCCCCCACTCAGGAGACAGTGCCAGAATGTCCCACGCTGACGACCCCAAGTCCCAGAAAGTCCAACGCAGACGACCCCCCATCCAGGAGACAGACCCAGAATGTCCCACGCAGACGACATCCCACCCAGGAGACAGTCCCAGAAAGTCCCAAACAGTCGACCCCCCTCCCAGGAGACTGTCCAAGGAAGTCCCACGCAGACGACCCCCAGTCCCAGAAAGTCCCACGCATACGACCTCCAGTCCAAGAAAGTCCCACGCAGACGACCCCCAGTCAAAGAAAGTCCCACGCAGACGACCCCCAATCCCAGAAAGTCCCACGAAGACGAACCCCCACCCAGGAGACAGTCCCAGAATGTCCCACGCAGACGACCCCACACCCAGGAGTCAGTCCCAGAAAGTCCCAAACAGTCGACCCCCCTCCAAGGAAACAGTCCCAGGAAGTCCCACGAAGACGACCACAGTCCCAGAAAGTACCCACGCAGACGACCCCCAGTCCCAGAAAGTCCCACGCAGAAGACCTCCAGTCCCAGAAAGTCCCACGCAGACGACGCCCAGTCCAAGAAGTCCCACGCAGACGACACCCCACCCAGGAGACAGTCCCAGAAATTCCCAAACAGTCGACCCCCCTCCAAGGAAACAGTCCCAGGAAGTCCCACGAAGACGACCACAGTCCCAGAAAGTACCCAAGCAGACGATTCCCAGTCCCAGAAAGTCCCACGCAGACGACCCCCAGTCACAGAAAGTCCCACGCAGACGACCCCCCACACACTAGACAGTCCCAGAAAGTCCCAAACAGACGACCCCCCTCCTAGGAGACAGTCCCAGAAAGTCCCACGCAGACGACCCCCAGTCCCAGAAAGTACCCACGCCGACGACCCCCAGTCCCAGAAAGTCCCACGCATACGACCTCCAGTCCCAGAAAGTCCCACGCACACGACCCCCAGTCCAAGAAAGTCCCACGCAGACGACCCCACTCCAAGGAGACAGTCCCATGTAGTCCCACGCAGACGACCCCTAGTCCCAGAAATCCCACGCAGACGAACACCCGTCAGAGAAAGTCCCACGCAGACGACCCCCCACCCTGTAGACAGTCCCAGAAAGTCCCAAACAGTCGACCCCCCTCCCAGGAGACAGTCCCAGGAAGTCCCACGCAGACGACCCCCAGTCCCAGTAAGTACCCACGCAGACGATCCCCAGTCCCAGAAAGTCCCACGCAGACGACCTCCAGTCCCAGAATGTCCCACGCAGACGACCCCCAGTCCAAGAAAGTCCCACGAAGACGACCCCCAGTCCCAGAAAGTCCCACGCAGACGATCCCCCACCCAGGAGACAGTCCCAGAAAAATCCCAAGTAGACGACCCCCCACCCAGGAGACAGTGACAGAATGTCACACGCAGACGACCCCAAGACCCAGAAAGCCCCACGCAGACGAGCCCCAGTCCCAGAAAGTCCAACGAAGACGACCCCCACCCTGGAGACAGTCCCAGAAAGTCCCACGCAGACGACCCCACACCCAGGAGACAGTCCAAGAAAGTCCCACGAAGACGACCCCCAGTCCCAGAAAGTCCCACGCAGACGACCCCCACCCAGGAGACAGTCCCAGAAAGTCCCAAACAGTCGAACCCCCTCCCAGGAGACAGTCCCAGGAAGTCCCACGCAGACGACCCCCAGTCCCAGAAAGTACCCACGCAGACGACCCCCAGTCCCAGAAAGTCCCACGCAGACGACCCCCAGTCACAGAAAGTCCCACTCAGACGACCCCCCACCCAGGAGACAGTCCCAGAAAGTCCCAAACAGTCGACCCCCCTCCAAGGAAACAGTCCCAGGAAGTCCCACGAAGACGACCACAGTCCCAGAAAGTACCCACGCAGACGACCCCCAGTCCCAGAAAGTCCCACGCAGACGACCCCCAACTAGGAGACAGTCACAGAATGTCCCACGCAGACGACCCCCCACCCAGGAGTCAGTCCCAGAAAGTCCCAAACAGTCGACCCCCTCAAAGGAAACAGTCCCAGGAAGTCCCACGAAGACGACCACAGTCCCGGAAAGTAACCACGCAGACGAACCCCAGTCCCAGAAAGTCCCACGCAGACGACCCCCCACCCAGGAGACAGTCCCAGAATGTCCCACGCTGACGACCCCCCACCCAGGAGTCAGTCCCAGAAAGTCCCACACAGTCGACCCCCCTCCCAGCAGACAGTCCCTGGAAGTCCCACGCAGACGACCCCCAGTCCCAGAAAGTCCCACGAAGACGACCTCCAGTCCCAGAATGTCCCACGCAGACGAACCCAGTCCAAGAAACTCCCACGCAGACGACCCCCCACCCAGGAGACAGTCCAAGAAAATCCAAACCAGTCAAAGCCCCTCCCAGGAGACAGTCCCAGGAAGTCCCACGCAGACGACCCCCAGTCCCAGGAAGTCCCACGCAGACGACCCCCAGTCCCAGAAAGTACCCACGCAGACGACCTCCAGTCCCAGAAAGTCCCACGCAGACGACCCCCAGTCCCAGAAAGTCCCACGCAGACGACCCCCAGTCCCAGAAAGTCCCACGCAGACGACCCCCAGTCCCAGAAAGTCCCACGCAGACGATCCCCCACCCAGGAAACAGTCCCAGAAAAAACCCAAACAGACGACCCCCCACCCAGGAGACAGTGCCAGAATGTCCAACGCAGAAGACCCCAAGAGCCAGAAAGTCCCACGCAGCCGACCCCCAGTCCAAGAAAGTCCAACGAAGACGACCCCCCACCCTGGAGACAGTCCCAGAAAGTCCCACGCAGACGACCCCCCACCCAGGAGACAGTCCAAGAAAGTCCCACGCAGACGAACCCCAGTACCAGAAAGTCCCGCGCAGACGACCCCCCACCCAGGAGACAGTCCCAGAAAGTCCCACGCAGACGGCCCCCTTTCCCAGAAAGTCCCACGCTGACGACCCCGACCCAGGAGACAGTCCCAGAGAGTCCCACGCAGACGACCCCCCACACAGGAGACAGTCCCAGAAAGTCTCACGCAGACGACCTCCAGTCCCAGAAAGTCCCACGCAGATGACCCCTAGTCCCAGAAAGTCCCACGCAGACGACCCTCCACACAGAAGACAATCCCAGAAAGTCCCAAACAGACGACCCCCACCCAGGAGATGGTCCCAGAAAGTCCCACGCAGACGACCCCCAATCCCAGAAAGTACCCACGCAGACGACCTCCAGTCCCAGAAAGTCCCACGCAGACGACCCCCAGTCCCAGAAAGTCCCACGCAGACGACCCCCAGTCCCAGAAAGTCCCACGCAGACGACCCCCAGTCCCAGAAAGTCCCACGCAGACGATCCCCCACCCAGGAAACAGTCCCAGAAAAATCCCAAACAGACGACCCCCCACCCAGGAGACAGTGCCAGAATGTCCAACGCAGAAGACCCCAAGAGCCAGAAAGTCCCACGCAGCCGACCCCCAGTCCAAGAAAGTCCAACGAAGACGACCCCCCACCCTGGAGACAGTCCCAGAACGTCCCACGCAGACGACCCCCCACCCAGGAGACAGTCCAAGAAAGTCCCACGCAGACGAACCCCAGTACCAGAAAGTCCCGCGCAGACGACCCCCCACCCAGGAGACAGTCCCAGAAAGTCCCACGCAGACGGCCCCCTTTCCCAGAAAGTCCCACGCTGACGACCCCGACCCAGGAGACAGTCCCAGAGAGTCCCACGCAGACGACCCCCCACACAGGAGACAGTCCCAGAAAGTCTCACGCAGACGACCTCCAGTCCCAGAAAGTCCCACGCAGATGACCCCTAGTCCCAGAAAGTCCCACGCAGACGACCCTCCACACAGAAGACAATCCCAGAAAGTCCCAAACAGACGACCCCCACCCAGGAGATGGTCCCAGAAAGTCCCACGCAGACGACCCCCAGTCCCAGAAAGTCCCACGCAGACGACCCCCAGTCCCAGAAAGTCCCACGCAGACGATCCCCCACCCAGGAAACAGTCCCAGAAAAATCCCTAACAGACGACCCCCCACCCAGGAGACAGTGCCAGAATGTCCAACGCAGACGACCCCAAGAGCCAGAAAGTCCCACGCAGCCGACCCCCAGTCCAAGAAAGTCCAACGAAGACGACCCCCCACCCTGGAGACAGTCCCAGAAAGTCCCACGCAGACGACCCCCCACCCAGTAGACAGTCCAAGAAAGTCCCACGCAGACGAACCCCAGTACCAGAAAGTCCCGCGCAGACGACCCCCCACCCAGGAGACAGTCCCAGAAAGTCCCACACAGACGGCCCCCTTTCCCAGAAAGTCCCACGCTGACGACCCCGACCCAGGAGACAGTCCCAGAGAGTCCCACGCAGACGACCCCCCACACAGGAGACAGTCCCAGAAAGTCTCACGCAGACGACCTCCAGTCCCAGAAAGTCCCACGCAGATGACCCCTAGTCCCAGAAAGTCCCACGCAGACGACCCTCCACACAGAAGACAATCCCAGAAAGTCCCAAACAGACGACCCCCACCCAGGAGATGGTCCCAGGTAGTCCCAAGGAGACGACCCCCAGTTCCAGAAAGTCCCACGAAGACGTCCCACCAGTCCCAGAAAGTCCCACGCAGACGACCACCAGTCCCTCAGGGTCCCACGCAGAAGACCCCCCACCCAGGAGACAGTCCCAGAAAGTCCCACGCAGACGACCCCCCACCCAGGAGATAGTCCCAGAAAGGTCCAAACAGTCGACCCCCCTCCCAGGAGACAGTCCCAGGAAGTCCCACGCAGACGACCCCCAGTCCCAGAACGTCCCACGCAGACTTCCTCCAGTCCAAGAAAGTCCCACGCAGAAGAGCCCCAGTCCCAGAAAGTCCCACGCAGAAGACCCCCCACACAGTAGACAGTCCCATAAATTACCAAACAGACGACCCCCACCCAGGAGACAATCCCAGGTAGTCCCACGCAGACGAGCCCCAGTCACAGAAAGTGCCACGCAGACGACCCCCAGTCCCAGAAAGTCCACCGCAGACGACCCCCCACCCAGGAGACAGTTGCAAAACGTCGACCCGCCTCCAAGGAGACAGTCCCAGGAAGTCCCACGCAGACGACCCCCAGTCCCAGAAAGTACCCACGCAGACGACCCCCAGTCCCAGAAGGTCCCACGCAGACGACCTCCTGTCACAGAAAGTCCCACGCAGACGACCCCCAGTCCAAGAAAGTCCCACGCAGACGACCCCCAGTCCCAGAAAGTCCCACGCAGACGATCCCCACCCAGGAGACAGTACCAGAAAGTCCCAAGCAGACGACCCCTCCACCCAGGAGTCAGTGACAGGATGTCCCACGCAGACGACCCCCAGTCCCAGAGCGTCCCACGAAGACGCCCCCCTTTCCTGGACACAGTCCCAGAATATCACACACAGACGACGCCCCACCCAGGAGACAGTCACAGAAAGTCCCACGCAGACGACCCCCCAACCAGGAGACAGTGCCAGAATGTCCCACGCAGAAGACCCCAAGACACAGAAAGTCCCACGCAGACCACCCCCAGTCCCAGAAAGTCCCACGAAGACGACCCCCCACCCTGGAGACAGTCCCAGAATGTCCCACGCAGACGACCCCCCACCCAGGAGACAGTCCCAGAAAGTCCCACGCAGACGACCACCAGTCCCAGAAAGTCCCACGCAGACGACCCCCCACCCAGGAGACAGTCCCAGAAATTCCCAAAAAGTCAACCCCCCTCCTAGCAGACAGTCCCAGGAAGTCCCACGCAGACGACCCCCAGTCCCAGAAAGTACGCACGCAGACGACCTCCAGTCACAGAAGACGACCCCCCAAACAGGAGACAGTCACAGAAAGTCCCACGCAGACGACCTCCAGTCCCAGCAAGTCCCACGCAGACGACCCCTAGTCCCAGAAAGTCCAACGCCGACGACCCCCCACCCAGGGTCGTCTGCGTGTGACTTTCTGGGACTGCCAAATCCAAGAAAGTCCCATGAAGACGACCCCCAGGCCCAGAAAGTCCCACGCAGACGACCCCCCACCCAGGAGACAGTCCCAGAAAGTCCCAAGCAGACGACACCCAGTCCCAGAAACTCCCACGCAGACGACCCCCACCCAGGAGACAGTCCCAAAATGTCCCACGCAGAGGACACCCCACACAGCAGACAGTCCCAGAAAGTCCCACGCAGACGACCCCCCCACCCAGGAGACAGTCCCAGAAATCCCACGCAGACGACCCCCCACCAAGGAGACAGTCCCAGAAAGTCGCACGCAGACGAACCCCAGTCCCACGCAGACGACCCCCCACTCAGGAGACAGTCCCAGAAAGTCCTACGCAGACGACCCCCAGTCCCAGAAAGTCCTACGCAGAAGAAACCCAGTCCTAGAAATGCCACGCAGACAATCTCCCACCCAGGAGACAGTCCCAGAAAGTCCCAAACAGTCGACCCCCCTCCCAGGAGACAGTCCCAGGAAGTCCCACGCAGACGACCCCCAGTCCCAGAAAGTACCCACGCAGACGACATTCTGGGACTGTCTCCTGGATGGGGGGTCGTCTGCGTGGGACTTTCTTGGACTGGGGGTCGTATGCGTGGGACTTTCTTGGACTGGGGGTCGTCTGCGTGGGACTTTCTGGGACTGGAGGTCGTCTGCGTGGGACTTTCTGGGACTGGGGGTCGTCTGCGTGGGTACTTTCTAGGACTGGGGGTCATCCGGCGTGGGACATCCTGGGACTGTCTCCTGGAAGGGGGGTCGACGTTTTGGAACTTTCTCGACTGTCTACTGGGTGGGGGGTCGTCTGCGTGGGACTTTCAGGGACTGTCTCCTGGGTGGGTGTCTTCCTTGTGGGACTTTCTGGGATTGGGGGTCGTCTGCGTGGGACATTCTGTGACTGTCTTCTGGGTGGGGGGTCGTCTCCGTGGGAATTTGTAGGACTGGGGGTCGTCTGCGTGGGACTTTCTGGGACTGGGGGTCGTCTGCGTGGGACTTTCTGGTACCGGGGGTTGTCTGCGTAGGACTTTCTTGGACTGTCTCCTGAGTGGGGGGTCTTCTACGTGGGACATTCTGGGACTGTCTTCTGTCTGGGGGGTCGTCTGCGTGGGACTTTCTGGGACTGGGGCTCGTCTGCGTGGGACTTTCTCGGACTGGGGTTCGTCTTCGTGGGACTTTCTTGGATTGGGGGTCGTCTGCGTGGGACTTTCTGTGACTGGCTCCTGGGTGTGGGGTCGTCTGCGTGGAACTTTGTGGGACTTGGGGTCGTCTGCGTGGGACATTCTGGGACTGGGGGTCGTCTGCGTGGGTACTTTCTGGGACTGGGGGTCGTCTGCGTTGGACTTCCTGGGTCTGTCCTGTGGTCGATTGTTTGGGACTTTCTGGGACTGTCTCCTTGGTGGGGGGTCGTCTGCGTGGGACTTTCTGGGAATGGGGGGTCGTCTGCGTGGGACTTTCTGGGGATGGAGTTCGTCGCCGTGGGACTACCTGGGACCGTCTCCTGGGTGGGGGTCGTCTGTTTATGACATTCTGGGACTGTCTACGGTGTGCGGGGTCGTCTACGTTGGACTTTCTGGGACTGGGGGTCGTCTGCGTGGGACTTTCTTGGACTGGGGGTCGTCTGCATGGGACTTCCTGGGACTGTCTCCTGTGTGGAGGGTCGTCTGCGTGGGACTTTTTGGGACTGTCTCCTGTGTGGGGGTCGTCTGCGTGGGACTTTCTGGGACTGGGGGTCGTCTGCGTGGGATTTCTGGGACTGTCTCCTGGGTGGTGGGTCGTCTGCGTGGGACTTTCTGGGACTGTCTCCTGGGTGGGGGTCGACCTTGTGGGACTTTCTGGGACTGGGGGTCGTCTGCGTGAGTCTTCCTGGGACTGTCTCCTGGGAGGGTTTTCGACTGTTTGGGACTTTCTGAGACTGTCTACTGTGTGGGGGGTCGTCTGCGTGGGACTTTCTGGGACTGGCGGTCGTCTGCGTGGGACTTTCTCTGACTGGGGGTCGTCTGCGTGGGAGTTTCTGGGGCTGTCTCCTGGTTGGGGGGTCGTCTGCGTGGAACTTTCTGGGACTGTCTCCTGGGTGGGTGTCGTCTGCCTGGGACTTTCTGGGACTGGGGGTCGTGTGCGTGGGACTTCTGGGACTGTCTCCTGGGTGGGGGGTCGTCTGCGTGGGACTTTCTGGGACTGTATCCTGGGTGAGGGTCGTCCTTGTGGGACTTTCTGGGACTGGGGGTCGTCTGCGTGGGACTTTCTGGGACTGTCTTTTGGGTGGAGGGTCGTCTGCGTGGGATTTTCTGGGACTTGGGTTCGTCTGCGTGGGACTTTCTGGGACTGGAGGTCGTCTGCGTGGGACTTCCTGGGACTCTCTCCTGGGAGGGGGTTGGACTGTTTGGGACTTTCTGGGACTGTCTCCTGGGTGGGGGGCGTCTGCGTGGGACTTTCTGTGACTGGGGGTCGTCTGCGTGGGACTTCCTTGGACTGTCTCCAGGGTGGGGGTCGACTTCGTGGGACTTTCTGGGACTGGGGGTCGTCTGCGTATGACTTTCTGGGTCTTGGGGTCGTCTGCGTGGGACATTCTGGCACTGTCTACTGGGTGGGGGGTCGTCTGCTTCGGATTTTTCTAGGACTGTCTCCTGGGTGGGGGATCGTCTGCGTTGGACTTTCTGGGACTTGGGGTCGTCTCCGTGGGACTTTCTTGGACTGGGGGTCGTCTGCGTGGGACTTTCTGGGACTGGAGGTCGTCTGCGTGGGACTTTCTGGGACTGGGGGTCGTCTGCATGGGTACTTTCTGGGACTGGGTGTCGTCTGCGTGGGATTTACTGGGACTGTCTCCTGGGAGGGGGCTCGACTGTTTGGGACTTTCTGGGACTGTCTCCTGGGTGGGTGGGTCGTCTGCGTGGGACTCTCTTGGTCTGGGGTTCGTCTGCGTGGGACTTTCTGGGACTGGGGGTCGTCTGCGTGGGACTACATGGGACTGTCTCCTGTGTGGGAGGTTGTCTGTTTGGGACTTTCTGGCACTGGGTGTCGTCTGCGTGGGACTTTCTTGGACTGGGGGTCGTCTGCGTGGGACTTTCTGGGACTGGAGGTCGTCTGCGTGGGACTTTCTGGGACTGGGGTCGTCTGCGTGGGAATTCCTGGGACTCTCTCCTGGGAGGGGTGTCGACTGTTTGGAACTTTCTGGGACTGACTCTTGGGTGGGGGGTCGTCTGCGTGGGACATTCTGGGACTGTCTCCTGGGTGGGGGGTCGTCTTCGTGGGACTTTCTGGGACTTGGTGTCGTCTGCGTGGGACTTTCTGGGACTGGGGGTCGTCTGCGTGGTTACTTTTTGGGACTGGGGGTCGTCTGCGTGGGACTTCCTGGGACTGTCTCCTGGGAGGGGGGTCGACTGTTTGGGACTTTCTGGGAGTGTCTCCTGGGTGGGGGGTCGTCTGTGTGGGACTTTCTGGGACTGGGGGTCGTCTGCGTGGGACATTCTTGGACTGTCTCCTTGGTGGGGGGTCGTCGGCGTGGGACTTTCTGGGTCTGCCTCCAGGGTCGGTGGTCGTCTTCG
The DNA here is from genome assembly GCA_964036315.1 of Acanthosepion esculentum. NCBI lineage: Eukaryota > Metazoa > Mollusca > Cephalopoda > Sepiida > Sepiidae > Acanthosepion > Acanthosepion esculentum. The sequence goes on from OZ038510.1 coordinate 87,140,556, forward strand.
TGGGACTTTCTGGGACTGGGGGTAGTCTGCGTGGGACTTTCTGGGTCTTGGGGTCGTCTGCGTGGGACATTATGGCACTGTCCCCTGGTTGGGGGGTTCGTCTGCTTGGGACTTTCTGTGACTGTCTGCTCGGTGCGGGATCGTCTGCGTGGGACCTTCTGGGATTGGGGGTCGTCTGCGTGGGACTTTCTTGGACTGGGGGTCGTCTGCGTGGGACTTTCTGGGACTGGAGGTCGTCAGCGTGGGACTTTCTGGGACTGGGGGTCATCCCGCGTGTGACTTCCTGCGACTGTCTCCTGGAAGGGGGGTCGACGTTTTGGGACTTTCTGGGATTGTCTCCTGGGTGGGGGGTCGTCTTCGTGGGACTTTCTGGGACTGGGGGTAGTCTGCGTGGGACTTTCTGGGTCTGGGGGTCGTCTGCGTGGGACTTTCTGGGAATGTCTCCTGGGTGGGGTGGTCGTCTGCGTGGGACTTTTTTGGACTGTCTCCAGGGTGGGGGGTCATCTTCGTTGGACTTTCTGGGACTGGGGGTCGTCTGCGTGGTACTTTCTGGGTCTTGGGGTCGTCTGCGTGGGACATTCTGGCACTGTCTCCTGGGTGGGGGGTCGTCTGCTTGGGACTTTCTGGGACTGTCTCCTTGGTGGGGGATCGTCTGCGTGGGACTTTCTGGGACTGGGGGTCGTCTGCGTGGGACTTTCTTGGACTGGGGGTCGTCTGCGTGGGTCTTTCTGTGACTGGAGGTCGTCTCCGTGGGACTTTCTGGGACTGGGGGTCGTCTTCGTGGGTACTTTCTGGGACTGGGGGTCGACTGCGTGGGACTTCCTGGGACTGTCTCCTGGGAGGGGGGTCGACTGTTTGGGACTTTCTGGGACTGTCTACTGTGTGTGGGGTCGTCTGCGTGGGAATTTCTGGAACTGGGGTTCGGCTGCGTGGGACTTTCTAGGACTGTCTCCTGGGAGGGGTGTCGTCTGTTTGGGACTTTCTGGGACTGGGGGTCTTCTGTTTGGGACTTTCTGGGACTGTCTTCTGTGTGGAGGGTCGTCTGCGTGGGACTTTCTTGGACTGGGGGTCGTCTGCGTGGGACTTTCTTGGACTGGGGCTCGTATGCGTGGGACTCTCTGGGACTGGATGTCGTCTGCGTGGGACTTTCTGGGACTGGGGGTCGTCTGCGTGGGACTTCCTTGGACTGTCTCCTGGGAGGGGGGTCGACTGTTTGGGACATTCTGGGACTGTCTCCTTGGAGGGGGTCGTCTGTTTGCGACTTTCTGGGACTGTCTCCTGGATGGGGGGTCGTCTGCGTGGGACTTTCTGGGACTTGGGGTCGTCTGCGTGGGACTTTCTGGGACTGGGGGTCGTCGGCGTGGGTACTTTCTGGGACTGGGGGTCGTCTGCGTGGGACTTTCTGGGACTGGGAGTCGTCTGCGTGGGACTTTCTGGGACTGGGTGTCGTCTGCGTGGGACTTTCTGGGACAGTCTCCTGGGTGGGGCTCGTCTGCGTGGGACTTTCTGGACCTGTCTCCAGTGTGGGGGGTCGTCTGTGTGGGACTTTCTGTGACTGGGGGTCGTCTGCGTGGTACTTTCTGTGTCTTGGGTTCATCTGCGTGTGACATTCAGGCACTGTCTGCTGGGTGGGGGGTCGTCTGCTTGGGACTTTCTGGGACTGTCTCCTGGATGGGGGATCGTCTGCGTGGGACTTTCTGGGACTGGGGGTCGTCTGCGTGGGACTTTCTTGGACTGGGGCTCGTATGCGTGGGACTCTCTGGGACTGGATGTCGTCTGCGTGGGACTTTCTGGGACTGGGGGTCGTCTGCGTGGGACTTCCTGGGACTGTCTCCTGGGAGGGGGGTCGACTGTTTGGGACATTCTGGGACTGTCTCCTTGGAGGGGGTCGTCTGTTTGCGACTTTCTGGGACTGTCTCCTGGATGCGGGGTCGTCTGCGTGGGACTTTCTGGGACTTGGGGTCGTCTGCGTGGGACTTTCTGGGACTGGGGGTCGTCGGCGTGGGTACTTTCTGGGACTGGGGGTCGTCTGCGTGGGACTTTCTGTGACTGGGGGTTGTCTGCGTGGGACTTTCTGGGACTGGGTGTCGTCTGCGTGGGACTTTCTGGCACAGTCTACTGGGTGGGGGTCGTCTGCGTGGGACTTTCTGGACCTGTCTCCAGTGTGGGGGGTCGTCTGCGTATGACTTTCTGTGACTGGGGGTCGTCTGCGTGGTACTTTCTGTGTCTTGGGTTCATCTGCGTGGGACATTCAGGCACTGTCTCCTGGGTGGGGGATCGTCTGCGTGGGACTTTCTGGGACTGCCTACTGTGTGGGGGGTCGTCTGCGTGGGACTTTCTGGGACTGGGGGTCGTCTGCGTGGGACTTTCTTGGACTGGGGGTCGTATGCGTGGGACTTTCTGGGACTGGAGGTCGTCTGCGTGGGACTTTCTGGGACTGGGTGTCGTCTGCGTGGGACTTCCTGGGACTGTCTCCTGGCAGGGGGGTCGACGGTTTGGGACTTTCTGGGACTGTCTCCTGGCTGGGGGGGTCGTCTGCGTGGGACATTCTGGGACTGTCTCCTGGGTGGGGGGTCGTCTGCGTGGGATTTTCTGGGACTTGGGGTCGTCTGCGTGGGACTTTCTGGGACTGGGTGTCGTCGGCGTGGGTACTTTCTGGGACTGGGGGTCGTCTGCGTGGGACTTTCTGGGACTGGAGGTCGTCTGCGTGGGACTTTCTGGGACTGGGGGTCGTCTGCGTGGGACTTTCTGTGATTGTCTCCTGCGTGGGGGGTCGTCCATTGGGGAAGGTCTGGGACTGACTCCAGGGTGGGGTCGTCTTCGTGGGATTTTCTGGGACTGGGGGTCGTCTTCGTGGGACTTCCTGGGACTGGCTCCTGGGTGTGGGGTCGTCTGCGTGGAACGTTCTGGGACTGTCTCCTGGGTGGGGGGGTCGTCTGCGTGGGACTTTCTGGGTCTGTCTCCTGGGCGGGGGTCGTCTGCGTGGGACTTTCTGGGACTGTCTCCTGGCTGGGGGGTCGTCTGCGTGGGACTTTCTGGGACTGTCTCCTGGCTGGGGGGTCGTCTGCGTGGGACTTTCTGGGACTGGAGGTCGTCTGCGTGGGACGTTCTGGGACTGCCACCTGGGTGGGGGTCGTCTGCATGGGACATTCTTGGACTGGGGGTCGTCTGCGTGGGACTTTCTGGGTCTGTCTCCTGGGTGGGGGTCGTCTGCGTGGGACTCTGTGGGAGTGGGGTTCGTCTGCGTGGGAATTTCTAGGACTGTCTCCAGGGTGGGGGGTCGTCTTCGTGGGACTTTCTGGGACTGGGGGTCGTCTGCGTGGTACTTTCTGGGTCTTGGGGTCGTCTGCGTGGGACATTCTGGCACTGTCTCCTGGGTGGTGGATCGTCAGCGTGGGACTTTCTGGGACTGGGGGTCGTCTCCGTGGGACTTTCTTGGACTGAGGTTCGTCTGCGTGGGACTTTCTGGGACTGGAGGTCGTATGCGTGGGACTTTCTGGGACTGGGGGTCGTCTGCGTGGGACTTTATGGAACTGGGGGTCGTCTGCTTGGGACTACCTGGGACTGTCTTCTCGGTGGGGGGTCGTCTGTTTGGGACTTTCTGGGACTGTCTACTGTGTGGGGGGTCGTCTTCGTGGGACTTTCTCTGATTGGGGCTCTTTTGCGTGGTACTTTCTGGGACGGGGGGTCGTCTGCGTGGGTACTTTATGGGACTGGGGGTCGTCTGCGTGGGACTTTCAGGGACTGTCTCCTGGGAGGGGGGTCGTCTGTTTGGGACTTTCTGGGACTGTCTCCTGTGTGGGGGGTCGACTGCGAGGGACTTTCTGGGACTGTCTCCTGGGTGGGGGTCTTCCTTGTGGGACTCTCTGGGACAGGGGGTCGTCTGCGTGGGACTTTCTGGGACTGTCTCCTGGGTGGGGGTCGTCTGCGTGGGACATTGTGGGACTGGGGGTTGTCTGCGTGGGACTTTCTGGGACTGTCTCCTGGGTGGGGGGTCGTCTGCGTGGGACTTTCTTGGACTGGGGATCGTCTGCGTTGGAATTTCTGGGACTGGAGGTCGTCTGCGTGGGACTTTCTGGGACTGGGTGTTGTCTGCGTGGGTACTTTCTGGGACTGGGGGTCGTCTGCGTGGGACTTTCTGTGATTGTCTCCTGCGTGGGGGGTCGTCCATTGGGGAAGGTCTGGGACTGACTCCAGGGTGGGGTCGTCTTCGTGGGATTTTCTGGGACTGGGGGTCGTCTTCGTGGGACTTCCTTGGACTGGCTCCTGGGTGTGGGGTCGTCTGCGTGAAACGTTCTGGGACTGTCTCCTGGGTGGGGGGGTCGTCTGCGTGGGACTTTCTGGTTCTGTCTCCTGGGTTGGGGTCGTCTGCATGTGACTTTCTGGGACTGGGGGTCGTCTGCGTGGGACTTTCTGGGACTGTCTCCTCGCTGGGGGGTCGTCTGCGTGGGACTTTCTGGGACTGGAGGTCGTCTGCGTGGGACGTTCTGGGACTGCCACCTGGGTGGGGGTCGTCTGCATGGGACATTCTGGGACTGGGGGTCGTCTGCGTGGGACTTTCTGGGTCTGTCTCCTGGGTGGGGGTCGTCTGCGTGGGACTCTGTGGGAATGGGGGTCGTCTGCGTGGAACTTTCTGGGTCTGTCTCCTGGGTGGGGGTCGTCTGCGTGGGACTCTGTGGGAGTGGGGGTCGTCTGCCTGGGACTTTCTGGGACTGTCTCCCGGCTGGGAGGTCGTCTGAGTGGGACTTTCTGGGACTGGAGGTCATCTGCGTGGGACGTTCTGGGATTGCCACCTGGCTGGGGGTCGTCTGCATGGGACATTCTGGGACTGGGGGTCGTCTGCGTGGGACATTCTGGGACTGTCTCCTGGGTGGGGTGTCGTCTGCGTGGGACTTTCTGGGACTTGGGTTTTTCTGGGTGGGACTTTCTGGGACTGGGTGTCGTCTGCGTGGGTACTTTCTGGGACTGGGGGTCGTGTGCGTGGGACTTCCTGGGACTGTCTCCTGGGAGGGGGGTCGACTGTTTGGGACTTTCTGGGACTGACTCCTGGGTGGGGGGTCGTCTGCCTGGGACTTTCTGGGACTGGGGATCGTCTGCCTGGGACTTTCTGGGATTGTCTCCTGCGTGGGGGTTCGTCTGCGTGGGACTTTCTGGGACTGGGGGTCGCCTGCGTGTGACTTTCTGGGACTGTCTCCTGAGTGGGCGGTCGTCTGCGTGGGACTTTCTGGGACTGTCTCCTGGGTGGGGGTCGTCTTAGTGGGACTTTCTGGGTCTGTCTCCTGGGTGGGGGTCGTCTGCGTGGGACTCTGTGGGACTGGGGGTCGTCTGCGTGGGACTTTCTGGGACTGGGGGGTTGTCTGCGTGGGACTTTCTGGGACTCTCTCCTGGTTGGGCGGTCGTCTGCGTGTGACTTTCTGGGACTGTCTCCAGGGTGGGGGGTCGTCCCAGGTAGTCCCAAGCAGACGACCCCCAGTCCCAGAAAGACCCACGCAGACGACCTCCAGTCCCAGAAAGTCCCACGCAGACGACCACCATTCCAAGAAAGTCCAACGCAGACGACCCCCCGTCCCAGAAAGTCCCACGCTGACGATCCCCCACCCAGGAGACAGTCCCAGAATGTCCCAAGCAGACGACCGCCCTCCCAGGAGACAGTGCCAGAATGTCCCACGCAGACGACCCCCAGACCCAGAATGTACCACGCAGACGACCCCCAGTCCCAGAAAGTCCCACGAAGACGACCCCCCACCCTGGAGACAGTCCCAGAAAGTCATACGCAGACGACCGCCCAGCCAGGAGACAGTCCCAGAAAGTCCCACGCAGACGACCCCCCAGTCCCAGAAAGTCCCACGCAGACGACCCCCAGTCCCACAGAGTCCCACGCAGACGACCCCCACCCAGGAGACAGACCCAGAAAGTCCCACGAAGACGACCCCCCACCCAGGAGACAGTCCCAGAAAGTCCCACGCAGACGACCGCCCACTCAGGAGACAGTCCCAGAAAGTCACAGGCAGGCGACCCCCAGTCCCACAAAGTCCCACGCAGACGACCCCCACCCAGGAGACAGTCCCAGAAAGTCCCACGCAGACGACCCCCCACCCAGGAGACAATCCCAGAAAGTCCCACGCAGACGACCCCCAGTCCCAGAAAGTCCCAGGCAGACGACCCCCCACCCAGGAGTCAGTCCCAGAAAGTCCCAAACAGTCGACCCCCCTCCCAGGAGACAGTCCCAGGAAGTCCCACGCAGACGACCCCCAGTCCCAGAAAGTACCCACGCAGACGACCCCCAGTCCCAGAAAGTCCCACCCAGAAAAACCCAAGTCCCAGAAAGTCCCACGCAGACGACACCCCACCCAGGAGACAGTCCCAGAATGTCCCACGCAGACGACCCCCAGTCCCAGAATGTCCCATGCAGACGACACGCAGCCAGGTGGCAATCCCAGAACTTCCCACGCAGACGACCTCCAGTCCAAGAAAGTCCCACTCAGACGACCTCCCAGCCAGGAGACAGTCCCAGAAAGTCCCAGGCAGACGACCCCCACTCCCACAGAGTCCCACGCAGACGACCCCCACCCAGGAGACAGACCCAGAAAGTTCCACGCAGACGACCCCCATTCCCACAGAATCCCACGCAGACCACCCCCACCCAGGAGACAGTCCCAGAACGTCCCACGCAGACGATCTCCAGTCCCAGAAAGTCCCACGCAGACGACCCCCCAGCCAGGAGACAGTCCCAGAAAGTCCCACGCAGACGACCTCCAGTCCCACTGAGTCCCATGCAGACGACCCCCCAGCAAGGAGACAGACCCAGAAAGTCCCACGCAGACGACCGCCCCCCCACCCAGGAGACAGTCCCAGAACGTTCTACGCAGACGACCCCACACCCAGGAGCCAGTCCCAGGAAGTCCCACGAAGACGACCCCCAGTCCCAGAAAATCCCACGAAGACAACCCCACCCTGGAGTCAGTCCCAGACCTTCCCCAATGGACGACCCCCCACGCAGGAGACAATCACAGAAAGTCCCACGCAGACGACCCCCAGTCCCAGAAAGTACCCACGCAGACGACACCCAGTCCCAGAAAGTCCCACGCAGACGACCTCCAGTCCCAGAAAGTCCCACGCAGACGATCCCCAGTCCAAGAAAGTCCCACGCAGACGACCCCCCACCCAGGAGACAGTCGCAGAAAGTCCCACGCAGACGACCCCCAGTCCCAGAAAGTCCCACGCAGACGACCCCCCACCCAGGAGACAGTCCCAGAAAGTCCCACGCAGACAACCCCCAGTCCCAGAAAGTCCCACGCAGACGACCCCCACCCAGGAGACAGTCCAAGAACGTCCCACGCAGACGACCCCCTGTCCCAGAGAGTCCCACAAGGAAGACCCCCACCCAGGAGACAGTCCCAGAAAGTCCCTCGCAGTCGACCCCCCACCCATGAGACAGTCCCAGAAAGTCCCACGCAGACAACCCCCAGTCCCAGAAAGTCCCACGCAGACGACCCCCACCCAGTAGACAGTCCCAGAAAGTCCCACGCAGACGACCCCCTGTCCCAGAGAGTCCCACAAGGAAGACCCCCACCCAGGAGACAGTCCCAGAAAGTCCCTCGCAGTCGACCCCCCACACAGGAGACAGTCCCAGGAAGTCCCACGAAGACGACCCCCCACCCAGGAGACAGTCCCAGAAAGTCCCACGCAGACGACCGCCCACTCAGGAGACAGTCCCAGAAAGTCACACGCAGGCGACCCCCAGTCCCACAAAGTCCCACGCAGACGACCCCCACCCAGGAGACAGTCCCAGAAAGTCCCACGCAGACGACCGCACACCCAGGAGACAATCCCAGAAAGTCCCACGCAGACGACCCCCAGTCCCAGAAAGTCCCAGGCAGACGACCCCCCACCCAGGAGTCAGTCCCAGAAAGTCCCAAACAGTCGAACCCCTCCCAGGAGACAGTCCCAGAAAGTCCCACGCAGACGACACCCCACCCAGGAGACAGTCCCAGAATGTCCCACGCAGACGACCCCCAGTCCCAGAATGTCCCATGCAGACGACCCCCAGCCAGGTGGCACTCCCAGAACGTCCCACGCAGACGCCCTCCAGTCCCAGAAAGTCCCACTCAGACGACCTCCCAGCCAGGAGACAGTCCCAGAAAGTCCCAGGCAGACGACCCCCACTCCCACAGAGTCCCACGCAGACGACCCCCACCCAGGAGACAGACCCAGAAAGTCCCACGCAGACGACCCCCGCTCCAACAGAGTCCCACGCAGACGACCCCCACCCAGGAGACAGACCCAGAAAGTCCCACGCAGACGACCCCCAGTCCCAGAATGTCCCATGCAGACAACCCCCACCCAGGTGGCAGTCCCAGAACGTCCCACGCAGACGACCTCCAGTCCCAGAAAGTCCCACGCAGACGACCCCCCAGCCAGGAGACAGTCCCAGAAAGTCCCACGCAGACGACCCCCAGTCCTACAGAGTCCCACGCAGACGACCCCCACCCAGGAGACAGACCCAGAAAGTCCCACGCAGACGACCCCCCACCCAGGAGACAGTCCCAGAACGTTCCACGCAGACGACCCCACACCCAGGAGCCAGTCCCAGGAATTCCCACGAAGACGACCCCCACTCCCAGAAAATCCCACGCAGACAACCCCCAGTCCCAGAAAGTCCGACGCAGACGACCCCACCCTGGAGTCAGTCCCAGACCTTCCCCAATGGACGACCCCCCACGCAGGAGACAATCACAGAAAGTCCCACGCAGACGACCCCCAGTCCCAGAAAGTACCCACGCAGACGACACCCAGTCCCAGAAAGTCCCACGCAGACGACACCCAGTCCCAGAAAGTCCCACGCAGACGACCTCCAGTCCCAGAAAGTCCCACGCAGACGATCCCCAGTCCAAGAAAGTCCCACGCAGACGACCCCCCACCCAGGAGACAGTCGCAGAAAGTCCCACGCAGACGACCCCCAGTCCCAGAAAGTCCCACACAGACAACCGCCAGTCCCAGAAAGTCCCACGCAGACGACCCCCACCCAGGAGACAGTCCCAGAAAGTCCCACGCAGACGACACCCTGTCCCAGAGAGTCCCACAAGGAAGACCCCCACCCAGGAGACAGTCCCAGAAAGTCCCTCGCAGTCGACCCCCCACACAGGAGACAGTCCCAGAAAGTCCCAAACAGACGACCCCCCTCCGAGGAGACAGTCCCTGAAAGACCCACGCAGACGACCCCCAGTCCCATAAAGTACCCACGCAGACGATCCCCGTCCCAGAAAGTCCCACGCAGACGACCTCCAGTCCGAGAAAGTCCCACGCAGAAGACCCCCAGTCCAAGAAAGTCCCACGCAAAAGACCCCCAGTCAGAGAAAGTCCCACGCAGACGACCCCCACACAGTAGACAGTCCCAGAAAGTCCCAAACAGACGACCCCCCACCGAGAAGACAGTCCCAGGTAGTCCCAAGCAGACGATCCCCAGTTCCAGAAAGTCCCACGCATACGACCCCCCACCCAGGAGACAGTCCCAGAAAGCCCCAAACAGTCGACCCCCCTCCCAGAAAACAATCCCAGAAAGTCCCACGCAGACGACCCTCAGTCCAAGAAAGTCCCACGCAGACGACCCCCAGTCCCAGAAAGTCCCACGCTGACGATCCACCACCCAGGAGACAGTCCCAGAATGTCCCAAGCAGACAACCCCCATCCCAGGAGACAGTGCCAGACGACCCCAAGACCCAGAAAGTACCACGCAGACGACCCCCAGTCCCAGAAAGTCCCACGAAGACGACCCCCCACCCTGGAGACAGTCCCAGAAATTCCCACGCAGACGACCGCCCAGCCAGGAGACAGTCCCAGAAAGTACCACGCAGACGACACCCCAGTCCCAGAAAGTCCCACGCAGACGACCCCCAGTCCCACAGAATCCCAAGCAGACGACCCCCACCCAGGAGACAGACCCAGAAAGTCCCAGGAAGACGACCCCCCACCCAGGAGACAGTCCCAGAAAGTCCCACGCAGACGACCGCCCACTCAGGAGACAGTCCCAGAAAGTCCCACGCAGGCGACCCCCAGTCCCAGAAAGTCCCAGGCAGAGGACCACCCACCCAGGAGACAGTCCCAGAAAGTCCCAAACAGTCGACCCCCCTCCCAGGAGACAGTTCCAGGAAGTCCCAGGCAGACGACCCCCAGTCCCAGAAAGTACACACGCAGACGACCCCCAGTCCCAGAAAGTCCCACGCAGACGACACCCCACCCAGGAGACAGTCCCAGAATGTCCCACGCAGACGACCCCCAGTCCCAGAATGTCCCATGCAGACGACCCCCACCCAGGTGGCAGTCCCAGAACGTCCCACGCAGACGACCTCCAGTCCCAGAAAGTCTCACGCAGACGACCCCCCAGCCAGGAGACAGTCCCAGAAAGTCCCACGCAGACGACCCCCAGTCCCACAGAGTCCCACGCAGACGACCCCCACCCAGGAGACAGACCCAGGGAATCCCACGCAGACGACCCCCAGTCCCAGAAAGTCCCACGAAGACGACCCCACCCTGGAGTCAGTCCCAGACCTTCCCAAATTGACGACCCCCCACGCAGGAGACAATCACAGAAAGACCCACGTAGACGACCCCCAGTCCCAGAAAGTCGCACACAGACGAACCCCATTCCCAGAAAGTCCCACGCAGACGAGCCCCAGTCCCAGAAAGTCCCACGCAGACGACCCCCCAGACAGAAGACAGTCCCAGAACGTTCCACACAGACGACCCCCCACTCAGGAGACAGTCCCAGAAAGTCCCACGCAGACGACCCCCAGTCCCAGAAAGTCCCACGCAGACGACCCCCCGCCCAGGAGACAGTCCCAGAAAGTCCCACGCAGACGAACCCCAGTCCCAGAAAGTCCCACAAGGAAGACCCCCACCCAGGAGACAGTCCCAGAAAGTCCCACGCAGACGACCCCCCACCCAGGAGACAGTCCCAGAAAGTCCCACGCAGACGACCCCCCACCCAGGAGACAGTCCCAGAAATTCCCACGCAGACGACCCCCAGTCCCAGAAAGTCCCACGCAGACGACCCCCACCCAGGAGACAGACCCAGAAAGTCCCAGGAAGACGACCCCCCACCCAGGAGACAGTCGCAGAAAGTCCCACGCAGACGACCGCCCACTCAGGAGACAGTCCCAGAAAGTCCCACGCAGGCGACCCCCAGTCCCAGAAACTCCCACGCAGTCGACCCCCACCCAGGAGACAGTCCCAGAAAGTCCCACGCACACGACCCCCAACCCAGGAGACAATCCCAGAAAGTCCCAGGCAGACGACCCCCAGTCCCAGAAAGTCCCAGGCAGACGACCCCCCACCCAGGAGTCAGTCCCAGAAAGTCCCAAACAGTCGACCCCCCTCCCAGGAGACAGTCCCAGGTAGTCCCAGGCAGACGACCCCCAGCCACAGAAAGTCCCACGCAGACGATCCTAAGTCCCAGAAAGTCCCACGCAGACGACACCCCACCCAGGAGACAGTCCCAGAATGTCCCACGCAGACGACCCCCAGTCCCAGAATGTCCCATGCAGACGACCCCCACCCAGGTAGCAGTCCCACAACGTCCCAGGCAGACGACATCCAGTCCCAGAAAGTCCCACGCAGACGACCCCCCAGCCAGGAGACAGTCCCAGAAAGTCCCACGCAGACGACCCCCAGTCCCACAGAGTCCCAAGCAGACGACCCCCACCCAGGAGACAGACCCAGAAAGTCCCACGCAGACGACCCCCCACCCAGGAGACAGTCCCAGAAAGTCCCACGCAGACGACCCCCCACCCAGGAGACAGTCCCAGAAAGTTCCACGCAGACGACCCCACACCCCGGAGCCAGTCCCAGGAAGTCCCACGCAGACGACCCCCAGTCCCAGAAAGTCCCACGAAGACGACCCCACCCTGGAGTCAGTCCCAGACCTTCCCAAATGGACGACCCACCACGCAGGAGACAATCACAGAAAGTCCCACGCAGACGACCCCCAGTCCCAGAAAGTCGCACACAGACGAACCCCAGTCACAGAAAGTCCCACGCAGACGACCCCCCTAGACAGAAGACAGTCCCAGAAAGTCCCACGCAGAAGACCCCCCACTCAGGAGACAGTCCCAGAAAGTCCCACGCTGACGATCCACCACCCAGGAGACAGTCCCAGAATGTCCCAAGCAGACAACACCCCTCCCAGGAGACAGTGCCAGAATGTCCCACGCAGACGACCCCAAGACCCAGAAAGTACCACGCAGACGACCCCCAGTCCCAGAAAGTCCCACGAAGACGACCCCCCACCCTGGAGACAGTCCCAGAAATTCCCACGCAGACGACCGCCCAGCCAGGAGACAGTCCCAGAAAGTCCCACGCAGACGACCCCCCAGTCCCAGAAAGTCCCACGCAGACGACCCCCAGTCCCACAGAATCCCACGCAGACGACCCCCACCCAGGAGACAGACCCAGAAAGTCCCAGGAAGACGACCCCCACCCAGGAGACAGTCCCAGAAAGTCCCACGCAGACGACCGCCCACTCAGGAGACAGTCCCAGAAAGTCCCACGCAGGCGACCCCCAGTCCCAGAAAGTCCCACGCAGACGACCCCCACCCAGGAGACAGTCCCAGAAAGTCCCACGCAGACGACCCCCCATCCAGGAGACAATCCCAGAAAGTCCCACGCAGACGACCCCCAGTCCCAGAAAGTCCCAGGCAGAGGACCACCCACCCAGGAGTCAGTCCCAGAAAGTCCCAAAAAGTCGACCCCCCTCCCAGGAGACAGTTCCAGGAAGTCCCAGGCAGACGACCCCCAGTCCCAGAAAGTACACACGCAGACGACCCCCAGTCCCAGAAAGTCCCACGCAGACGACACCCCACCCAGGAGACAGTCCCAGAATGTCCCACGCAGACGACCCCCAGTCCCAGAATGTCCCATACAGACGACCCCCACCCAGGTGGCAGTCCCAGAACGTCCCACGCAGACGACCTCCAGTCCCAGAAAGTCTCATGCAGACGACCCCCCAGCCAGGAGACAGTCCCAGAAAGTCCCACGCAGACGACCCCCAGTCCCACAGAGTCCCACGCAGACGACCCCCACCCAGGAGACAGACCCAGGAAGTCCCACGCAGACGACCCCCAGTCCCAGAAAGTCCCACGAAGACGACCCCACCCTGGAGTCAGTCCCAGACCTTCCCAAATGGACGACCCCCCACGCAGGAGACAATCACTGAAAGACCCACGTAGACGACCCCCAGTCCCAGAAAGTCGCACACAGACGAACCCCATTCCCAGAAAGTCCCACGCAGACGAGCCCCAGTCCCAGAAAGTCCCACGCAGACGACCCCCCCAGACAGAAGACAGTCCCAGAATGTTCCACGCAGACGACCCCCCACTCAGGAGACAGTCCCAGAAAGTCCCACGCAGACGACCCCCAGTCCAAGAAAGTCCCACGCAGACGATCCCCCGCCCAGGAGACAGTCCCAGAAAGTCCCACGCAGACGACCCCCAGTCCCAGAAAGTCCCACAAGGAAGACCCCCACCCAGGAGACAGTCCCAGAAAGTCCCACGCAGACGACCCCCACCCGGGAGACAGTCCCAGAAAGTCCCACGCAGACGACCCCCAGTCCCAGAAAGTCCCACGCAGACGACCCCCACCCAGGAGACAGACCCAGAAAGTCTCAGGAAGACGACCCCCCACCCAGGAGACAGTCGCAGAAAGTCCCACGCAGACGACCGCCCACTCAGGAGACAGTCCCAGAAAGTCCCACGCACACGACCCCCCACCCAGGAGACAATCCCAGAAAGTCCCAGGCAGACGACCCCCAGTCCCAGAAAGTCCCAGGCAGACGACCCCCCACCCAGGAGTCAGTCCCAGAAAGACCCAAACAGTCGACCCCCCTCCCAGGAGTCAGTCCCAGGAAGTCCCAGGCAGACGACCCCCAGCCCCAGAAAGTCCCACGCAGACGATCCTAAGTCCCAGAAAGTCCCACGCAGACGACACCCTACCCAGGAGACAGTCCCAGAATGTCCCACGCAGACGACCCCCAGTCCCAGAATGTCCCATGCAGACGACCCCCACCCAGGTAGCAGTCCCAGAACGTCCCACGCAGACGACCTCCAGTCCCAGAAATTCCCACGCAGACGACCCCCCAGCCAGGAGACAGTCCCAGAAAGTCCCACGCAGACGACCCCCAGTCCCACAGAGTCCCACGCAGACGACCCCCAGCCAGGAGACAGTCCCAGAAAGTCCCACGCAGACGACCCCCAGTCCCACAGAGTCCCAAGCAGACGACCCCCACCCAGGAGACAGACCCAGAAAGTCCCACGCAGACGACCCCCCACCCAGGAGACAGTCCCAGAAAGTCCCACGCAGACGACCCCTTCACCCAGGAGACAGTCCCAGAAAGTTCCACGCAGACGACCCCACACCCCGGAGCCAGTCCCAGGAAGTCCCACGCAGACGACCCCCAGTCCCAGAAAGTCCCACGAAGACGACCCCACCCTGGAGTCAGTCCCAGACCTTCCCAAATGGACGACCCCCCACGCAGGAGACAATCACAGAAAGTCCCACGCAGGAGACAATCACAGAAAGTCCCACGCAGACGACCCCCAGTCCCAGAAAGTCGCACACAGACGAACCCCAGTCACAGAAAGTCCCACGCAGACGACCCCCCTCGACAGAAGACAGTCCCAGAAAGTCCCACGCAGACGACCCCCCACTCAGGAGACAGTCCAAGAAAGTCCCACGTAGACGACCCCCGACCCAGGAGACAGTCCCAGAAAGTCCCACGCAGACGACCCCCAGTCCCTGAAAGTCCCGCAAGGAAGAACCCCACCAAGGAGACAGTCCCAGAAAGTCCCACGTAGACGACCCCCCACCCAGGAGAGAGTCCCAGAAAGTCCCACGCAGTCGACCCTCAAGTCCCAGAAAGTCCCACGCTGACGACCCCCACCCAGGAGACAATCCCAGAAAGTCCCACGCAGACGACCCCCTGTCCCAGAGAGTCCCACAAGGAAGACCCCCACCCAGGAGACAGTCCCAGAAAGTCCCTCGCAGTCGACCCCCCACACAGGAGACAGTCCCAGAAAGTCCCAAACAGACGACCCCCCCCACTCAGGAGACAGTCCCTGAAAGTCCCACGCAGACGACCCGCAGTCCCATAAAGTACCCACGCAGACGACCGCCCGTCCCAGAAAGTCCCACGCAGAAGAACTCCAGTCCGAGAAAGTCCCACGCAGAAGACCCCCAGTCAAAGAAAGTCCCACGCAAAAGACCCCCAGTCACAGAAAGTCTCACGCAGACGACCCCCCACACAGTAGACAGTCCCAGAAAGTCCCAAACAGACGACCCCCCACCGAGAAGACAGTCCCAGGTAGTCTCAAGCAGACGACCCCCAGTTCCAGAAAGTCCCACGCAGACGACCCCCAGTCCCAGAATGTCCCACGCATACGACCCCCCACCCAGGAGACAGTCCCAGAAAGCCCCAAACAGTCGACCCCCCTCCCAGAAGACAATCCCAGGAAGTCCCACGCAGACGACCCCCAGTCCCAGAAAGTACCCACGCAGACGACCCCCAATCAAAGAAAGTCCCACGCTGACGATCCACCACCCAGGAGACAGTCCCAGAATGTCCAAAGCAGACGACCCCCCTCCCAGGAGACAGTGCAAGAATGTCCCACGCAGACGACCCCAAGACCCAGAAAGTACCACGCAGACGACCCCCAGTCCCACAGAGTCCCACGAGAGACGACCCCCACCCAGGAGACAGACCCAGAAAGTCCCAGGAAGACGACCCCCCACCCAGGAGACAGTTCCAGAAAGTCCGACGCAGACGACCGCCCACTCAGGAGACAGTCCCAGAAAGTCCCACGCAGGCGACCCCCAGTCCCAGAAAGTCCCACGCAGACGACCCCACCCAGGAGACAGTCCCAGAAAGTCCCACGCAGACGACCCCAGTCCCAGAAAGTCCCAGGCAGACGACCCCCCACCCAGGAGTTAGTCACAGAAATTGCCAAACAGTCGACCCCCCTCCCAGGAGACAGTCCCAGGAAGTCCCACGCAGACGACCCCCAGTCCCAGAAAGTACCCACGCCGACGACCCCCAGTCCCAGAAAGTCCCACGCAGACGACCCCAAGTCCATGAAAATCCCACGCAGACGACCCCCCACCCAGGAGACAGTCCCAGAATGTCCCACGCAGACGACTCCCCACCCAGGAGACAGTCCCAGAAAGTCCAAACAGTCGACCCCCCTCCCAGGAGACAGTCCCAGGAAGTCCCACGCAGACGACACCCAGTCCCAGAAAGTCCCACGCAGACGACCTCCAGTCCCAGAAAGTCCCACGCATACGACCCCCAGTCCAGGAAATTCCCACGCAGACGACCCCCAGTCCCAGAAAGTCTCACGCAGTAGACACACCACACAGTAGACAGTCCCACAAAGTCCCAAACAGAAGACCCCCAAACCTAGAAAGTCCCACGCAGACGACTCCCACCAACGAGACTGTCCCAGAAAGTCCCACGCAGACGACCCCCCCACCCAGGAGTCAGTCCCAGAAAGTCCCAAACAGTCGACCCACCACCCAAAAGACAGTCCCAGGTAGTCCCAAGCAGACGACACCCAGTCCCTGAAAGTCCCACGCAGACGACCCCCAGTCCCAGAAAGTCCCACGCATAAGACCCCCCACACAGGAGACAGTCCCAGAAAGTCCCAAACAGTCGACCCCCCTCCCAGGAGACAGTCCCAGGAAGTTTCCACGCAGACGACCCCCAGTCCCACAGAGTCCAACGCAGACGACCCCCACCCAGGAGACAGACACAGAAAGTCCCACGGAGACGACCCCCCACCCAGGAGACAGTCCCAGAAACATCCACGCAGACGACACCACACCCAGGAGCCAGTCCCAGGAAGTCCCACGCAGAAGACACCCAGTCCCAAAAAGTCCCACGAAGACGACCCCACCCTGGAGTCAGTCCCAGACCTTCCCAAATGGACGACCCCCCACGCAGGAGACAATCACAGAAAGTCCCACGCAGACGACCCCCAGTCCCAGAAAGTCGCACACAGACGAACCCCAGTCCCAGAAAGTCCCACGCAGACATCCCCCAGTCCCAGAAAGTCCCACGCAGACGACCCCCCACACAGTAGACAGTCCCATAAATTACCAAACAGACGTCCCCCACCCAGGAGACAATCCCAGGTAGTCCCACGCAGACGAGCCCCAGTCACAGAAAGTGCCACGCAGACGACCCCCAGTCCCAGAAAGTCCACCGCAGACGACCCCCCACCCAGGAGACAGCTGCAAAACGTCGACCCGCCTCCAAGGAGACAGTCCCAGGAAGTCCCACGCAGACGACCCCCAGTCCCAGAATGTACCCACGCAGACGACCCCCAGTCCCAGAAGGTCCCACGCAGACGACCTCCAGTCACAGAAAGTCCCACGCAGACGACCCCCAGTCCAAGAAAGTCCCACGCAGACGACCCCCAGTCCCGGAAAGTCCTATGCAGACGATCCCCACCCAGGAGACAGTCCCAGAAAGTCCCAAGCAGACGACCCCTCCACCCAGGAGACAGTGACAGGATGTCCCACGCAGACGACCCCAAGACCCAGAAAGTCCCACGCAGACCACCCCCAGTCCCAGAAAGTCCCACGAAGACGACCCCCCACCCTGGAGACAGTCTGAGAATGTCCCACGCATACGAACCCCCACCCAGGAGACAGTCCCAGAAAGTCCCACGCAGATGACTACCAGTCCCAGAAAGTCCCACGCAGACGACCCCCAACCCAGGAGAGAGTCCCAGAAATTCCCAAAAAGTCAACCCCCCTCCTAGCAGACAGTCCCAGGAAGTCCCACGCAGACGACCCCCAGTCCCAGAAAGTACGCACGCAGACGACGTCCAGTCTCAGAAGTCCCACGCAGACGACCCCCAGACGAAGAAAGTCCCACGCAGACGACCACCAGTCCCAGAAAGTCCCACGCAGACGACCCCCACCCAGGAGACAGTACCAGAATGTCCCATGCAGACGACACACAGTCCAAGAAGGTCCCACGCAGACGAACACACACCCAGGTGGCAGTCCCAGAAAGACCCACGCAGACGACCCCCAGTCCCAGAAAGTCCCACGCAGACGAACCCCCACACAGTAGACAGTCCCAGAAAGTCCCAAACAGACGACCCCCACCCAGGAGACAGTCCCAGGTTGTCCCACGAAGACGACACCCAGTCCCAGAAAGTCGCACGCAGACGAACGCCCCAGTCCCAGAGAGTCCCACGCAGACGACACCCAGTCCCACAGAGTTCCACGCAGACGACCCCCCATCCAGGAGACAGTCACAGAATGTTCCACGCGAACGACACACAGTCCAAGAATGTCCCACGCAGACGACCCCCCACCCAGGTGGCAGTCCCAGAAAGTCCCACGCAGACGACCTCCAGTCCCAGAAAGTCGCACGCAGACGAACGCCCCAGTCCCAGAAAGTCCCACGCAGACGACCCCCAGTCCCACAGAGTTCCACGCAGACGACCCCCCATCCAGGAGACAGACACAGAAAGTCCCACGTAGACGACCCCCCACCCAGGCGACAGTCACAGAATGTTCCACGCGAACGACACACAGTCCAAGAATGTCCCACGCAGACGACCCCCCACCCAGGTGGCAGTCCCAGAAAGTCCCACGCAGACGACCTCCAGTCCCAGAAAGTCTCACGCAGACGACCCCCCAACCAGGAGACAGTCCCAGAAAGTCCCAGGCAGACGACCACCCAGTCCCAGAATGTCCCACGCAGACGACACCCAGTCCCACAGAGTCCCACGCAGAAGATCCCCCCATCCAGGAGACAGACCCAGAAACTCCCACGCAGACGACCCCCCACCCAGGAGACAGTCCCAGAAAGTCCCACGCAGACGTCCCCAGTCCCAGAAAGTCCCACCCAGACGACACCCACCCAGGACAACAGTCCCAGAATGTCCAACGCAGATGACCCCCCACCCAGGAGACAGTCCCAGAAAGTCCCACGCAGACGACCCGCAGTACCAGAAAGTCCCACGCAGACGACCCCTAGTCCCAGAAAGTCCAACGCCGACGACCCCCCACCCAGGGTCTTCTGCGTGGGACTTTCTGGGACTGCCAAATCCAAGAAAGTCCCATGAAGACGACCCCCAGTCCCAGAAAGTCCCACGCAGACGACCCCCCACCCAGGAGACAGTCCCAGAAAGTCCCACGCAGACGACACCCAGTCCCAGAAACTCCCACGCAGACGACCCCCACCCAGGAGACAGTCCCAAAAAGTCCCACGCAGAGGACACCCCACCCAGCAGACAGTCCCAGAAAGTCCCACGCAGACGACCCCCACACCCAGGAGACAGTCCCAGAAATCCCACGCAGACGACCCCCCACCAAGGTGACAGTCCCAGAATGTCCCACGCAGACGACCCCCCACCCAGGAGTCAGTCCCAGAAAGTCCCAAACAGTCGACCCCCCTCCCAGGAGACAGTCCCTGGAAGTCCCACGCAGACGACCCCAGTCCCTCAAAGACCCACGCAGACGACCTCCAGTCCCAGAATGTCCCACGCAGACGAACCAAGTCCAAGAAAGTTCCACGCAGACGACCCCCCAACCAGGAGACAGTCCAAGAAAGTCCCACGCAGACGAACCCCAGTCCCAGAAAGTCCCACGCAGACGACCCCCCACCCAGGAGACAGTCCAAGAAAATCCAAAACAGTCGACCCCCCTCCCAGGAGACAGTCCCAGGAAGTCCCACGCAGACGACACTCAGTCCCAGAAAGTACCCACGCAGACGACCCCCAGTCCCAGAAAGTCCCACGCAGACGACCTACAGTCCCAGAAACTCCCACGCAGACGACCCCCAGTCCAAGAAAGTCCCACGCAGACGACCCCCAGTCCCAGAAAGTCCCACGCAGACGATCCCACACCCAGGAAACAGTCCCAGAAAAATCCCAAACAGACGACCCCCCACCCAGGAGACAGTGCAAGAATGTCCAACGCAGACGACCCCAAGACCCAGAAAGTCCCATGCAGACGACCCCCAGTCCAAGAAAGTCCCACGAAGACGACCCCCCACCCTGGAGACAGTCCCAGAAAGTCCCACGCAGAAGAACCCCAGTCCCAGAAAGTCCCGCGCAGACGACCCACCACCCAGGAGACAGTCCCAGAAAGTCCCACGCAGACGACCCCCAGTCCCAGAAAGTACGCACGCAGACGACCCCTAGTCCCAGAAAGTCCCACGCAGACGACCCCCCACCCAGGAGACAGTCCCAGAAAGTCCCACGCAGACGACCCCCTTTCCCAGAAAGTCCCACGCAGACGACCCCCACCCAGGAGACAGTCCCAGAAAGTCCCACGCAGACGACCCCCCACACAGGAGACACTCTTAGAAAGTCTCACACAGACGACCTCCTGTCCCAGAAAGTCTCACGCAGACGACCCCCAGTCCCAGAATGTCCCACGAAGACGACCCCCCACACAGTAGACAATCCCAGAAAGTACCAAACAGACGACCCCCACCCAGGAGACGGTCCCAGTTAGTCCCAAGGAGACGACCCCCAGTTTCAGAAAGTACCACGCAGACGTCCCCCCAGTCCCAGAAAGTCCCACGCATACGACCACCAGTCCCTCAGGGTCCCACGCAGACGACCCCACACTCAGGAGACAGACCCGGAAAGTCCCACGCAGACGACCCCCCACCCAGGAGACAGTCCCAGAAAGTCCCACGCAGACGATCGCCAGTCCCAGAAAGTCCCACGCAGACGACCCCCCACCCACGAGACAGTCCCAGAAAGTCCCAAACAGACAACCCCCCTCCCAGGAGACAGTCCAAGAAATTCCCACGCATACGACCCCAGTCCCAGAAAGTACATACGTAGACGACCCCCAGTCCCAGAAATTCCCAGGCAGACGACCCCCCAGGCAGTAGACATTCCGAGAAAGTCCCAAACAGACGACTCCCCACCCAGGAGACAGTCCCAGGTAGTCCCAAGCAGACGATTCCAAGTTCCAGAAAATCCCACGCAGACGACCCCGAGTCCCAGAAAGTCCCACGCATACGAACACCCACCCAGGAGACAGTCCCAGAAAGTCCCAAACAGTCGACCACCCTCCCAGGAGACAGTCCCAGGAAGTCCCACGCAGACGACCTCCAGTCCCAGAAAGTCCCACGCAGACGACGCCCAGGCCAAGAAAGTCCCACGCAGAAGAGCCCAGTCCCAGAAAGTCCCACGCAGACGATCCCCCACCCAGGAGACAGTGCCAGAATGTCCCACGCAGACGACCCCAAGTCCCAGAAAGTCCCACGCAGACGACCCCCCACCCAGGAGACAGACCCAGAATGTCCCACGCAGACGACCCCCCTACCCAGGAGACACTCCCAGAAATTCCCAAACAGTCGAGCCCCTCCCAGGAGACAGTCCCAGGAATTCCCACGCAGACGACTCCCAGTCGCAGAAAGTCTCACGCCGACGACCTCCAGTACCCGAAAGTCCCACGCATACGACCCCCAGTCAATGAAAGTCCCACGCAGACGACCCCCAGTCCCAGAAAGACCCACGAAGACGAACCCCCACACAGTAGACAGTCCCAGAAAGTCCCAAACAGACGACCCCCAGTCCCAGAAAGTCCCACGCAGACGACCCCCACCCAGGAGACAGTCCCAAAAAGTCCAACGCAGACGACCCCCCACCCAGGAGACAGTCCCGGAAAGTCCCAAACAGACGACACCCCTCCCAGGAGACAGTCCAAGAAAGTCCCAGGCAGACGAGCCCCAGTCCCAGAAATTCCCACGCAGACGACGCCCCACACAGTAGACAGTCCCAGAAAGTCCCAAACAGACGACCCCCACCCAGGAGACAGTCCCAGGTAGTCCCAAGTAGACGAGTCCCAGAAAGTCCCACACAGACGACTCCCAGTCCCATAAAGTCCCACGCATACGACCCCCCATCCAGGAGACAGTCCCAGAAAGTCCCAAACAGTCGACCCCACTCCCAGGAGACAGTCCCATGCAGACGACCCCCAGTCCCAGAAAGTACCCACGCAGTCTACCCCCAGTCCCAGAAAGTCGCACGCAGACGACCTCCAGTCCCAGAAAGTCCCACGCAGACGAACCCCAGTCCAAGAAAGTCCAACGCAGACGACCCCCAGTCCCAGAAAGTCCCACGCAGACGATCCCCCACCCAGGAGACAGTCCCAGAAAGTCCCACGCAGACGACCCCCAGTCCCAGAAAGTCTCACGCAGACGACCTCAAGTCCCAGCAAGTCCCACGCATGCGACACCCAGTCCAAGAAATTCCAGGGCAGACGACCCCCAGTCCCAGAAAGTCCCACGCAGACGACCCCCCACACAGTAGACAGTCCCAGAAAGTCCCAAACAGACGACCCCCAGTCCCAGAAAGTCCCACGCAGATTACCCCCACCCAGGAGACAGTCCCAGAAAGTCCCACGCAGACGACCCCCCAACCAGGAGACAGTCCCAGAAAGTCCCAAACAGAAGACACCCCTCCCAGGAGACAGTCCCAGGTAGTCCCAAGCAGACGATTCCCAGTCCCAGAAAGTCCCACGCAGACGACCCCCAATCCCAGAAAGTCCCACGCATACGACCCCCCACCCAGGAGACAGTCCCAGAAATTCCCAAACCCTCGACCGCCCTCCCAGGAGACAGTCCCAGGAAGTCCCATGCAGACGACCCCCAGTCCCAGAAAGTACCCACGCAGACGACCCCCAGTCCCAGAAAGTCCCACGCAGACGAACCCCAGTCACAGAAAGTACATACGCAGACGACCCCCAGTCCCAGAAATTCCCACGCAGACCACCCCCCACACAGTAGACAGTCCCAGAAAGTCCCAAACAGACGACCCCCCACCAAGGAGACAGTCCAAGGTAGTCCCAAGCAGACGATTCCCAGTCGCAGAAAGTCCCACGCAGACGACCCCCAGTCCCAGAAAGTCCCACGCATACGACCCCCCACCCAGGAGACAGTCCCAGAAATTCCCAAACCGTCGACCGCCCTCCCAGGAGACAGTCCCAGGAAGTCCCATGCAGACGACCCCCAGTCCCAGAAAGTACCCACGCAGACGACCCCCAGTCCCAGAAAGTCCCACGCAGACGACCTCCAGTCCCAGAAAGTCCCACGCAGACGACGCCCAGTCCCAGAAAGTCCCAAGCATACGACCCCGCACCCAGGAGACAGTGCCAGAATGTCCCACGCTGACGACCACAAGTCCCAGAAAGTCCAACGCAGAAGACCCCCCATCCAGGAGACAGACCCAGAATGTCCCACGCAGACGACATCCCACCCAGGAGACAGTCCCAGAAAGTCCCAAACAGTCGACCCCCCTCCCAGGAGAATGTCCCAGGAAGTCCCACGCAGACGACCCCCAGTCCCAGAAAGTCCCACGCATACGACCTCCAGTCCAAGAAAGTCCCACGCAGACGACACCCAGTCACAGAAAGTCCCACGCAGACGACCCCCCACACACTAGACAGTCCCAGAAATTCCCAAACAGACGACCCCCAGTCCCAGAAAGTCCCACGCAGACGACCCCCACCCAGGAGACCATACCAGAAAGTCCCAAACAGACGACCCCCCTCCCAGGAGACAGTCCCAGGAAGTCCCACGCAGACGACCCCCAGCCCCAGAAAGTACCCACGCCGACGACCCCCTGTCCCAGAAAGTCCCACGCAGACGACCCACCACACCGGAGACAGCCCCAAAAAGTCCCAAACAATCGACCCCCCTCCCAGGAGACAGTCCCAGGAAGTCCCACGCAGACGACCCCCAGTCCCAGAAAGTCCCACGCAGACGAACTCCAGTCCCAGAAAGTCCCACGCATACGACCCCCAGTCCAAGAAAGTCCCACGCAGACGACCCCCCTCCAAGGAGACAGTCCCATGTAGTCCCACGCAGACGACCCCTAGTCCCAGAAATCCCACGCAGACGAACACCCGTCAGAGAAAGTCCCACGCAGACGACCCCCCACCCTGGAGACAGTCCCAGAAAGTCCCAAACAGTCGACCCCCCTCCCAGGAGACAGTCCCAGGAAGTCCACGCAGACGACCCCCAGTCCCAGTAAGTACCCACGCAGACGATCCCCAGTCCCAGAAAGTCCCACGCAGACGACCTCCAGTCCCAGAATGTCCCACGCAGACGACCCCCAGTCCAAGAAAGTCCCACGCAGACGACCCCCAGTCCCAGAAAGTCCCACGCAGACGATCCCCCACCCAGGAAACAGTCCCAGAAAAATCCCAAACAGACGACACCCCACCCAGGAGACAGTGCCAGAATGTCCAACGCAGACGTCCCCAAGAGCCAGAAAGTCCCACGCAGACGACCCCCAGTCCAAGAAAGTCCAACGAAGACGACCCCCCACCCTGGAGACAGTCCCAGAAAGTCCCACGCAGACGACCCCCCACCCAGGAGACAGTCCCAGAAAGTCCCACGCAGACGACCCCCTTTCCCAGAAAGTCCCACGCAGACGACCCCCACCCAGGAGACAGTCCCAGAGAGTCCCACGCAGACGACCCCCCACACAGGAGACAGTCCCAGAAAGTCTCACGCAGACGACCTCCATTCCCAGAAAGTCCCACGCAGATGACCCCTAGTCCCAGAAAGTCCCACGCAGACGACCCCCCACACAGAAGACAATCCCAGAAAGTCCCAAACAGACGACCCCCACCCAGGAGACGGTCCCAGGAAGTCCCAAGGAGACGACCCCCAGTTCCAGAAAGTCCCACGCAGACGTCCCACCAGTCCCAGAAAGTCCCACGCAGACGACCACCAGTCCCTCAGGGTCCCACGCAGAGGACCCCACACCCAGGAGACAGTCCCAGAAAGTCTCACGCAGACGATCGCCAGTCCCAGAAAGTACCACAAGGACGACCCCCACCCAGGAGATAGTCCCAGAAAGGTCCAAACAGTCGACCCCCCTCCCTGGAGACAGTCCCAGGAAGTCCCACGCAGACGACCCCCAGTCCCAGAACGTCCCACGCAGACTACCTCCAGTCCAAGAAAGTCCCACGCAGAAGAGCCCCAGTCCCAGAAAGTCCCACGCAGACGACCCCCCACACAGTAGACAGTCCCATAAATTACCAAACAGACGTCCCCCACCCAGGAGACAATCCCAGGTAGTCCCACGCAGACGAGCCCCAGTCACAGAAAGTGCCACGCAGACGACCCCCAGTCCCAGAAAGTCCACCGCAGACGACCCCCCACCCAGGAGACAGTTGCAAAACGTCGACCCGCCTCCAAGGAGACAGTCCCAGGAAGTCCCACGCAGACGACCCCCAGTCCCAGAAAGTACCCACGCAGACGACCCCCAGTCCCAGAAGGTCCCACGCAGACGACCTCCAGTCACAGAAAGTCCCACGCAGACGACCCCCAGTCCAAGAAAGTCCCACGCAGACGACCCCCAGTCCCAGAAAGTCCCACGCAGACGATCCCCACCCAGGAGACAGTCCCAGAAAGTCCCAAGCAGACGACCCCTCCACCCAGGAGACAGTGACATGATGTCCCACGCAGACGACCCCAAGACCCAGAAAGTCCCACGCAGACCACCCCCAGTCCCAGAAAGTCCCACGAAGACGACCCCACACCCTGGAGACAGTCCCAGAATGTCCCACGCATACGACTCCCCACCCAGGAGACAGTCCCAGAAAGTCCCACGCAGACGACCACCAGTCCCAGAAAGTCCCACGCAGACGACCCCCCACCCAGGAGACAGTCCCAGAAATTCCCAAAAAGTCAACCCCCCTCCTAGCAGACAGTCCCAGGAAGTCCCACGCAGACGACCCCCAGTCCCAGAAAGTACGCACGCAGACGACCTCCAGTCTCAGAAGTCCCACGCAGACGACCCCCAGACGAAGAAAGTCCCACGCAGACGACCACCAGTCCCAGAAAGTCCCACGCAGACGACCCCCACCCAGGAGACAGTACCAGAATGTCCCATGCAGACGACACACAGTCCAAGAAGGTCCCACGCAGACGACCACCCACCCAGGTGGCAGTCCCAGAAAGACCCACGCAGACGACCCCCAGTCCCAGAAAGTCCCACGCAGACGAACCCCCACACAGTAGACAGTCCCAGAAAGTCCCAAACAGACGACCCCCACCCAGGAGACAGTACCAGGTTGTCCCACGCAGACGACACCCAGTCCCAGAAAGTCCCACGCAGACGACACCCAGTCCCAGAAAGTCCCACGCAGACGACCCCCAGTCCCAGAAAGTCCCACGCAGACGACCTCCAGTCCCAGAAAGTCGCACGCAGACGAACGCCCCAGTCCCAGAGAGTCCCACGCAGACGACACCCAGTCCCACAGAGTTCCACGCAGAAGACCCCCCATCCAGGAGACAGTCACAGAATGTTCTACGCGAACGACACACAGTCCAAGAATGTCCCACGCAGACGACCCCCCACCCAGGTGGCAGTCCCAGAAAGTCCCACGCAGACGACCTCCAGTCCCAGAAAGTCGCACGCAGACGAACGCCCCAGTCCCAGAAAGTCCCACGCAGACGACCCCCAGTCCCACAGAGTTCCACGCAGACGACCCCCCATCCAGGAGACAGACACAGAAAGTCCCACGTAGACGACCCCCCACCCAGGCGACAGTCACAGAATGTTCCACGCGAACGACACACAGTCCAAGAATGTCCCACGCAGACGACCCCCCACCCAGGTGGCAGTCCCAGAAAGTCCCACGCAGACGACCTCCAGTCCCAGAAAGTCTCACGCAGACGACCCCCCAACCAGGAGACAGTCCCAGAAAGTCCCAGGCAGACGACCACCCAGTCCCAGAATGTCCCACGCAGACGACACCCAGTCCCACAGAGTCCCACGCAGAAGATCCCCCCATCCAGGAGACAGACCCAGAAACTCCCACGCAGACGACCCCCCACCCAGGAGACAGTCCCAGAAAGTCCCACGCAGACGTCCCCAGTCCCAGAAAGTCCCACCCAGACGACACCCACCCAGGACAACAGTCCCAGAATGTCCAACGCAGATGACCCCCCACCCAGGAGACAGTCCCAGAAAGTCCCACGCAGACGACCCGCAGTACCAGAAAGTCCCACGCAGACGATCCCCCACACAGGAGACCGTCCCAGAAAGTCCCACGCAGACGACCCCCCACACAGGAGACAGTCACAGAAAGTCACACGCAGACGACCTCCAGTCCCAGAAAGTCCCACGCAGACGACCCCTAGTCCCAGAAAGTCCAACGCCGACGACCCCCCACCCAGGGTCGTCTGCGTGTGACTTTCTGGGACTGCCAAATCCAAGAAAATCCCATGAAGACGACCCCCAGTCCCAGAAAGTCCCAGGCAGACGACCCCCAGTCCAAGAAAGTCCCACGCAGACGACCCCCTGTCCCAGAAAGTCTCACGCAGACGACCCCCCACACAGTAGACAGTCACAGAAAGTCCCAAACAGACGACCCCCCACCCAGAAGACAGTCCCAGTAGTCCCACGCAGACGACCCCCAGTCCCAGAAAGTCCCACGCAGACGACCCCCAGTCCCAGAAAGTCCCACGCAGACGACCCCCAGTCCAATAAAGTCCCACGAAGACGACCCCCCAGACATTAGACAGTGCCAGAATGTCCCACCAAGACGACCCCAAGTCCCAGAATGTCCCACGAAGACGACCAACCACCCTGGAGACAGTTCCAGGAAGTCCCAAACAGTCGACCCCCCTGCCAGAAGACAGTCCCTGGAAGTCCCACGCAGACGACACCCATCCCAGAAAGTCCCACGCAGACGACACCCCAGTCCAAGAAAGTCCCACGCAGACGACCCCCAGTCCCAGAAAGTCTCACGCAGACGACCCCCCAGCCAGGAGACAGTTCCAGAATTTCCCATGCAGACGACCCCCCAGTCCCAGAAACTCCCACGCAGACGACCCCCACACAGAAGACAATCCCAGAAAGTTCCAAACAGACGACCGCCACCCACGTCTGCGTGGGTACTTTCTGGGACTGGGGGTCGTCTGCCTGGGTACTTTCTGGGACTGGGGATCGTCTGCGTGGGTACTTTCTGGGTCTGGGCTTCGTCTGCGTGGGACTTTCTGGGACAGTCTCCTGGGTGGGGGGTCGTCTGCGTAGGACTTTCTGGGACAGTCTCCTGGGTGGGGGTCGTCTGCGTGGGACTTTCTGGGACTGGGAGTCGTCTGTTTGGGACTTTCTTGGACTGTCTACTGTGTGGGGGGTCGAATGCGTGAGACTTTCTGGGACTGGTGGTCGTCTGAGTGAGACTTTCTGGGACTGGGGGTCGTCTGCGTCGGACTTTCTTGGACTGGGGGTCGTATGCGTGGGACTTTCTGGGACTGGAGTTCGTCTGCGTAGGACTTTCTGGGACTGGGGGTCGTCGGCGTGGGACTTCCTGGGACTGTCTACTGGGAGTGGGGTCGACTGTTTGGGACTTTCTGGGACTGTCTCCTGGGTGGGGAGTCGTCTGCCTGGGACATTCTGGGACTGTCTCCTGGGTGGGGGGTCGTCTGCGTGGGACATTCTGGGACTTGGGGTCGTCTGCGTGGGACTTTCTGGGACTGCGGGTCGTCGGCGTGGGTACTTTCTGGGACTGTCTCCTGGGTGGGGGGTCGTCTGCGTGGGACTTTCTGGGACTGGGGTCGTCTGCGTGGGACTTTCTGGGACTGGGGGTCGTCTGCGTGGGACTTCCTGGGACTGTCTCCTGGGTGGGGGATCGTCAGCGTGGGACTTTCTGGGACTGGAGGTCGTCTGCGTGGGACTTTCTGGGACTGGGGGTCGTCTGCGTGGGTACTTTCTCGGACTGGGGGTCGACTGCGTGGGAATTTCTGGGACTGTCTCCTGGGTGGGGGGTCGTCTGCGTGGGACTTTCTGGGACTGTCTCCTGGGTGGGGGTCGTCTGCGTGGGACTTTCTGGGACTGCCTCCTGGGTGGGGGTCGTCTGCGCGGGACTTTCTGGGACTGTGGTTCGTCTGCGTGGGACTTTCTGGGACTGTCTCCTGGGTGGGGGCTCGTCTGCGTGGGACTTTCTGGGACTGTCTCGTTGGTGGGGGTCTTCCTTGTGGGTCATTCTGGGACTGGGGGTGGCCTGCGTGGGACTTTAGGGTATTGTCTCCTGGGTGGGGGGTCGTCTGCGTGGGACTTTCTGGGACTGGAGTTCGTCTGCGTGGGACTTTCTGGGACTGGGGGTCGTCTGCGTGGGACTTTCTGGGACTGGGGGTCGTCTGTTTGGGACTTTCTTGGACTGTCTACTGTGTGGGTGGTCGAATGCGTGAGACTTTCTGGGACTGGGGGTCGTCGGCGTGGGTACTTTCTGGGACTGTCTCCTGGGTGGGGGGTCGTCTGCGTGGGACTTTCTGGGACTGGGGGTCGTCTGCGTGGGACTTCCTGGGACTATCTCCTGGGGGGGTGGTCGACTGCTTGGGACTTCCTGGGACTGTCTCCTGGGTGGGGGATCGTCAGCGTGGGACTTTCTGGGACTGGAGGTCGTCTGCGTGGGACTTTCTGGGACTGGGGGTCGTCTGCGTGGGTACTTTCTCGGACTGGGGGTCGACTGCGTGGGAATTTCTGGGACTGTCTCCTGGGTGGGGGTCGTCTGCGCGGGACTTTCTGGGACTGTGGTTCGTCTGCGTGGGACTTTCTGGGACTGTCTCCTGGGTGGGGGCTCGTCTGCGTGGGACTTTCTGGGACTGTCTCGTTGGTGGGGGTGTTCCTTGTGGGACATTCTGGGACTGGGGGTCGCCTGCGTGGGACTTTAGGGTATTGTCTCCTGGGTGGGGGGTCGTCTGCGTGGGACTTTCTGGGACTGGAGTTCGTCTGCGTGGGACTTTCTGGGACTGGGGGTCGTCTGCGTGCGACTTTCTGGGACTGGGGGTCGTCTGCTTGGGACTTCCTGGGACTGTCTCCTGGCTTGGCGGTCGTCTGCGTGGGATTTTCTGGGACTGTCTCCAGGGTGGGGGGTCGTCTGCGTGGGACTTTCTGGCACTGTCTCCTGGGAGGGGGGTCGTCTGTTTGGGACTTTCTTGGACTTTCTACTGTGTGGGGGTTGTCTGCGTGGGATTTTCTGGGACTGGGGGTCGTCTGCGTGGTTACTTTCTCGGACTGGAGGTCGTCAGCGTAGGACTTTCTGGGACTGTGGGTCGTCTCCGTGGGACTTTCTGTGACTGTCTCCTGGGTGGGGGGTCGTCTGCGTGGGACTTTCTGGGACTGTCACCTGGGTGGGGGTCGTTTGCGTGGGACTTTTTGGGACTGTCTCCTGGGTGGGTGGTCGACTGTTTGGGACTTTCTGGGACTGTCTCCTCGGTGGGGGTTCGTATGCGTGGGACTTTCTGGGACTGGGGGTCGTCTGCGTGTGACTTTCTGGGACTGGGGGTCGTCGGCGTGGGACTTTCTGTGATTGTCTCCTGGGTGGGGGGTCGTCTGCGTGGGACATTCTGGGACTGTCTCCTGGGTGGGCGGTCGTCTGCGTGGGACTTTCTGGGACTGTCTCCAGGGTGGGGGGTCGTCTTCGTGGGACTTTCTGGGACTGGGGGTCGTCTGCGTGGGACTTTCTGGGACGGGGGGTCGTCTGCGTGGGTACTTTATCGGACTGGGGGTCGTCTGCGTGGGACTTTCTTGGTCTGGGGATCGTCTGCGTGGGACTTTCTGGGACTGTCTCCTGAGTTGGGGGTCGTCTGCGTGGGACTTTCTGGCACTGTCTTCTGTCTGGGGGGGTCGTCTGCGTGGGACTTTCTGGGACTGGGGGATGTCTGCGTGGGACTTTCTGGGACTGGGGTTCGTCTGTGTGCGACTTTCTGGGACTGGGGGTCGTCTGCGTGGGACTTTCTGTGATTGTCTCCTGCGTGGGGGGTCGTCCATTTGGGAAGGTCTGGGACTGACTCCAGGGTGGGGTCGTCTTCGTGGGACTTTTTGGGACTGGGTGTCTTCTGTGTGGGACTTCCTGGGACTGGCTCCTGGGTGTGGTGTCGTCTGCGTGGATGTTTCAGGGACTGTCTCCTGGGTGGGGGGTCGTCTCCGTGGGACTTTCTGTGTCTGTCTCCTGGGTGGGGGTCGTCTGCGTGGGACTTCCTGGGACTGTCTCCTGGGAGGGGGGTCGACTGTTTGGGACTTTCTGGGACTGTCTCCTGTGTGGGGGGTCTTATGCGTGGGACTTTCTGGGACTGGGGGTCGTCTGCGTGGGACTTTCTGGGACTGGGTGTCGTCTGCTTGGGACTACCTGGGACTGTCTTTTGGGTGGTGGGTCGACTGTTTGGGACTTTCTGGGACTGACTCCTGGGTGGGGGGGTCGTCTGCGTGGGACTTTCTGGGACAGTCTCCTTGGTGGGAGTCGTCTGCGTGGGACTTTCTGGGTTTGGGGGTCTTCTGTTTGGGACTTTGTGGGACTGTCTACTGTGTGGTGGGTCGTCTGCGTGAGACTTTCTGGGACTGGGGGTCGTCTGCGTGGGACTTTCCTGGACTGGGGGTCGTATGCGTGGGACTTTCTGGGACTGGAGGTCGTCTGCGTGGGACTTTCTGGGACTGGGTGTCGTCTGCGTGGGACTTCCTGGGACTGTCTCCTGGGAGGGGGGTCGACTGTTTGGACTTTCTGGGACTGTCTCCTGGGTGGGGAGTCGTCTGCGTGGGACATTCTGGGACTGGGGGTCGTCGGCGTGGGTACTTTCTGGGACTGGGGGTCGTCTGCGTGGGACTTCCTGGGACTGTCTCCTGGGAGGGGGGGTCGACTGTTTGGCAATTTCTGTGACTAACTCCTGGGTGGGGGGTCGTCTGCCTGGGACTTTCTGGGACTGGGGTCGTCTGCGTGGGACTTTCTGGGACTGTCTCCTGGGTGGGGGTCGTCTGCGTGGGACTTTCTGGGACTGGGGGTCGCCTGCGTGGGACTTTCTGGGACTGTCTCCTGAGTGGGCGGTCGTCTGCGTCGGACTTTCTGGAACTGTCTCCTGGGTGGGGGGTCGTCTTCCTGGGACTTTCTGGGTCTGTCTCCTGGGTGGGGGTCGTCTGCGTGGGACTCTGTGGGACAGGGGGTCGTCTGCGTGGGACTTTCTGGGACTGGGGGGTCGTCTGCGTAGGACTTTCTGGGACTGTCTCCAGGGTGTGGGGTCGTCTTCGTGGGACTTTTTGGGACTGGGTGTCGTCTGCGTGGTACTTTCTGGGTCTTGGGGTCGTCTGCGTGGGACTTTCTGGAACTGGGGGTCGTCTGCTTAGGACTATCTGGGACTGTCTTCTCGGTGGGGGGTCGTCTATTTGGGACTTTCTGGGACTGTCTACTGTGTGGGGGGTCGTCTGCGAGGGACTTTCTGTGACTGGGGGTCTTTTGCGTGGGACTTTCTTGGACTGGGGGTCTTCTGCGTGGGACTTTGTCGGACTGGAGGTCGTCTGCGTGTGACTTTCTGGGACGGGGGGTCGTCTGCGTGGGTACTTTATGGGACCGGGGGTCGTCTGCGTGGGACTTTCAGGGACTGTCTCCTGGGAGGGGGGTCGTCTGTTTGGGACTTTCTGGGACTGTCTCCTGTGTGGGGGGTCGACTGCGAGGGACTTTCCTGGATTGTCTCCTGGGTGGGGGTTTTCCTTGTGGTACTCTCTGGGACAGGGTGTCGTCTGCGTGGGACTTTCTGGGACTGTCTCCTGGGTGGGGGTCGTCTGCGTGGGACTCTCTGGGACTGGGGGTCGTCTGCGTGGGACTTTCTGGGACTGTCTCCTGGGTGGGGGGTCGTCTGCGTGGGACTTTCTGGGACTGTCTCCTTGGTGGCGGTCTTCCTTGTGGGACTTTCTGGGACTGTCTCCTGGGTCGGGGGTCGTCTGCGTGGGACTTTCTTGGACTGGTGATCGTCTGCGTGGGGCTTTCTGGGACTGTCTCCTGAGTGGGGGGTCGTCTGCGTGGGACTTTCTGGGACTGTCTTCAGTCTGGGGGGGTCGTCTGCGTGGGACTTTCTGGGACTGGGGCTCGTCTGCGTGGGACTTTCTGGGACTGACTAAGAGACTAACCCTGCCACCTGGGTGGGGGGTCGTCTGCATCGGAAATTCTGGGACTGGGAGTCGTCTGCGGCGGACATTTTTGGACTGTCTCCTGGGTGGGGTGTCGTCTGCGTGGGACTTTCTGGGACTTAGGGTCGTCTGCGTGGGACTTTCTGGGACTGGGGGTCGTCTGCGTGGGTCTTTCTGGGACTGGGGGTCGTCTGCCTGGGACTTACTGGGACTGTCTCCTGGGAGGGGGGTCGACTGTTTGGGACTTTCTGGGACTGACTCCTGGGTGGGCGGTCGTCTGCCTGGGACTTTCTGGGTCTGGGGGTCGTCTGCGTGGGACTTTCTGGGATAGTCTCCTGGGTGGGGAGTCGTCTGCGTGGGACTTTCTGGGACTGTCTCCTGGATGGGGGTCGACTGCGTGGGAGTTTCTGGGACAGGGGGTCGCCTGCGTGGGACTTTCTGGGACTGTCTCCTGAGTGGGCGGTCGTCTGCGTGGGACTTTCTGGGACTGTCTCCTGGGTGGGGGGTCGTCTTCCTGGGACTTTCTGGGTCTGTCTCCTGGGTGGGGGTCGTCTGCGTGGGACTTCCGGGGACTGGGGGTCGTCTGCGTGGGACTTTCTGGGACTGTCTCCTGGGTGGGGGGTCGTCTGCATGGGACTTTCTGGGACTGTCTCCTGGGTGGGGGTCTTCCTTGTGGGACTTTCTGGGACTGGGGGTCGTCTGCGTGGGACTTTCTGGGACTGTATCCTGGGTGGGGGGTCGTCTACGTGGGACTTTCTTGGACTGGGGATCGTCTGCGTGGGACTTTCTGGGACTGGGGATCTTCTGCGTGGGACTTTCTGTGACTGGGGTTCGTCTGTGTGCGACTTTCTGGGACTGGGGGTCGTCTGCGTGGGACTTTCTCTGATTGTCTCCTGCGTGGGGGGTCGTCCATTTGGGAAGGTCTGGGACTGACTCCAGGGTGGGGTCGTCTTCGTGGGACTTTCTTGGACTGGGTGTCGTTTGCGTGGGACTTCCTGGGACTGGCTCCTGGGTGTGGGGTCGTCTGCGTGGAACTTTCTGGGACTGTCTCCTGGGTGGGGGGTCGTCTGCGTGGGACTTTCTGTGTCTGTCTCCTGGGTGGGGGTCGTCTGCTTGGGACTCTGTGGGACTGGGGGTCGTCTGCGTGGGAATTTCTGTGTCTGTCTCCTGGGTGGGTGTCGTCTGCGTGGGACTCTGTGGGACTGGGGGTCGTCTGCGTGGGACTTCCTGGGACTGTCTCCTGGGAGGGGGGTCGACTGTTTGGGACTTTCTGGGACTGTCTCCTGGGTGGGGGGTCGTCTGCGTGGGACTTTCTGGGACAGTCTCCTTGGTGGGGGTCGTCTGCGTGGGACTTTCTGGGACTGGGGGTCGTCTGCGTGGGACTTCCTGGGACTGTCTCCTGGGAGGGGGGTCGACTGTTTGTGACTTTCTGGGACTGTCTCCTGGGTGGGGAGTCGTCTGCGTGGGACATTCTGGGAATGTCTCGTGGGTGGGGGGTCGCCTGCGTGGGACTTTCTGGGACTTGGGGTCGTCTGCGTGGGACTTTCTGGGACTGGGGA
Source organism: Acanthosepion esculentum (assembly GCA_964036315.1). Classification (NCBI taxonomy): domain Eukaryota; kingdom Metazoa; phylum Mollusca; class Cephalopoda; order Sepiida; family Sepiidae; genus Acanthosepion; species Acanthosepion esculentum. The sequence continues at coordinate 87,175,060 of OZ038510.1, forward strand.
TCGTCGGCGTGGGTACTTTCTGGGACTGTCTCCTGGGTGGGGGGTCGTCTGCGTGGGACTTTCTGGGACTGGGGGTCTTCTGCGTGGGACTTCCTGGGACTGCCTCCTGGGAGGGGGGTCGACTGTTTGGGACTTTCTGTGACTGACTCCTGGGTGGGGGGTCGTCTGCCTGGGACTTTCTGGGACTGGGGTCTTCTGCGTGGGACTTTCTGGGATTGTCTCCTGGTTGGGGGGTCGTCTGCGTGGGACTTTCTGTGACTGTCTCCTGGGTGGGTGTCGTCTGTGTGGGACTTTCTGGGACTGGGGGTCGCCTGCGTGGGACTTTCTGGGACTGTCTCCTGAGTGGGCGGTCGTCTGACTGGGACTTTCTGGGACTGTCTCCTGGGTGTGGGGTCGTCTTCCTGGGACTTTCTGGGTCTGTCTCCTGGGTGGGGGTCGTCTGCGTGGGACTCTGTGGGACTGGGGGTCGTCTGCGTGGGACTTTCTGGGACTGGGGGGTCGTCTGCGTGGGACTTTCTGGGACTGTCTCCTGGCTGGGCGGTCGTCTGCGTGGGACTTTCTGGGACTGTCTCCAGGGTGGGGGGTCTTCTTCGTGGGACTTTCTGGGACTGGGGGTCGTCTGCGTGGTACTTTCTGGGTCTTGGGGTCGTCTGCGTGGGACATTCTTGCACTGTCTCCTGGGAGGGGGGTCGTCTGCTTTGGACATTCTGGGACTGTCTCCTGGGTGGTGGATCGTCAGCGTGGGACTTTCTTTGATTGGGGGTCGTCTGCGTGGGTACTTTCTGGGACTGGGGGTCGTCTGCGTGGGACTTCCTGGGATTGTCTTCTGGGAGGGGGGTCGACTGTTTGGGGCTTTCTGGGACTGTCTCCTGGGTGGGGGGTCGTATGCGTGGGACATTCTGTGACTGGGGGTCGTCTGCGTGGGACTTTCTGGAACTGGGGGTCGTCTGCTTGACACTACCTGGGACTGTCTTCTCGGTGGGGGGTCGTCTGTTTGGGACTTTCTGGGACTGTCTACTGTGTGGGGGGTCGTCTGCGTGAGACTTTCTGTGACTGGGGGTCTTTTGCGTGGGACTTTCTTTGACTGGGGGTCTTCTGCGTGGGACTTTCTCGGACTGGAGTTCTTCTGCATGGGACTTTCTGGGACGGGCGGTCGTCTGCGTGGGTACTTTATGGGACTGCGGGTCGTCTGCGTGGGACTTTCAGGGACTGTCTCCTGAGTGGGGGGGTCGTCTGTTTGGGACTTTCTGGGACTGTCTCCTGTGTGGGGGGTCGACTGCGAGGGACTTTCTGGGACTGTCTCCTGGGTGGGGGTCTTCCTTGTGGGATTCTCTGGGACAGGGGGTCGTCTGCGTGGGACTTTATGGGATTGTCTCCTGGGTGGGGGTCGTCAGCGTGGGACTTTCTGGGACTTGAGGGTCGACTGCGTGGGACTTTCTGGGACTCTCTCCTGGGTGGGGGGTCGTCTACGTGGGACTTTCTGGGACTGTCTCCTTGGTGGGGTTCTTCCTTGCGGGACTTTCAGGGACTGGGGGTCGTCTGCGTGGGACTTTCTGGGACTGTCTCCTGGGTCGGGGGTCGTCTACGTGGGACTTTCTTGGACTGTCTCCTGAGTGGGGGGTCGTCTTCTTGGGACTTTCTGGGACTGTCTTCTGTCTAGGGGGGTCGTCTGCGTGGGACTTTCTGTGACTGGGGTTCGTCTGTGTGCGACTTTCTGGGACTGGGGGTCGTCTGCGTGGGACTTTCTGTGATTGTCTCCTGCGTGGGGGGTCGTCCATTTGGGAAGGTCTGGGACTGACTCCAGGGTGGGGTCGTCTTCGTGGGACTTTCTGGGACTGGGGGTCGTCTGCGTGGGACTTCCTGGGACTGGCTCCGGGGTGTGGGGTCGTCTGCGTGGAACTTTCTGGGACTGTCTCCTGGGTGGGGGGTCGTCTGCGTGGGACTTTCTGGGACTGTCTCCTGGGTGGGGGGTCGTCTGCGTGGGACTTTCTGGGTCTGTCTCCTGGGTGGGGGTCGTCTGCTTGGGACTCTGTGGGACTGGGGGTCGTCTGCGTTGGACTTTCTGGGACTGTCTCCTGCCTGGGGTTCGTCTGCGTGGGACTCTGTGGGACTGGGGGTCGTCTGCGTGGGACTTTCTGGGACTGTCTCCTGGCTGGGGGGTCGTCTGCGTGGGACTTTCTGGGACTGGAGGTCGTCTGCGTGGGACGTTCTGGGACTGCTACCTGGGTGGGGGTCGTCTGCATGGGACATTCTGGGACTGGGGGTCGTCTGCGTGGGACATTCTGGGACTGTCTCCTGGGTGGGGTGTCGTCTGCGTGGGACTTTCTGGGACTTAGGATCGTCTGCGTGGGACTTTCTGGGGCTGGGGGTCGTCTGCCTGGGACTTCCTGGGACTGTCTCCTGGGAGGGGGGTCGACTGTTTGGGACTTTCTGGGACTGACTCCTGGGTGGGGGGTCGTCTGCCTGGGACTTTCTGGGACTGGGGGTCGTCTGCCTGGGACTTTCTGGGATTGTCTCCTGGGTGGGGGGTCGTGTGCGTGGGACTTTCTGGGACTGTCTCCTGGGTGGGGGTCGACTGCGTGGGAGTTTCTGGGACTGGGGGTCGCCTGCGTGGGACTTTCTGGGACTGTCTCCTGAGTGGGCGGTCGTCTGCGTGGGACTTTCTGCGACTGTCTCCTGGGTGGGGGGTCGTCTTCCTGGGACTTTCTGCGTCTGTCTCCTGGGTGGGGGTCGTCTGCGTGGGACTTTCTGGGACTGGGGGTCGTCTGCGTGGGACTTTCTGGGACTGTCTCCTGGGTGGGGGTCGTCTGCGTGGGACACTGTGGGACTGGGGGTCGTCTGCGTGGGACTTTCTGGGACTGTCTCCTGGCTGGGGGGTCGTCTGCATGAGACTTTCTGGGACTGGAGGTCGTCTGCGTGGGACGTTCTGGGACTGCCACCTGGGTGGGGGTCGTCTGCATGGGACATTCTGGGACAGGGGGTCGTCTGCGTGGGACATTCTGGGACTGTCTCCTGGGTGGGGTGTCGTCTGCGTGGGACTTTCTGGGACTGGGGGTCGTCTGCGTGTGTACTTACTGGGACTGGGGGTCGTCTGCCTGGGACTTCCTGGAACTGTCTCCTGGGAGGGGGGTCGACTGTTTGGGACTTTCTGGGACTGACTCCTGGGTGGGTGGTCCTCTGCCTGGGACTTTCTGGGACTGGGGGTCGTCTGCGTGGGACTTTCTGGGATTGTCTCCTGGATGGGGGGTCGTCTGCGTGGGACTTTCTGGGACTGTCTCCTGGGTGGGGGTCGTCTGCGTGGAACTTTCTGGGACTGGGGGTCGCCTGCGTGGGACTTTCTGGGACTGTCTCCTGAGTGGGCGGTCGTCTGCGTGGGACTTTCTGGGACTGTCTCCTGGGTGGGGGGTCGTCTTCCTGGGACTTTCTGGGTCTGTCTCCTGGGTGGGGGTCGTCTGCGTGGGATTCTGTGGGACTGGGGGTCGTCTGCGTGGGACTTTCTGGGACTGGGGGGTCGTCTGCGTGGGACTTTCTGGGACTGTCTCCTGGCTGGGCGGTCGTCTGCGTGGGAATTTCTGGGACTGTCTCCAGGGTGGGGGGTCGTCTTCGTGGGACTTTCTGGGACTGGGGGTCGTCTGCGTGGTACTTTCTGGGTCTTGGGGTCGTCTGCGTGGGACATTCTGGCACTGTCTCCTGGGAGGGGGGTTGTCTGCTTGGGACATTCTGGGACTGTCTCCTGGGTGGTGGATCGTCAGCGTGGGACTTTCTGGGACTGTCTCCTGAGTGGGGGGTCTTCTGCGTGGGACATTCTGGGACTGTCTTCTGTCTAGGGGGGTCGTCTGCGTGGGACTTTCTGTGACTGGGGTTCGTCTGTGTGCGACTTTCTGGGACTGGGGGTCGTCTGCGTGGGACTTTCTGTGATTGTCTCCTGCGTGGGGGGTCGTCCATTTGGGAAGGTCTGGGACTGACTCCAGGGTGGGGTCGTCTTCGTGGGACTTTCTGGGACTGGGGGTCGTCTGCGTGGGACTGGCTCCGGGGTGTGGGGTCGTCTGCGTGGAACTTTCTGGGACTGTCTCCTGGGTGGGGGGTCGTCTGCGTGGGACTTTCTGGGACTGTCTCCTGGGTGGGGGGTCGTCTGCGTGGGACTTTCTGGGTCTGTCTCCTGGGTGGGGGTCGTCTGCTTGGGACTCTGTGGGACTGGGGGTCGTCTGCGTGGGACTTTCTGGGACTGTCTCCTGGCTGGGGGTCGTCTGCGTGGGACTCTGTGGGACTGGGGGTCGTCTGCGTGGGACTTTCTGGGACTGTCTCCTGGCTGGGGGGTCGTCTGCGTGGGACTTTCTGGGACTGGATGTCGTCTGCGTGGGACGTTCTGGGACTGCTACCTGGGTGGGGGTCGTCTGCATGGGACATTCTGGGACTGGGGGTCGTCTGCGTGGGACATTCTGGGACTGTCTCCTGGGTGGGGTATCGTCTGCGTGGGACTTTCTGGGACTTAGGATCGTCTGCGTGGGACTTTCTGGGGCTGGGGGTCGTCTGCCTGGGACTACCTGGGACTGTCTCCTGGGAGGGGGGTCGACTGTTTGGGACTTTCTGGGACTGACTCCTGGGTGGGGGGTCGTCTGCCTGGGACTTTCTGGGACTGGGGGTCGTCTGCCTGGGACTTTCTGGGATTGTCTCCTGGGTGGGGGGTCATGTGCGTGGGACTTTCTGGGACTGTCTCCTGGGTGGGGGTCGACTGCGTGGGAGTTTCTGGGACTGGGGGTCGCCTGCGTGGGACTTTCTGGGACTGTCTCCTGAGTGGGCGGTCGTCTGCGTGGGACTTTCTGCGACTGTCTCCTGGGTGGGGGGTCGTCTTCCTGGGACTTTCTGGGTCTGTCTCCTGGGTGGGGGTCTTCTGCGTGGGACTTTCTGGGACTGGGGGTCGTCTGCGTGGGAATTTCTGGGACTGTCTCCTGGGTGGGGGGTCGTCTGCGTGGGACTTTCTGGGACTGTCTCCTGGGTGGGGGTCTTCCTTGTGGGACTTTCTGGGACTGGGGGTCGTCTGCGTGGGACTTTCTGGGACTGTTTCCTGGGCGGGGGGTCGTCTGCGTGGGACTTTCTGGGACTGGGGGTCGTCTGCGTGGGACTTTCTGGGACTGTCTCCTGAGTGGGGGGTCGTCTGCGTGGAACGTTCTGGGACTGTCTTCTGTCTGGGGGGGTCGTCTGCGTGGGACTTTCTGGGACTGGGGCTCGTCTGCGTGGGAATTTCTGGGAATGGGGTTCGTCTGTGTGCGACTTTCTGGGACTGGGGGTCGTCTACGTGGGTCTTTCTGTGATTGTCTCCTGCGTGGGGGGTCGTCAATTTGGGAAGGTCTGGGACTGACTCCAGGGTGGGGTCGTCTTCGTGGGACTTTCTGGGACTGGGGGTCGTCTGCGTGGGATTTCCTGGGTCTGTCTCCTGGGTGGGGGTCGTCTGCGTGGGACTCTGTGGGACTGGGGTTCGTCTGCGTGGGACTTTCTGGGACTGTCTCCTGGCTGGGGGGTCGTCTGCGTGAGACTTTCTGGGACTGGAGGTCGTCTGCGTGGGACGTTCTGGGACTGCCACCTGGGTGGGGGTCGTCTGCATGGGACATTCTGGGACTGGGGGTCGTCTGCGTGGGGGGTCGTCCATTGGGGAAGGTCTGGGACTGACTCCAGGGTGGGGTTGTCTTCGTGGGATTTTCTGGGACTGGGGGTCGTCTTCGTGGGACTTCCTGGGACTGGCTCCTGGGTGTGGGGTCGTCTGCGTGGAACGTTCTGGGACTGTCTCCTGGGTGGGGGGGTCGTCTGCGTGGGACTTTCTGGGTCTGTCTCCTGGCTGGGGGGTCGTCTGCGTGGGACTCTGTGGGACTGGAGGTCGTCTGCGTGGGACTTTCTGGGACTGTCTCCTGGCTGGGGGGTCGTCTCCGTGGGACTTTCTGGGACTGGAGATCGTCTGCGTGGGACGTTCTGGGACTGTCTCCTGGGTGGGGGTGGTCTGCGTGGGACTCTGTGGGAATGGGGGTCGTCTGCGTGGAACTTTCTGGGTCTGTCTCCTGGGTGGGGGTCGTCTGCGTGGGACTCTGTGGGAGTGGGGGTCGTCTGCCTGGGACTTTCTGGGACTGTCTCCTGGCTGGGAGGTCGTCTGAGTGGGACTTTCTTGGACTGGAGGTCGTCTGCGTGGGACGTTCTGGGATTGCCACCTGGCTGGGTGTCGTCTGCATGGGACATTCTGGGACTGGGGGTCGTCTGCGTGGGACATTCTGGGACTGTCTCCTGGGTGGGGTGTCGTCTGCGTGGGACTTTCTGGGACTTGGGTTTTTCTGGGTGGGACTTTCTGGGACTGGGGGTCGTCTGCGTGGGTACTTTCTGGGACTGGGGGTCGTCTGCGTGGGACTTCCTGGGACTGTCTCCTGGGAGGGGGGTCGACTGTTTGGGACTTTCTGGGACTGACTCCTGGGTGGGGGGTCGTCTGCCTGGGACTTTCTGGGACTGGGGGTCGTCTGCGTGGGACTTTCTGGGATTGTCTCCTGGGTGGGGGGTCGTCTGCGTGGGACTTTCTGGGACTGTCTCCTGGGTGGGGGTCGTCTGCGTGGGACTTTGTGGGACTGGGGGTCGCCTGCCTGTGACTTTCTGGGACTGTCTCCTGAGTGGGCGGTCGTCTGCGTGGGACTTTCTGGGACTGTCTCCTGGGTGGGGGGTCGTCTTCGTGGGACTTTCTGGGTCTGTCTCCTGGGTGGGGGTCGTCTGCGTGGGACTCTGTGGGACTGGGCGTCGTCTGCGTGGGACTTTCTGGGACTGGGGGGTCGTCTGCGTGGGACTTTCTGGGACTGTCTCCTGGCTGGGCGGTCGTCTGCGTGTGACATTCTGGGACTGTCTCCAGGGTGGGGGCTCGTCTTCGTGGGACTTTCTGGGACTGGGGGTCGTCTGCGTGGTACATTCTGGGTCTGGGGGTCGTCTGCGTGGGACATTCTGGCACTGTCTCCTGGGAGGGCGGTCGTCTGCTTGGGACATTCTGGGACTGTCTCCTGGGTGGGGGATCGTCAGCGTGGGACTTTCTGGGACGGGGGGTCGTCTGCGTTGGACTTTCTTGGAATGGTGGTCGTCTGCGTGGGACTTTCTGGGATTGGAGGTCGTCTGCGTGGGTCTTTCTGGGACTGGGGGTCGTCTGCTTGGGACTACCTGGGACGACCCCCCACCCTGGAGACAGTCCCAGAAAGTCACACGCAGACGACCGCCCAACCAGGAGACAGTCCCAGAAAGTCACACGCAGACGACCCCCCAGTCCCAGTAAGTCCCACGCAGACGACCCCCATTCCCACAGAGTCCCACGCAGACGACCGCCCACTCAGGAGACAGTCCCAGAAAGTCACACGCAGGCGACCCCCAGTCCCAGAATGTCCCACGCAGACGAACCCCCACGCAGGAGACAATCCCAGAAAGTCCCAGGCAGACGATCCCCAGTCCCAGAAAGTCCCAGGCAGACGACCCCCCACCCAGGAGTCAGTCCCAGAAAGTCCCAAACAGTCGATCCCCTCCCAGGAGACAGTCCCAGGAAGTCCCACGCACACGACCCCCAGTCCCAGAAAGTACCCACGCAGACGACCCCCAGTCCCAGAAAGTCCCACCCAGAAAAACCCAAGTCCCAGAAAGTCCCACGCAGACGACACCCCACCCAGGAGACAGTCCCAGAATGTCCCACGCAGACGACCCCCAGTCCCAGAATGTCCCATGCAGACGACCCCCAGCCAGGTGGCAATCCCAGAACGTCCCACGCAGATGACCTCCAGTCCCAGAAAGTCCCACTCAGACGACCTCCCAGCCAGGAGACAGTCCCAGAAAGTCCCAGGCAGACGACCCCCACTCCCACAGATTCCCACGCAGACGACCCCCACCCAGGAGACAGACCCAGAAAGTTCCACGCAGACGACCCCCGTTCCCACAGAGTCCCACACAGACGACCCCCACCCAGGAGACAGACCCAGAAAGTCCCACGCAGACGACCCTCAGTCCCAGAATGTCCCATGCAGACGACCCCCACCCAGGTGGCAGTCCCAGAACGTCCCACGCAGACGACCTCCAGTCCCAGAAAGTCCCACGCAGACGACCCCCCAGCCAGGAGACAGTCCCAGAAAGTCCCACGCAGACGACCCCCAGTCCCACAGAGTCCCACGCAGACGACCCCCACCCAGGAGACAGACCCAGAAAGTCCCACCCAGACGACCCCCCCACCCAGGAGACAGTCCCAGAACGTTCCACGCAGACGACCCCACACCCAGGAGCCAGTCCCAGGAAGTCCCACGAAGACGACCCCCAGTCCCAGAAAATCCCACGAAGACGACCCCACCCTGGAGTCAGTCCCAGACCTTCCCCAATGGACGACCCCCCACGCAGGAGACAATCACAGAAAGTCCCACGCAGACGACCCCCAGTCCCAGAATGTACCCACGCAGACAACACCCAGTCCCAGAAAGTCCCACGCAGACGACCTCCAGTCCCAGAAATTCCAACGCAGACGATCCCCAGTCCAAGAAAGTCCCACGCAGACGACCCCCCACCCAGGAGACAGTCCCAGAAAGTCCCACGCAGACAACCCCCAGTCCCACAATGTCCCACGCAGACGACCCCCACCCAGGAGACAGTCCCAGAAAGTCCCACGCAGACGACCCCCAGTCCCAGAAAGTCCCACGCAGACGACCCCCACACAGGAGACAGTCCCAGAAAGTCCCACGCAGACGACCCTCCACACAGGAGACAGTCCCAGAAAGTCCCACGCAGACGACCTCCCGTCTCAGGAAGTCCCATGCAGACGACCCCCAGTCCAAGAAAGTCCCACGCAGACGACCCCCAGTCCCAGAAAGTCCAACGTAGACGACCCCGCACACAGTAGACAGTCCCAGAATGTCATAAACAGACGACCCCCACCCAGGAGACGGTCCCAGGTAGTCCCACGGCGACGAACTCCAGCCCCAGAAAGTCCCACGCAGACGACCCCCCATTCCCAGAAAGTCCCACGCAGACGACCCCCCACCAAGGAGACAGTCCCAGAAAGTCCCAAACAATCGACCACCCTCCCAGTAGACAGACCCAGGAAGTCCAACGCAGACGACCCCCAGTCCCAGAAAGTACCCATGCAGACGACCCCCAGTCCCAGAATGTCCCACGCAGACGACCCCAAGTCCCACAAAGTTCCACGCAGACGACCCCACACCCAGGAGCCAGTCACAGAAAGTCCCACGCAGACGACCCCCAATCCCAGAAAGTCCCACGAAGACGAACCCCAGTCCGAGAAAGTCCCACGCAGACGAGCCCCAGTCCCAGAAAGTCCCACGCAGACGACCCCCCAGACAGAAGACAGTCCCAGAATGTCCCACGTAGAAGACCCCCCACTCAGGAGACAGTCCAAGAAAGTCCTACGCAGACAACCCCCGGTACCAGAAAGTCCCACGCAGACGACCCCCAGTCCCAGAAAGTCCCACGCAGACGACCCCCAGTCCTACAAATTCCCACGGAGACGACCCCCCACCCAGAAGACAGTCACAGAAAGTCCCACGCAGACGACCCCCAGTCCCAGAAAGTCCCACAAGGAAGACACCCACCCAGGAGACAGTCCCTGAAAGTCCCACGCAGACGACCCCCCACCCAGTAGACAGTCGAGAAAGTTCCAAAACGTCGACCCCCCTTCCAGGAGACAGTCCCAGGAAGTCCAACGGGGGCGACCCCCAGTCCTAGAAAGTACCCACGCAGACGACCCCCAGTCCCAGAAAGTCCCACGCAGACGACCTCCAGTCCCAGAAAGTCCCACGCAGACGACCCCCAGTCCAAGAAAGTCCCACGCATACGACCCCCAGTCCAAGAAAGTCCCACGCAGACGACCCCCAGTCCCAGAAAGTCCCACGCAGACGACCTCCAGTCCAAGAAAGTCCCACGCATACGACCTGCAGTCCCAAAAAGTCCCACGCAGACGACCTCCAGTCCCAGAATGACCCACGCATACGACCCCCAGTCCAAGAAAGTCCCACGCAGACGACCACCAGTCGCAGAAAGTCCCACGCAGACGACCCACCACCCAGGAGACAGTCCCAGAAAGTCCCAAAATTTCGACCCCCCTTCCAGGAGACAGTCCCAGGATGTCCCACGCGGGATGACCCCCAGTCCTAGAAGTACCCACGCAGACGGCCCCCAGTCCCAGAAAGTCCCACGAAGACGACCTCCAGTCCCAGAAAGACCCACGCAGACGACCCCCAGTCCAAGAAAGTCCCACGCAGACGACCCCCTGTCCCAGAAACTCCCACGAAGACTACCCCCCACTCTGGAGACAGTCCCAGAAAGTCCCACGCAGACGACCCCCCACCCAGGCGACAGTCCCACAAAGTCCCACGCAGACGACCCCCAGTCCTAGAAAGTACCCAGGCAGACGACCCCCAGTCCCAGAAAGTCCGACGCAGACGACCTCCAGTCCAAGAAAGTCCCACGCAGACGACCCCCAGTCCAAGAAAGACCCACGCAGACGACCCCCTGTCCCAGAAAGTCCCACGAAGACGATCCCCCAGCCAGGAGACAGTCCCAGAAAAATCCCAAGCAGACGACCCCAAGACACAGAAAATCCCACGCAGACGACACCCAATCCCAGAAAGTCCCACGAAGACGACCCCCAACCCTGGAGACAGTCCCAGAAAGTCCCACGCAGACGACCCCCCACCCAGTAGACAGTCCAAGAAAGTCCCACGCAGACGACCCCCAGTCCCAGAAAGTTCCACGCAGACGACCCCCCACCCAGCAGACAGTCCCAGAAAGTCCCAAACAGTCGAAGCACCACCCAGAAGACAGTCCAAGAAAGTCCCAAGCAGACGACCCCCCACCCAGGAGACAGTGCCAGAATGTCCAACGCAGACGACCCCAAGACACAGAAAGTACCACGCAGACAACCCCAGGCCCAGAAAGTCCCACGAAGACGACCCCCCACCCTGGAGACAGTCCCAGAAAGTCCCACGCAGACGGCCCCCCACCCAGGAGACAGTCCCAGAAAGTCCCACGCAGACGACCCCAGTCCCAGAAAGTCCCACACAGTCGATCTCCCACCAAGGAGACACTCCCAGAAAGTCCCAAACAGTCGACCCCCCTCCCAGGAGACAGTCCCAGGAAGTCCCAGAAAGTCCCACGCAGACGACCCCCAGTCCCAGAAAGTCCCACACAGACGACCCCCAAACAGTAGACAGTACCAGAAAGTCCCAAACAGACGACCCCCAGACCCAGAAAGTCCCAGGCAGACGACCCCCACCCAGGAGACAGTCCCAGAAAGTCCCACGCAGACGACCCCCCACCCAGGAGACAGTCCCAGAATGTCCCAAACAGACGACCCCCCCTCCCAGGAGACAGTCCCAGAAAGTCCCACGCAGATGACCTCCAGTCCCAGAATGTCCCACACAGACGACCCACAGTCCCAGAAAGTCCCACGCAGACGACCTCCAGTCCCAGAATGTCCCACACAGACGACCCCCAGTCCAAGAAAGTCCTACGCAGACGACCACCAGTCCCAGAAAGTCCCACGCAGACGAACCCCACACAGTAGACAGTCCCAGAAAGTACCAAACAGACGACCCCCCACCCAGGAGACAGTCCCATGTAGTCTCACGCAGATGACCCCCAGTCCCAGAAAGTCACACGCAGACGAACCCCAGTCCCAGAAAGTCCCACGCAGACGACCCCCCCACCAAGGAGACAGTGCCAGAATGTCCAACGCAGACGACACCAAGACGCAGAAAGTACCAGGAAGACGACCCCCCACCCTGGAGACAGTCCCAGAAAGTACCACGCAGACGACCCCCCAGTCCCAGAAAGTCCCACGCAGACGTCCCCCCACCCAGGAGGCAGTCCCAGAAAGTCCCAAACAGTCGAAGCCCCACCCAGGAGACAGTCCAAGAAAGTCCCAAGCAGACGACCCCCACCCAGGAGACAGTGCCAGAATGTCCAACGCAGACGACCCCAAGACGCAGAAAGTACCACGCAGACGACCCCCAGTCCCAGAAAGTCCCACGAAGACGACCCCCCACCCTGGAGACAGTCCCAGAAAGTCCCACGCAGACAACACCCAGTCCCAGAAAGTTCCCACACAGACGACCCACAGTCCCAGAAATTCCCACGCAGACGACCCCCCATAGAGTAGACAGTCCCAGAAAGTCCCAAACAGACGACCCCCCACCCAGGAGACTGTCCCAGAATGTCCCAAACAGACGACCCCCCTCCCAGGAGACAGTGCCAGATAGTCCCACGCAGACGACCCCCAGTCCCAGAAAGTTCCCACACAGACGACCCACAGTCCCAGAAATTCACACGCAGAAGACCCCCCACACAGTAGACAGTCCCAGAAAGTCCCAAACAGACGACCCCCCACCCAGGAGACAGTCCCAGGTAGTCCCAAGCAGACGTTTCCCAGTCCCAGAAAGCCCCACGCAGACGACCCCCAGTCCCAGAAATTCCCACGCAGACGATCTCCCACCCAGGAGACAGTCCCAAAAAGTCCCAAGCAGACGATCTCCCACCCAGGAGACAGTGCCAGAATGTGCCACGCAAACGACCCAAAGACCCAGAAAGTACCACGCAGACGACCCCCAGGCCCAGAAAGTCCCACGCAGACGACACCCAGTCCAAGAAAGTCCCACGCAGACGACCCCCAGACTCAGAAAGTCCCACGCAGACGATCACCCACCCAGGAGACAGTCCCAGAAAGTCCCAAGCAGACGAACCCCCCACCCAGGATACAGTGCCAGAATGTCCCACGCAGACGAACCCAAGACACAGAAAGTCCCACGCAGACGACCCCCTGTCCCAGAAAGTCCCACGAAGACGACCACCCACCCTGGAGACAGTCCCAGAATGTCCCACGCAGACGACACCCCTCCAAGGAAACAGTCCCAGGAAGTCCCACGAAGACGACCCCCAGTCCCAGAAAGGAACCACGCAGACGACCCCCAGTCGCAGAAAGTTCCACGCAGACGACCCCCCACCCAGGAGACAGTCCCAGAATGTCCCAAACAGTCGACCCCCCTCCCAGGAGACAGTCCCTGGAAGTCCCACGCAGACGACCCCCAGTCCCAGAAAGTCCCACGCAGACGACCTCCAGTCCCAGAATGTCCCACACAGACGACCCCAGTCCAAGAAAGTCCCACGCAGACGAACCCCACACAGTAGACAGTCCCAGAAAGTCCCAAACAGACGACCCCCCACCCAGGAGACAGTCCCATGTAGTCCCACGCAGACGACCCCCAGTCCCAGAAAGTCCCACGCAGACGAACCCCAGTCCCAGTAAGTCCCACGCAGACGACCCCCCACCAAGTAGACAGTCCCAGAAAGTCCCAAAGAGTCGACCTACCTCCCAGGAGACAGTCGCAGGAAGACCCACGCAGACGACACCAAGACCCAGAAAGTACCACGCAGACGACCCCCAGTCCCAGAAAGTCCCAGGAAGACGACCCCCCACCCTGGAGACAGTCCCAGAAAGTACCACGCAGACGACCCCCCAGTCCCAGAAAGTCCCACGCAGACGTCCCCCCACCCAGGAGGCAGTCCCAGAAAGTCCCAAACAGTCGAAGCCCCACCCAGGAGACAGTCCAAGAAAGTCCCAAGCAGACGACCCCCACCCAGGAGACAGTGCCAGAATGTCCAACGCAGACGACCCCAAGACGCAGAAAGTACCACGCAGACGACCCCCAGTCCCAGAAAGTCCCACGAAGACGACCCCCCACCCTGGAGACAGTCCCAGAAAGTCCCACGCAGACAACACCCAGTCCCAGAAAGTTCCCACACAGACGACCCACAGTCCCAGAAATTCCCACGCAGACGACCCCCCATAGAGTAGACAGCCCCAGAAAGTCCCAAACAGACGACCCCCCACCCAGGAGACTGTCCCAGAATGTCCCAAACAGACGACCCCCCTCCCAGGAGACAGTGCCAGATAGTCCCACGCAGACGACCCCCAGTCCCAGAAAGTTCCCACACAGACGACCCACAGTCCCAGAAATTCACACGCAGAAGACCCCCCACACAGTAGACAGTCCCAGAAAGTCCCAAACAGACGACCCCCCACCCAGGAGACAGTCCCAGGTAGTCCCAAGCAGACGTTTCCCAGTCCCAGAAAGTCCCACGCAGACGACCCCCCACCAAGGAGACTCTCCCAGAAAGTCCCAAACAGTTGACCCCCCTCCCAGGAAGTACCACGCAGACGACCCCCCAGTCCCAGAAAGTCCCACGCAGACGTCCCCCCACCCAGGAGGCAGTCCCAGAAAGTCCCAAACAGTCGAAGCCCCACCCAGGAGACAGTCCAAGAAAGTCCCAAGCAGACGACCCCCACCCAGGAGACAGTGCCAGAATGTCCAACGCAGACGACCCCAAGACGCAGAAAGTACCACGCAGACGACCCCCAGTCCCAGAAAGTCCCACGAAGACGACCCCCCACCCTGGAGACAGTCCCAGAAAGTCCCACGCAGACAACCCCCCACCCAGGAGACAGTCCCAGAAAGTCCCACGCGGATGACCCCAGTCCAAGAAAGTCCCACACAGACGACCCCCCACCAAGGAGACACTCCCAGAAAGTCCCAAACAGTCGACCACCCTCCCAGGAGACAGTCCCAGGAAGTCCCAGACAGTCCCACGCAGACGACCCCCATTCCCAGAAAGTCCCACGCAGACGACCCCCACACAGAAGACAGTCCCAGAAAGTCCCAAACAGACGAACCCCAGACCCAGAATATCCCACGAAGACGACCCCAAACTAGGAGACAGTCCCAGAAAGTCCCACGCAGACGACCCCCCACCCAGCAGACAGTCCCAGAATGTCCCAAACAGACGACCCCCTCCCAGTAGACAGTCCCAGAAAGTCCCACGCAGACGACCCCCAGTCCCAGAAAGTTCCCACACAGACGACCCACAGTCCCAGAAATTCCCACGCAGACGACCCCCCATACAGTAGACAGTCCCAGAAAGTCCCAAACAGACGACCCCCCACCCAGGAGACTGTCCCAGAATGTCCCAAACAGACGACCCCCCTCCCAGGAGACAGTGCCACAAAGTCCCACGCAGACGACCCCCAGTCCCAGAAAGTTCCCACACAGACGACCCACAGTCCCAGAAATTCACACGCAGAAGACCTCCCACACAGTAGACAGTCCCAGAAAGTCCCAAACAGACGACCCCCCACCCAGGAGACAGTCCCAGGTAGTCCCAAGCAGACGTTTCCCAGTCCCAGAAAGCCCCACGCAGACGACTCCCAGTCCCAGAAATTCCCACGCAGACGATCTCCCACCCAGGAGACAGTCCCAAAAAGTCCCAAGCAGACGATCCCCCACCCAGGAGAGAGTGCCAGAATGTCCCACGCAGACGACCCAAAGACCCAGAAAGTACCACGCAGACGACCCCCAGTCTCAGAAAGTCCCACGAAGAAGACCCCCCACCCAGGAGACAGTACCAGAAAGTCCCACGCAGACGACACCCCACCCAGGAGACAGTCCCAGAAAGTCCCACGCAGACGACCCCCAGTCCCAGAAAGTCCCACGCAGACGACCCCCGACCAAGGAGACTCTCCCAAAAAGTCCCAAACAGTTGACCGCCCTCCCAGGAGACAGTCCCAGGAAATCCCACGCAGACGACCCCAAGACCCAGAAAGTATCACGCAGACGACCCCCAGTCCCAGAAAGTCCCACGCAGACGTCCCCCCACCCAGGAGGCAGTCCCAGGAAGTCCCACGCAGACGACACCCAGTCCCAGAAAGTACCCACGCAGACGACCCCCAGTCCCAGAAAGTCCCACGAAGACGACCCCATGTCCCAGAAAGTCCCACGCAGACGACCCCCCACCCAGGAGACAATCCCGGAAAGTCCCAAACAGTCGACCCTCCTCCCAGGAGACAGTCCCAGGAAGTCCCACGCAGACGACCCCCAGTCCCACAAATTCCCACGCAGACGACCTCCAGTCCCAGAAAGTCCCAGGCAGACGACCCCCAGTCCAAGAAAGTCCCACGCAGACGACCCCATGTCCCAGAAAGTCTCACGCAGACGACCCCCCACACAGTAGACAGTCACAGAAAGTCCCAAACCAACGACCCCCCACCCAGAAGACAGTCCCAGTAGTCCCACGCAGACGACCCCCAGTCCCAGAAAGTCCCACGCAGACGACCCCCAGTCCCAGAAAGTCCCACGCAGACGACCCCCAGTCCAATAAAATCACACGAAGACGACCCCCCAGACAGGAGACAGTGCCAGAATGTCCCACGAAGACGACCCCAAGTCCCAGAACGTCCCACGAAGACGACCAACCACCCTGGAGACAGTTCCAGGAAGTCCCAAACAGTCGACCCCCCTCCCAGGAGACAGTCCCTGGAAGTCCCACGCAGACGACACCCATCCCAGAAAGTCCCACGCAGACGACACCCCAGTCCAAGAAAGTCCCACGCAGACGACCCCCAGTCCCAGAAAGTCTCACGCAGACGACCCCCCAGCAAGGAGACAGTTCCAGAATTTCCCATGCAGACGACTCCCCAGTCCCAGAAAGTCCCACGCAGACGACCCCCAGTTCCACAGAGTCCCACGCAGACGACCCCCCATCCAGGAGACAGTCCCAGAATGTCGTCTGCGTGGGTACTTTCTGGGACTGGGGGTCGTCTGCGTGGGACTTCCTGGGACTGTCTCCTGGGAGTGGGGTCGACTGTTTGGGACTTTCTGGGACTGTCTCCTGGGTGGGGGATTGTCTGCGTGGCATTTCTAGGACTGGGTTTCTTCTGCGTAGGACTTTCTGGGACTGGGGGTCGTCTGCGTAGGACTTTCTGGGACTGTGTCCTGAGTGGGGGGTCGTCTGCGTGGGACTGGGGTTCGTCTGCGTGCGACTTTCTGGGACTGTCTCCTTGGTGGGGGGTCGTCTGCGTGGGATTTCTGGGACTGTCTCCTGGGTGGGGGGGTCGTCTGCCTGGGACTTTCTGGGACTGTCTGCTGTGTGGGGTGTCCTCTGCGTGGGACATTTTGGGACTGTCTCCTGGGTGGGGGTCGTCTGTGTGGGAGTTTCTGGGACTGGGTGTCGTCTGCTTGGGACTTTCTGGGATTTGGCAGTCCCAGAAAGTCCCACGCAGACGACCCTGGGTGGGGGGTCGTCGGCGTTGGACTTTCTGGGACTAGGGGTCGTCTGCGTGGGACTTTCTGGGACTGGAGGTCGTCTGCGTGGGACTTTCTGTGACTGTCTCCTGTTTGGGGGGTCGTCTTCTGGGACTGGAGGTCGTCTGCGTGCGTACTTTCTGGGACTGGGGGTCGTCTGCGTGGGACTTCCTGGGACTGTCTGCTAGGAGGGGGGTTGACTTTTTGGGAATTTCTGGGACTGTCTCCTGGGTGGGGGGTCGTCTGCGTGGGACTTTCTGGGACTGGTGGTCGTCTGCGTGGGACTTTCTGGGACTGTCTCCTGGGTGGGGGGTCGTCTGCGTGGGACATTCTGGGACTGTCTCCAGGGTGGGGGTCGTCTTCGTGGGACTTTCTGGGACTGGGGGTGGTCTGCGTGGGACTTTCTGGGTCTTGGGGTCTTCTGCGTGGGACATTCTGGCACTGTCACCTGGTTGGGGGGTCGTCTGCGTGGGACTTTCTGTGACTGTCTCCTGGGTGGGGCGTCGTCTCTGTGTGATATTCTGGGACTGTGTCCAGGAAAGGGGGGCGTCTTCGTGGGACGCTCTGGGACTGGGGGTCGTCTGCGTGGGACATCCTGTCACTGACTCCTGGGTGGAGGGGTCGTCTGCTTGGGACTTTCTGGGACTGTCTCCTGGGTGGGGATCGTCTGCGTGGGACTTTCTGGGACTGGGGGTCGTCTGCGTGGGACTTTCTTGGACTGGGGGTCGTCTGCGTGGGACTTTCTGTGACTGGAGGTCGTCTGCGTGGGACCTTCTGGGACTGGGGGTCGTCTGCGTGGGTACTTTCTGGGACTGGGGGTCGTCTGCGTGGGACTTCCTGGGACTGTCTCCTTGGAGGCGGGTCGACGTTTTGCAACTGTCTCCTGGGTGGGGGGTCGTCTGCGGTGGACTTTCTGGGACTGGGGGTCGTCTGCGTGGCACTTTCTGTGACTGGGGCTCGTCTGCGTGGGACTACCTGGGATTGTCTCCTGGGTGGGGGTCGTCTGTTTGGTAATTTATGGGACTGTCTACTGTGTGGGGGGTCTTCTGCGTGGGACTTTCTGGGACTGGGGCTCTTCTGCGTGGGACTTTCTTGGACTGGAGGAAGTCTGCGTGGGACGTTCTGGGACTGGGGGTCGTCTGCGTGGGACTTCCTGGGACTGTCTCCTGGGAGGGGGGTCGACTGTTTGGACCTTTCTGGGACTATCTCCTGGGTGGGGGGTCGTCTGCGTGGGACTTTCTAGGACTGTCTCCTGGGTGGGGGGTCGTCTGCGTGGGACCCTGAGGGACTGGTGGTCGTCTGCGTGGGACTTTCTGGGACTGGTGGGACGTCTGCGTGGGACTTTCTGGAACTGGGGGTCGTCTCCTTGGGACTACCTGGGACCATCTCCTGGGTGGGGGTCGTCTGTTTGGGACTTTCTGGGATTGTCTTCTGTGTGGGGGGTCGTCTGCGTGGGACTTTCTGGGACTAGGGGTCATCTGCGTGGGACTTTCTGGGACTGGAGGTCGTCTGCGTGAGACTTTCTGGGACTGTCTCCTGTGTGGGGGGTCGTCTGGCTGGGACTCTCTGGGACTGTCTCCTGGGTCGGGGTCGTCTGCGTGGGACTTTCTGGGAAAGGGGGCCGTCTGCGTGGGACTTTCTGGGACTGTCTCCTGGGTGGGGGGTCGTCTGCGCGGGACTTTCTGGTACTGGGGTTCGTCTGCGTGGGACTTTCTTGGACTGTCTCCTGGGTGGGGGGTCGTCTGCGTGGGACTTTCTGGGACTGTCTCCAGGGTGGGGGGTCGTCTTCGTTGGACTTTCTTGGACTGGGGGTCGGCTGCGTGGGACTTTCTGGCTCTTGGGGTCGTCTGCGTTGGACATTCTGGCACTGTCTCCTGGGTGGGGGGGTCGTCTGTTTGGGATTTTTCTGGGACTGTTTCCTGGGTGGGGGATCGTCTGCGTGGGACTTTCTGGGACTGGGGGTCGTCTGCGTGGGACTTTCTTGGACTGGGGGTCGTCTGCGTGGGACTTTCTGTGACTGGAGGTCGTCTGCGTGGGACCTTCTGGGACTGGGGGTCGTCTGCGTGGGTACTTTCTGGGACTGGGGGTCGTCTGCGTGGGACTTCCTGGGACTGTCTCCTTGAAGGCGGGTCGACGTTTTGCAACTGTCTCCTGGGTGGGGGGTCGTCTGCGGTGGACTTTCTGGGACTGGGGGTCGTCTGCGTGGCACTTTCTGTGACTGGGGCTCGTCTGCGTGGGACTACCTGGGATTGTCTCCTGGGTGGGGGTCGTCTGTTTGGTAATTTATGGGACTGTCTACTGTGTGGGGGGTCTTCTGCGTGGGACTTTCTGGGACTGGGGCTCTTCTGCGTGGGACTTTCTTGGACTGGAGGAAGTCTGCGTGGGACGTTCTGGGACTGGGGGTCGTCTGCGTGGGACTTCCTGGGACTGTCTCCTGGGAGGGGGGTCGACTGTTTGGACCTTTCTGGGACTATCTCCTGGGTGGGGGGTCGTCTGCGTGGGACTTTCTAGGACTGTCTCCTGGGTGGGGGGTCGTCTGCGTGGGACCCTGAGGGACTGGTGGTCGTCTGCGTGGGACTTTCTGGGACTGGTGGGACGTCTGCGTGGGACTTTCTGGAACTGGGGGTCGTCTCCTTGGGACTACCTGGGACCATCTCCTGGGTGGGGGTCGTCTGTTTGGGACTTTCTGGGATTGTCTTCTGTGTGGGGGGTCGTCTGCGTGGGACTTTCTGGGACTAGGGGTCATCTGCGTGGGACTTTCTGGGACTGGAGGTCGTCTGCGTGAGACTTTCTGGGACTGTCTCCTGTGTGGGGGGTCGTCTGGCTGGGACTCTCTGGGACTGTCTCCTGGGTCGGGGTCGTCTGCGTGGGACTTTCTGGGAAAGGGGGCCGTCTGCGTGGGACTTTCTGGGACTGTCTCCTGGGTGGGGGTCGTCTGCGCGGGACTTTCTGGTACTGGGGTTCGTCTGCGTGGGACTTTCTTGGACTGTCTCCTGGGTGGGGGGTCGTCTGCGTGGGACTTTCTGGGACTGTCTCCAGGGTGGGGGGTCGTCTTCGTTGGACTTTCTTGGACTGGGGGTCGGCTGCGTGGGACTTTCTGGCTCTTGGGGTCGTCTGCGTTGGACATTCTGGCACTGTCTCCTGGGTGGGGGGGTCGTCTGTTTGGGATTTTTCTGGGACTGTTTCCTGGGTGGGGGATCGTCTGCGTGGGACTTTCTGGGACTGGGGGTCGTCTGCGTGGGACTTTCTTGGACTGGGGGTCGTCTGCGTGGGACTTTCTGTGACTGGAGGTCGTCTGCGTGGGACTTCCTGGGACTGTCTCCTGGGAGGGGGTTTGACTGGTTTGGATTTTCTTGGACTGTCTCCTGGGTGGGGGGTCGTCTGCGTGGGACTTTCTTGGACTGGGTTCGTCTGCGTGGGACATTCTGGGACTGGAGGTCGTCTTCGTGGGACTTTCTGGGACTGGGGGTCGTCTGCGTGGGACTTCCAGGGACTGTCTGCTGGGAGGGGGGTCGACTGTGTGGGACTTTCTGGGACTGACTCCTGGGTGGGGGGTCGTCAGCGTGGGACATTCTGGGACTGTCTCCTGGGTGGGGGGTCGTCTGCGTGGGACTTTCTGGGACTGGGGTTCGTCTGCGTGGTTACTTTCTGGGACTGTGGTCGTCTTCGTGGGACTTCCTGGGACTGTTTCCTTTGAGGGGGGTCGACTGTTTGGGACTTTCTGGGACTGACTCCTGGGTGGGGGGTCGTCTGCGTGGGACATTCTGGGACTGTCTCCTAGTTGGGGGTCGTCTGCGTGGGACTTTCTGGGACTGGGGGTCGTCTGCGTGGGTACTTTCTGGGACTGTGGTCGTCTTCGTGGGACTTCCTGGGACTGTTTCCTTGGAGGGGGGTCGACTGTTTGGGACTTTCTGGGACTGTCTCCTGGGTGGGGGTCGTCTGAGTGGGACTTTCTGTGACTGGGGATCGTCTGCGTGGGACTTTCTGGGACTGGGGGTCGTCTGCGTGGGTACTTTCTGGGACTGGGGGTCGTCTGCGTGGGACTTCCTGGGACTGTCTCCTGGGAGGGGGTTCGACTGTTTGGGACTTTCTGGGACTGTCTCCTGGGTGGGGGTCGTCTGCGTGGGACTTTCTGGGACTGGGGGTCGTCTGCGTGGGACTTTGTTGGACTGTCTCCTGGGTGTGGGGTCGTCTGCGTGGGACTTTCTGGGACTGTCTCCAGGGTGGGGGTCGTCTTCGTTGGACTTTCTGGGACTGGGGCTCGTCTGCGTGGGGCTTTCTGGGTCTTGGGGTCGTCTGCGTGTGACATTCTGTCACTGTCTCCTGGGTGGGGGGTCGTCTACTTGGGATTTTTCTGGGACTGTCTCCTGGGTGGGGGATCGTCTGCGTGGGACTTTCTGGGACTGGGGGTCGTCTGCGTGGGACTTTCTTGGACTGGGGGTCGTCTGCGTGGGACATTCTGGGACTGGAGGTCGTCTGCGTGGGACTTTCTGGGACAGGGGATCGTCTGCGTGGGTACTTACTGGGACTGGGGGTCGTCTTTGTGGGACTTCCTGGGACTGTCTCCTGGGAGGGGGGTCGACTGTTTGGGACTTTCTGGGACTGTCTCCAGGGTGGGGGGTCGTCTGCGTGGGACTTTCTCTGACGGGTGTTCGTCTGCGTGGGATTTCTGGGACTAGGGGTCGTCTGCGTCGGACTACATGGGACTGTCTCCTTGGAGGGGGGTCGTCTGCGTGGGACTTTCTTGGACTGGGGGTCGTGTGCGTGGGACTTTCTGGGACTGGAGGTCGTATGCGTGGGACTTTCTGGGACTGGGGGTCGTCGGCGTGGGTACTTTCTGGGACTGGGGGTCGTCTGCGTGGGACTTTCTGGGACTGTCTCCTAGGAGGGGGGTCGTCTGTTTGGGACTTTCTGGTATGGTCTCCTGGGTGGGGGTCGTCTGCGTGGGACTTTCTGGGACTGGGGGTCGTCTGTTTGGGACTTTCTGGGACTGTCTAGTGTGTGGGGGGTCGTCTGCGTGGGACTTTCTGTGACTGGGTGTCGTCTGCGTGGGACTTTCTTTGACTGGAGGTCGTATGCGTGGGACTTTCTGGGACTGGGGTCGTCTGCGTGGGACTTCCTGGGACAGTCTCCTGGGAGGGGGGTCGACTGTTTGGGACTTTCTGGGATTGTCTCCTGGGTGGGATGTCGTCTGCGTGGGACATTCTGGGTCTGTCTCCTGGATGGGGGGTCGTCTGCGTTGGACTTTCTGGGACTTGGGGTCGTCAGCGTGGGACATTCTGGCACTGTCTCCTGAGTGGGGGGTCGTCTGCTTGGGACTTTCTGGGACTGTCTCCTGGGTGGTGGATCGTCTGCGTGGGACTTACTGGGACTGGGGGTCGTCTGCGTGGGACTTTCTTGGACTGGGCGTCGTCTGCGTGGGACTTTCTGGGACTGGGGGTCGTCTGCGTGAGACTTTCTTGGACTGGGCGTCGTCTGCATGGGACTTTCTGGGACTGTCTCCTGGGTAGGGGATCGTCTGTTTGGGACTTTCTGGGACTGACTACTGTGTGGAGGGTCGTCTGCGTGGGACTTTCTGGGACTGGAGGTCGTCTGTTTGGGATTACCTGGGACTGTCTCCTGGGTGGGGGGTCGTCTGCGTGGGACTTTCTGTGACTGGGGGTCGTCTGCGTGGGACTTTCTTGGACTGGGGTCGTATGGGTGGGACTTTCTGGGACTGGTGGTCGTCTGCGTGAGACTTTCTGGGACTGGGTGTCGTCTGCTTGGGATTACCTGGGACTGTCTCCTGGGTGGGGAGTCGTCTGTTTGGGAATTTCTGGGACTGTCTCCTGGTTGGGGGGTCCTATGCGTGGGACTTTCTGGGACTGGGGGTCGACTGCGAGAGACTTTCTGGGACAGGGGGTCGTCTGCGTGGGACTTTCTGGGACTGTCTCTTGGGTGGGGGATCGTCTGCGTGGGACTTTCTGGGACTGGGGGTCGTCTGCGTGGGACTTTCTGCGACTGGAGGTCGTCTGCGTGGGACTTTCTGCGACTGGAGGTCGTCTGCGTGGGACTTTCTGGGACGGGGGGTCGTCTGCGTGGGTTCTTTCTGGGACTGGGGGTCGTCTGCATGGGACTTCCTAGGACTGTATCCTGGGAGGGGGGTCGACTGTTTGGGACTTTCTGGGACTGTCTCCTGGGTGGGGGGTCGTATGCGTGGGACTTTCTGGGACTGGGGGTCGTCTGCGTTGGACTTTCGTGGACTGGGGCTCGTCTGCGTGGGACTTTCTGGGACTGGAGGTCGTCTGCGTGGGACTTTCTGGGACTGGAGGTCGTCTGCGTGGTTTCTTTCTGGGACTGGGGGTCGTCTGCATGGGACTTCCTGGGACTGTCTCCTGGGAGGGGGGTCGACTGTTTGGGACTTTCTGGGACTGTCTCCTGGGTGGGGGATCGTTTGCGTGGGACATTCTGGGACTGGGGGTCGTCTGCGTTGGACTTTCGTGGACTGGGGCTCGTCTGCGTGGGACTTTCTGGGACTGGAGGTCGTCTGCGTGGGACTTTCTGGGACTGGAGGTCGTCTGCGTGGGTTCTTTCTGGGACTGGGGGTCGTCTGCATGGGACTTCCTGGGACTGTCTCCTGGGAGGGGGGTCGACTGTTTGGGACTTTCTGGGACTGGGGGTCGTCTGCGTTGGACTTTCGTGGACTGGGGCTCGTCTGCGTGGGACTTTCTGGGACTGGAGGTCGTCTGCGTGGGACTTTCTGGGACTGGAGGTCGTCTGCGTGGATTCTTTCTGGGACTGGGGGTCGTCTGCATGGGACTTCCTGGGACTGTCTCCTGGGAGGGGGGTCGACTGTTTGGGACTTTCTGGGACTGTCTCCTGGGTGGGGGATCGTTTGCGTGGGACATTCTGGGACTGGGGGTCGTCTGCGTTGGACTTTCGTGGACTGGGGCTCGTCTGCGTGGGACTTTCTGGGACTGGAGGTCGTCTGCGTGGGACTTTCTGGGACTGGAGGTCGTCTGCGTGGGTTCTTTCTGGGACTGGGGGTCGTCTGCATGGGACTTCCTGGGACTGTCTCCTGGGAGGGGGGTCGACTGTTTGGGACTTTCTGGGACTGTCTCCTGGGTGGGGGTCGTCTGCGTGGGACTTTCTGGGACAGTCTCCTGGGTGGGGGTCGTCTGCGTGGGACTTTCTGGGACTGGGGGTCGTCTGTTTGTGACTTTCTGGGACTGTCTACTGTGTGGGGGGTCCTCTGCGTGGGACTTTCTGTGACTGGGGGTCGTCTGCGTGGGACTTTCTTAGACTGGGGTCGTATGGGTGGGACTTTCTGGGACTGGTGGTCGTCTGCGTGAGACTTTCTGGGACTGGGTGTCGTCTGCTTGGGATTACCTGGGACTGTCTCCTGGGTGGGGAGTCGTCTGTTTGGGAATTTCTGGGACTGTCTCATGGTTGGGGGGTCCTATGCGTGGGACTTTCTGGGACTGGGGGTCGTCTGCGTGGGACTTTCTGGGACTGGGGGTCGTCTGCGTGGGACTTTCTGGGACTGTCTCCTGGGTAGGGGATCGTCTGTTTGGGACTTTCTGGGACTGACTACTGTGTGGGGGGTCGTCTGCGTGGGACTTTCTGGGACTGGGGGTCGTCTGCGTGGGGCTTCCTGGGACTGTCTCCTGGAAGAGGCTCGACTATTCGGGACTTTCTGGGACTGTCTCCTGGGTGGGGGGTCGTCTGCGTGGGACTTCCGGGACTTGGGGGCGTCTGCGTGGGACATTCTGGCACTGTCTCCTGGGTGGGGGGTCGTCTGCTTGGGACATTCTGGGACTGTCTCCTGGGTGGAGGATCGTCTGCGTGGGACTTTCTGGGACTAGGGGTCATTTGCGTGGGACTTTCTTGGACTGGGCGTCGTAGCGTGGGACTTTCTGGGACTGGAGGTCGTCTGCGTGGGGCTTTCTGGGACTCGGGGTCGTCTGTGTGGGTACTTTCTTGGACTGGGGGTCGTCTGCATGGGACTTCCTGGGACTGTCTCCTGGGAGGGTGGTCGACTGTTTGGGACTTTCTGGGACTGTCTCCTGGGTGGGGGGTCGTCTGCGTGGGACTTTCTGGGACTGTCTCCTGGGTGGGGGTAATCTGCGTGGGACTTTCTGGGACTGGAGGTTGTCTGTTTGGGACTTTCTGGGACGGTCTACTGTGTGGGGGGTCGTCTGCGTGGGACTTTCTGGGACTGGGGTTCGTCTGCCTGGGAATTTCTTGTACTGGTTGTCGTATGCGTGGGACATTCTGGGACTGGAGGTCGACTGCGAGAGACTTTCTGGGACTGGGGGTCGTCTGCGTGGGACTTTCTGGGACTGTCTCCTGGGTGGGGGATCGTCTGCGTGGGACTTTCTGGGACTGGGGGTCGTCTGTGTTGGACTTTCTTGGACTGGGGGTCGTCTGCGTGGGACTTTCTGCGACTGGAGGTCGTCTGCGTGGGACTTTCTGGGACGGGGGGTCGTCTGCGTGGGTTCTTTCTGGGACTGGGGGTCGTCTGCATGGGACTTCCTAGGACTGTATCCTGGGAGGGGGGTCGACTGTTTGGGACTTTCTGGGACTGTCTCCTGGGTGGGGGGTCGTATGCGTGGGACTTTCTGGGACTGGGGGTCGTCTGCGTTGGACTTTCGTGGACTGGGGCTCGTCTGCGTGGGACTTTCTGGGACTGGAGGTCGTCTGCGTGGGACTTTCTGGGACTGGAGGTCGTCTGCGTGGATTCTTTCTGGGACTGGGGGTCGTCTGCATGGGACTTCCTGGGACTGTCTCCTGGGAGGGGGGTCGACTGTTTGGGACTTTCTGGGACTGTCTCCTGGGTGGGGGATCGTTTGCGTGGGACATTCTGGGACTGGGGGTCGTCTGCGTGGGACTTTCTGGGACTGGGAATCGTCTGTTTGGGACTAACTGGGACTGTCTCCTGGGTGGGGGGTCGTCTGTTTGGGACTTTCTGGGACTGTCTACTGTGGGGGGTGGTCGTCTGCGTGGGACTTTCTTGGACTGGGGCTCATCTTCGTGAGACTTTCTGGGACTGGGTGTCGTCTGCTTGGGATTACCTGGGACTGTCTCCTGGGTGGGGTGTGGTCTGTTTGGGAATTTCTGGGACTGTCTCCTGGTTGGGGGGTCCTATGCGTGGGACTTTCTGGGACTGTGGGTCGTCTACGTGGGACTTTCTGGGACTGTCTTCCGTCTGGGGGGGTCGTCTGCGTGGGACTTTCTGGGACTGGGGCTCATCTTCGTGGGAATTTCTGGGACTGGAGGTCGTCTGCGTGGGACTTTCTGGGACTGGGGGTCGTCTGCGTGGGTATTTACTGGGACTGTGGGTCGTCTGCGTGGGACTTCCTGGGACTGTCTCCTGGGAGGGGGGTCGACTGTTTCTGACTTTCTGGGACTTTCTCCTGGGTGGGGTTCGTCTGCGTGGGACTTTCTGGGACTGGTGGTCGTCTGCGTGGGACTTTCTGGGACTGTCTCCTGGGTGGGGGGTCGTCTTCGTGGGACTTTCTGGGACTGGGGGGCCGTCTGCGTGGGTACTTTCTGGGACTGGGGGGGCCGTCTGCGTGGGACTTTCTGGGACTGTCTCCTGGGTGGGGGGTCGTCTGCGTGGGACTTTCTGGGACTGTCTCCAGGTTGGGGGGTCGTCTTCGTGGGACTTTCTGGGACTGGGGGTCGTCTGCGTAGTACTTTCTGGGTCCTGGGGTCGTCGGCGTGGGACTTTCTGGCACTGTCTCCTGGGAGGGGGGTCGTCTTTTTGGGACATTCTGGGACTGTCTACTGTGTGGGGGGTCGTCTGCGTGGGATTTTCTGTGACTGGGTGTCGTCTGCGTAGGACTTTCTCGGACTGGAGGTCGTCTGCGTGGGACTTTCTGGGACTGGGTGTCGTCTGCGTGGGTACTTTATGGGACTGGGGGTCTTCTGCGTGGGACTTTGTGGGACTGTCTACTGGGAGGGGGGTCGTCTGTTTGGGACTTTCTGGGACTGTCTCCTGTGTGGGCGGTCGTCTACATGGGACTTTCTGGGACTGTCTCTTGTGTGGGGATCGTCCTTGTGGGACTCTCTGGGACAGGGTGTCGTCTGCGTGGGACTTTCTGGGACTGGGGGGTCGTCTGCGTGGGACTTTCTGTGAGTGTCTCCCTGCTGGGGGGTCGTCTGCGTGAGACTTTCTGGGACTGGAGGTCGTCTAGGTGGGGGGGTCGTCTGCGTGGGACATTCTTGGACTGTGTGTCGTGTGCGTGGTACATTCTGGGAGTGTCTCCTTGGTGGGGGGTCGTCTACGTGGGACTTTGTCGGACTGGGGGACGTCTGCGTGGGACTTTCTGGGACTGGGGGTCGTCTGCGTGGGACATTCTGGGACTGTCTCTTGTGTGGGGGGTCGTTTGCTTGGGACTTTCTGGGACTGGGTGTCGTCTGCGTGGGACTTTCTGGGACTGTCTCCTGGGTGGGATATCGTCTGCGTGGGACTTTCTGGGACTGCCACCTGGGTGGGGGGTCGTCTGCGTGGGACTTTCTGGTACTGGGGGTCGTCTGCGTGGGACTTTCTGGGACTGTCCCCTGGGTGGGGGGTCGTCTGCATGGGCCTTTCTGTGTCTGTTTCCTGGGTGGGGGGACGTCTGCGTGGGACTTTGTGGGACTGGGGGTCTTCTGCGTGGGACTTTCTGGGACTGTCTCCTGGCTGGAGGGTCGTCTGCGTGGGACTTTCTGGAACTGGAGGTCGTCTGCGTGGGACGTTCTGGGACTGCCACCTGGGAGGGGGTCGTCTGCATGGGACATTCTGGGACTGGGGGTCGTCTGCGTGGGACTTTCTGGGACTGTCTCCTGGGTGGGGGGGGTCGTCTGCGTGGGACTTTCTGCGTCTGTCTCCTGGGTGGGGGGTCGTCTGCGTGGGTTTTTGTGGGACTGGGGTCTTCTGCGTGTGACTTTCTGGGACTGGGGGGTCGTCTGCGTGGGACTTTCTGGGACTGTCTCCTGGCTGGAGGGTCATCTGCGTGGGACTTACTGGGACTGGAGGTCGTCTGCGTGGGACGTTCTGGGACTGCCACCTGGGTGGGGGTCGTCTGCATGGGACATTCTGGGACTGGGGGTCGTCTGCGTGGGACTTTCTGGGACTGCCTCCTGGGTGGGGGTCGTCTGCGTGGGACTTTCTGGGACTGGGGGTCGCCTGCGTGGGACTGTCTGGGACTGTCTCCTGGGTGGGGGGTCGTCTGCGTTGGACTTTCTGGGACTGTCTCCTGGGTCGGGGTCTTCCTTGTTGGGATCTCTGGGACTGGGTGTCGTCTGCGTGGGACTTTCTTGGACTGTCTCCTGGGTGGGGGGGTCGTCTGCGTGGGACATTCTGGGACTGGGGGTCGTCTGCGTGGGACTTTCTGGGACTGCCTCCTGGGTGGGTGTCGTCTGCGTGGGACTTTCTGGGACTGGGGGTCGCCTGCGTGGGACTGTCTGGGACTGTCTCCTGGGTGGGGGGGTCGTCTGCGTGGGACTTTCTGCGTCTGTCTCCTGGGTGGGGGGTCGTCTGCGTGGGTCTTTGTGGGACTGGGGGTCGTCTGCGTGGGACTTTCTGGGACTGGGGGGTCGTCTGCGTGGGACTTTCTGGCACTGTTTCCTGGCGGGGGGGTCGTCTGCATGGAACTTTCTCTGACAGTTTCCTGGGTGTGGGATCGTCTGCGTGGCATTTCTAGGACTGGGGGTTGTCTCCGTGGGACTTTCTGGGACTGGGGGTTGTCTGCGTAGGACTTTCTGGGACTGTCTCCTGAGTGGGGGGGTCGTCTGCGTGGGACTTTCTGGGACTGTCTCCTGTCTGGGGGAGTCGTCTCCGTGGGACTTTCTGGGACTGGGGCTCGTCTGCGTGGGACTTTCTGGGACTGGGGTTCGTCTGCGTGTGACTTTCTGGGACTGGGGGTCGTCTGCGTGGGACTTTCTGTGATAGTCTCCTGCGTGGGGGGGCGTCCATTTGGGACATTCTGGGACTGTCTCCAGGGTGGGCTCGTATTCGTGGGACTTTCTGGGACTGGGGGTCGTCAGCGTGGTACTTTCTGGGACTGGCTCCTGGGTGTGGGTTCGTCTGCGTGAAACTTCCTGGGACTGTCTCCTGGGTGGGGGGTTGTCAGCATGGGACTTTATGGGACTGGGGGTCGTCTGCTTGGGACTTTCTTGGACTGTCTCCTGGGTGCGTGGTCGTCTGCGTGGGACTTTCAGGGTGGGGGTCTTCTGCGTGGGACTTCCTGGGACTGTCTCCTGGGTGGGGGGTTGTCAGCGTGGGACTTTCTCGGACTGGGGGTCGTCTGCTTGGGACTTTCTGGGACTGTCTCCTGAGTGGGCGGTCGTCTGCGTGGGATTTTCTGGGACTGTCTCCTTGGTGGGGGTCGTCCTTGTGGGACTCTCTGGGACAGGGGGTCGTCTGCGTGGGACTTTCTGGGACTGGGGGGTCGTCTGCGTGGGACTTTCTGGGACTGTCTCCCTGCTGGGGGCTCGTCTGCGTGAGACTTTCTGGGACTGGAGGTCGTCTGCATGGGACTTTCTGGGACTGCCACCTGGGTGGGGGGGTCGTCTGCGTGGGACATTCTTGGACTGTGTGTCGTGTGCGTGGTACATTCTGGGAGTGTCTCCTTGGTGGGGGGTCGTCTGCGTGGGACTTTGTCGGACTGGGGGACGTCTGCGTGGGACTTTCTAGGACTGGGGGTCGTCTGCGTGGGACATTCTGGCACTGTCTCCTGGGTGGGGGATCGTCTGCGTGGGACTTTCTGGGACTGCCACCTGGGTGGGGGGTCGTCTGCGTGGGACTTTCTGGGACTGGGGGTCGTCTGCGTGGGACTTTCTATGACTGTCCCCTGGGTGTGGGGTCGTCTGCGTGGGCCTTTCTGTGTCTGTTTCCTGGGTGGGGGGTCGTCTGCGTGGGACTTTGTGGGACTGGGGGTCTTCTGCGTGGGACTTTCTGGGACTGGGGGGTCGTCTGCGTGGGACTTTCTGGGACTGTCTCCTGGCTGGGGGGTCGTCTGCGTGGGACTTTCTGGGACTGGAGGTCGTCTGCGTGGGACGTTCTGGGACTGCCACCTGGGTGGGGGTCGTCTGCATGGGACATTCTGGGACTGGGGGTCGTCTGCGTGGGACATTCTGGGACTGTCTCCTGGGTGGGGGGTCGTCTGCGTGGGACTTTCTGGGACTTGGGGTCGTCTGCGTGGGACTTTCTGGAACTGGGCGTCGTCTGCGTGGGACTTTCTAGGACTGTCTCCTGGGTGGGGGGGGTCGTCTGCGTGGTACTTTCTGGGAATGTCTTCTGTGTGGGGGGTCGTCTGCGTTGGACTTTCTTGGACTGGGGGTCGTCTGCGTGGGACGTTCTGGGACTGGCTCCTGGTTGGGTGATCTTCTGCGTGGAAATTTCTGGGACTGTCTCCTGGGTGGGGGTCGTCTGTGTGGGACTTTCTGGGACTGGGGGCGTCTGCGTGGGACATTCTGGCACTGGGGTCGTCTGCGTGGGACTTTCTGGGACAGGGGGTCGTCTGCGTGGGACTTTCTGGAACTCGGCGTCGTCTGCGTGTGACTTTCTGGGACTGTCTCCTGGGTGGGAGTTCGTCTGTATGGGATCTTCTGGGACTGTCGACTGTGTGGGGGGCGTCTGCGTGAGACTTTCTGGGACTGGGGGTCGTCTGCGTGGGACTTTCTGTGACTGGGGTTCGTCTGCGTGCGACTTTCTGGGACTGTCTCCTGGGTATGGGTTCGTCTGCGTGGGACTCTCTGGGACTGTGTGTCGTCTGCGTGGGTCTTTCTGGGACTGTCTCCTGGGTGGGGGGTCTTCTGCGGGGGACTTTCTTGGTCTGTCTCCTGGTTGGGGATCGTCTGCGTGGGATTCTGTGGGACTGGGGGTCGTCTGCGTGGGACTTTCTGGGACTGGGGGGTCGTCTGCGTGGGACTTTCTGGGACTGGAGGTCGTCTGCATGGGACTTTCTGGGACTGCTACCTGGGTGGGGCGGTCGTCTGCGTGGGACATTCTTGGACTATGTGTCGTGTGCGTGGGACTTTCTGGGACTGGGGCTCGTCTGCGTGGGTCTTTCTGTGACTGTCTCCTGGGTGGG
The DNA here is from genome assembly GCA_964036315.1 of Acanthosepion esculentum. Lineage (NCBI taxonomy): Eukaryota > Metazoa > Mollusca > Cephalopoda > Sepiida > Sepiidae > Acanthosepion > Acanthosepion esculentum. The sequence continues at coordinate 87,206,252 of OZ038510.1, forward strand.
GGGTCGTCTGTTTGGGACATTCTGGGACTGTCTTCAGGGTGGGAGACGTCTTCGTGGGACATTCTGGGACTGGGGGGTCGTCTGCGTGGGGCATTCTGGCACTGTCTCCTGTGTGGGGGTTCGTCTGCTTGGGACTTTCTGGAACTGGAGGTCGTCTGCGTGGGACGTTCTGGGACTGCCACCTGGGAGGGGGTCGTCTGCATGGGACATTCTGGGACTGGGGGTCGTCTGCGTGGGACTTTCTGGGACTGTCTCCTGGGTGGGGGGGGTCGTCTGCGTGGGACTTTCTGCGTCTGTCTCCTGGGTGGGGGGTCGTCTGCGTGGGTTTTTGTGGGACTGGGGTCTTCTGCGTGTGACTTTCTGGGACTGGGGGGTCGTCTGCGTGGGACTTTCTGGGACTGTCTCCTGGCTGGAGGGTCATCTGCGTGGGACTTACTGGGACTGGAGGTCGTCTGCGTGGGACGTTCTGGGACTGCCACCTGGGTGGGGGTCGTCTGCATGGGACATTCTGGGACTGGGGGTCGTCTGCGTGGGACTTTCTGGGACTGCCTCCTGGGTGGGGGTCGTCTGCGTGGGACTTTCTGGGACTGGGGGTCGCCTGCGTGGGACTGTCTGGGACTGTCTCCTGGGTGGGGGGTCGTCTGCGTTGGACTTTCTGGGACTGTCTCCTGGGTCGGGGTCTTCCTTGTTGGGATCTCTGGGACTGGGTGTCGTCTGCGTGGGACTTTCTTGGACTGTCTCCTGGGTGGGGGGGTCGTCTGCGTGGGACATTCTGGGACTGGGGGTCGTCTGCGTGGGACTTTCTGGGACTGCCTCCTGGGTGGGTGTCGTCTGCGTGGGACTTTCTGGGACTGGGGGTCGCCTGCGTGGGACTGTCTGGGACTGTCTCCTGGGTGGGGGGGTCGTCTGCGTGGGACTTTCTGCGTCTGTCTCCTGGGTGGGGGGTCGTCTGCGTGGGTCTTTGTGGGACTGGGGGTCGTCTGCGTGGGACTTTCTGGGACTGGGGGGTCGTCTGCGTGGGACTTTCTGGCACTGTTTCCTGGCGGGGGGGTCGTCTGCATGGAACTTTCTCTGACAGTTTCCTGGGTGTGGGATCGTCTGCGTGGCATTTCTAGGACTGGGGGTTGTCTCCGTGGGACTTTCTGGGACTGGGGGTTGTCTGCGTAGGACTTTCTGGGACTGTCTCCTGAGTGGGGGGGTCGTCTGCGTGGGACTTTCTGGGACTGTCTCCTGTCTGGGGGAGTCGTCTCCGTGGGACTTTCTGGGACTGGGGCTCGTCTGCGTGGGACTTTCTGGGACTGGGGTTCGTCTGCGTGTGACTTTCTGGGACTGGGGGTCGTCTGCGTGGGACTTTCTGTGATAGTCTCCTGCGTGGGGGGGCGTCCATTTGGGACATTCTGGGACTGTCTCCAGGGTGGGCTCGTATTCGTGGGACTTTCTGGGACTGGGGGTCGTCAGCGTGGTACTTTCTGGGACTGGCTCCTGGGTGTGGGTTCGTCTGCGTGAAACTTCCTGGGACTGTCTCCTGGGTGGGGGGTTGTCAGCATGGGACTTTATGGGACTGGGGGTCGTCTGCTTGGGACTTTCTTGGACTGTCTCCTGGGTGCGTGGTCGTCTGCGTGGGACTTTCAGGGTGGGGGTCTTCTGCGTGGGACTTCCTGGGACTGTCTCCTGGGTGGGGGGTTGTCAGCGTGGGACTTTCTCGGACTGGGGGTCGTCTGCTTGGGACTTTCTGGGACTGTCTCCTGAGTGGGCGGTCGTCTGCGTGGGATTTTCTGGGACTGTCTCCTTGGTGGGGGTCGTCCTTGTGGGACTCTCTGGGACAGGGGGTCGTCTGCGTGGGACTTTCTGGGACTGGGGGGTCGTCTGCGTGGGACTTTCTGGGACTGTCTCCCTGCTGGGGGCTCGTCTGCGTGAGACTTTCTGGGACTGGAGGTCGTCTGCATGGGACTTTCTGGGACTGCCACCTGGGTGGGGGGGTCGTCTGCGTGGGACATTCTTGGACTGTGTGTCGTGTGCGTGGTACATTCTGGGAGTGTCTCCTTGGTGGGGGGTCGTCTGCGTGGGACTTTGTCGGACTGGGGGACGTCTGCGTGGGACTTTCTAGGACTGGGGGTCGTCTGCGTGGGACATTCTGGCACTGTCTCCTGGGTGGGGGATCGTCTGCGTGGGACTTTCTGGGACTGCCACCTGGGTGGGGGGTCGTCTGCGTGGGACTTTCTGGGACTGGGGGTCGTCTGCGTGGGACTTTCTATGACTGTCCCCTGGGTGTGGGGTCGTCTGCGTGGGCCTTTCTGTGTCTGTTTCCTGGGTGGGGGGTCGTCTGCGTGGGACTTTGTGGGACTGGGGGTCTTCTGCGTGGGACTTTCTGGGACTGGGGGGTCGTCTGCGTGGGACTTTCTGGGACTGTCTCCTGGCTGGGGGGTCGTCTGCGTGGGACTTTCTGGGACTGGAGGTCGTCTGCGTGGGACGTTCTGGGACTGCCACCTGGGTGGGGGTCGTCTGCATGGGACATTCTGGGACTGGGGGTCGTCTGCGTGGGACATTCTGGGACTGTCTCCTGGGTGGGGGGTCGTCTGCGTGGGACTTTCTGGGACTTGGGGTCGTCTGCGTGGGACTTTCTGGAACTGGGCGTCGTCTGCGTGGGACTTTCTAGGACTGTCTCCTGGGTGGGGGGGGTCGTCTGCGTGGTACTTTCTGGGAATGTCTTCTGTGTGGGGGGTCGTCTGCGTTGGACTTTCTTGGACTGGGGGTCGTCTGCGTGGGACGTTCTGGGACTGGCTCCTGGTTGGGTGATCTTCTGCGTGGAAATTTCTGGGACTGTCTCCTGGGTGGGGGTCGTCTGTGTGGGACTTTCTGGGACTGGGGGCGTCTGCGTGGGACATTCTGGCACTGGGGTCGTCTGCGTGGGACTTTCTGGGACAGGGGGTCGTCTGCGTGGGACTTTCTGGAACTCGGCGTCGTCTGCGTGTGACTTTCTGGGACTGTCTCCTGGGTGGGAGTTCGTCTGTATGGGATCTTCTGGGACTGTCGACTGTGTGGGGGGCGTCTGCGTGAGACTTTCTGGGACTGGGGGTCGTCTGCGTGGGACTTTCTGTGACTGGGGTTCGTCTGCGTGCGACTTTCTGGGACTGTCTCCTGGGTATGGGTTCGTCTGCGTGGGACTCTCTGGGACTGTGTGTCGTCTGCGTGGGTCTTTCTGGGACTGTCTCCTGGGTGGGGGGTCTTCTGCGGGGGACTTTCTTGGTCTGTCTCCTGGTTGGGGATCGTCTGCGTGGGATTCTGTGGGACTGGGGGTCGTCTGCGTGGGACTTTCTGGGACTGGGGGGTCGTCTGCGTGGGACTTTCTGGGACTGGAGGTCGTCTGCATGGGACTTTCTGGGACTGCTACCTGGGTGGGGCGGTCGTCTGCGTGGGACATTCTTGGACTATGTGTCGTGTGCGTGGGACTTTCTGGGACTGGGGCTCGTCTGCGTGGGTCTTTCTGTGACTGTCTCCTGGGTGGGGGGTCGTCTGTTTGGGACATTCTGGGACTGTCTTCAGGGTGGGAGACGTCTTCGTGGGACATTCTGGGACTGGGGGGTCGTCTGCGTGGGGCATTCTGGCACTGTCTCCTGTGTGGGGGTTCGTCTGCTTGGGACTTTCTGGGACTGGGTGTCGTCTGCGTGGGACTTTCTGGGACTGTCTCCTGGGTGGGGGATCGTCTGCGTGGGACTTTCTGGGACTGCCAACTTGGTGGGGGGACGTCTGCGTAGGACTTTCTGGGACTGGGGGTCGTCTGCGTGGGATTTTCTGGGACTGTCTCCTGGGTGGGGGTTCGTCTGCGTGGGCCTTACTGTGTCTGTCTCCTGGGTGGGGGGTCGTCTGCGTGGGACTTTGTGGGACTGGGGGTCGTCTGCGAGGGACTTTCTGGGACTGGGGGGTCTTCTGCGTGGGACTTTCTGGGACTGTCTCCTGGGTGGGGGGTCGTCTGCGTGGGACTTTGTGGGACTGGGAGTCGTCTGCGAGGGACTTTCTGGGACTGGGGGGTCGTCAGCGTGGGACTTTCTGGGACTGGAGGTCGTCTGCGTGGGACGTTCTGGGACTGCAACCTGGGTGGGGGGTCGTCTGCGTGGGACATTCTTGGACTGTGGGTCGTCTGAGTTGGACATTCTGGGAGTGTCTCCTGGGTGGGGGGTCGTCTGCGTGGGACATTGTCGGAATGGGGGTCGTCTGCGTGGGACTTTCTCGGACTTGGGTTCGTCTGCGTGGGACTTTCAGGGACTGTCTCCTGGGTTGGGGGTCGTCTGCGTGGTACTTTCTGGGACTGTCTACTGTGTGGGGGGTCGTCTGCGTTGGACTTTCTGGGACTGGGGGTCGTCTGCGTGGGACGTTCTGGGACTGGCTCCTGGGTGGGGGGTCTTCTGCTTGGAACGTTCTCGGACTGTCTCCTGGGTGGGGGGTCGTCTGCGTGGGATTTTCTTTGACTGGGGGTCGTCTGCGTGGGACTTTCTGGGACTGGGGGTCGTCTGCGTTGGACTTTCTGGGACTGTCTCCTGGGTGGGTGGTCTTCTGTTTGGGACTTTCTGGGACTGTCTCCTGTGTGGGGGGTCGTCTGCGTGGGACTTTCTTGGAAAGGGGGTCGTCTGCGTGGGACTTTCTGGGACTGGGTGTCGTCTACGTTGGACTTTCTGGGACTGTCTCCTCAGTGGGGGGTCGTCGCCGTGGGACTTTCTGTGTCTGGGGGTCGTCTGCGTTGGACATTCTGGGACTGTCTCATGGGTGGGCGGTCGTGTGCTTTGGACTTTGTCGGACTGGAGATCGTCTGCGTGGTACTTTCTGGGACTGGGGGTCGTCTGCGTGGAACTTTCTGGGACTGGGTGTCGTCTGCGTGGGACATTCTGGGACTGTCTCCTGTGTGGCGGGTCGTGTGCGTGGGACTTTGTCGGACTGGGGGTCGTCTGCGTGGGACTTTCTGGGACTGGGGTTCGTCTGCGTGGGACTTTCTACGACTGGGGTTCGTCTGCGTCGGACTTTCTGGGACTTGGTGTCGTCTGCGTGGGACTTTCTGGGACTGTCTTCTGGGTGGGAGGTCGTCTGCTTGCGACTTTCTGGGACTGGGGTCGTCTGCGTGGGACTTTCTCGGACTCAGGGCTGTCTGCGTGGGATTTTCTTGGACTGGGGGTCGTCTGTTTGGGAATTTCTGGGACTGGAGGTCTTCTGCGTGGGACTTTCTGGGACTGGGGGCCGTCTGCGTGCGACTTTCTGGGACTGTCTCCTGGGTGGGGGGTCGTCTGTTTGGGACTTTCTGGGACTGTCTACTGGGTGGGGGCTCGTCTGCGTTGGACTTTTTGGGACTGGGGTCCGTATGCGTGGGACTTTCTGGGGCTGTCTCCTGGGTGGGGTGTCGTCTGCGTGGGACTTTCTGGGACTGTCTCCTGGGTGGGGTGTCGACTGCGTGGGACTTTCTGGGACTGGGGGTCGTCTGCGTGGGACTAAGGCAGTTTCACACAAGAGCCAGGCGTATTCGGCTTGTAGCAGGCTGAGATTTCTTGTAAGGCAGTTTTGAAAAAAAGAGACAGGAGATGTCGTTTTGTAGCAGCCTGAGATTGCTTTGAAGACAGTTTTCACAAAAGAGCCAAGAGAAGTCGACTCGAGACGCCTGGGATTGCTTGTGAGGCAATTTGCACAAAAAGTCAATAGAATTGTGCTGGCGGCACCCTGAGATTGCGTGTAAGGCAGTTGGCACAAAAGATACAGGATATGTCGATTTGTAATGGTCTGAGATTGCTTGTAATGCAGTTTCACAAAAGAGCCAGGCGTATTCAGCTTGTAGCAGGGTGAGATTGCTTGTAATGTTGCTTTAAAAAAAAAGATACAGGAGATGTCGATTTGTAGCAGCCTGAGATTGCTTTTAAGGCAGTTTTCACAAAAGAGACAAGAGAAGTCTTGTTCGTAGATGCCTGGGATTGCTTGTAAGGCAATTTACACAAAAGAGCCAGGAGAATTCGGTTTGCAGCAGCCCTAGATTGCTTGTAAGGCAGTTGCCACAAATGAGCTAGGAGAAATCGGCTCGTAGCCGACTGGGATTGCTTGTAAAGCAATTGGCACAAAAAGCCAGGAGAATTGGGATTGCTGCAGCCTGAGATTGCTTGTAAGGCAGTTGTCACAATAGAACCAGGAGAATTCGGCTTGTAGCAGCCTGAGATTGCTTGTAAGGCAGTTACCACAAAAGAGCCAGGAGAAATCGGCACGTAGCCGCCTTGGATTGCTGTAAAGGCAATTGGCACAAAAAGTCAGGAGTACTGTTCAGGTGGCAGCCTGAGATTGCTTGTAAGGCAGTTGTCAAAGAAGAGACAGGAGATGTCGATTTGTAGCGGCCTTAGATTGCTTGCAAGGCAGTTTCACAAAAAAGCCAGGCGTATTCGGCTTGTAGCAGCCTGAGATTGCTTGTAAGGCAGTTTCACCAAAGAGACATGAGATATCGTTTTGTAGCAGCCTGATATTACTTGTAAGGCCGTTTTCACAAAAGAGCCAAGAGAAGTCGGCTCGTAGCAGCCTGACATTGCTTGTGAGGCAGTAGTCACAGAAGCGCCAGGAGAATTCGGCTTGTAGCAGCCTGAGATTTCTTGTAAGGCAGTTTCCACAAAAGAGCCAGGAGAAATCGGCTCGTAGCCGCATGGGAATGTCTTTTAAGGCAATTGGCACAAAAAGCTAGGAGAATTGGGATTGCTGCAGCCTGAGATAGCTTGTAAGGCAGTTGTCACAATAGAACCAGGAGAATTCGGCTTGTAGCAGACTGAGATTGCTTGTAAGGCAGTTACCACAAAAGAGCCAGGAGAAATTGGCACGTAGCCGCCTGGGATTGCTTTTAAGGCAATTGGCACAAAAAGTCAGGAGAACTGTCCTGGCGGCAGCCTGAGATTGCTTGTAAGGCTGTTATCACAAAAGCGCCAGGAGAATTCGGCTTGTAGCAGCCTGAGATTTCTTGTAAGGCAGTTGCCACAAAAGGGTCAGGAGAAATCGGCTCGTAGCCGCCTGGGATTGCTTGTAAGGCAATTCGCACAAAAAGCCAGGAGATTTCATTTTGCTGAAGCCTGAGAATGCTTGTAAGGCAGTTGTCACAAAAGAGCCAGGATATGTCGATTTGTAGCGGCCTGAGATTGCTTGTAAGGCAATTTCACAAAAGAGCCAGGCGTATTCGGCTTGTAGCAGGCTGAGATTGCATGTAAGGCAATTGGCACAAGAAGTCAGGAGAATTGGGCTAGCGGCAGCCTCATATTGCTTGTAAGGCAATTGTAACAAAAGGGAAAGGAGATGTCGATTTGTAGCGGCTTGAGATTGCTTGCAAGTCAGTTTTCACAAAAGAGCCAAGAGAAGTTTCCTAGTAGCATCCTGATTTTGCTTGTAATGCAGTTATCACAAAAGAGCCAGGAGAAATCGCCTCTTAGCCGCCTGGGATTGCTTGTAAGGCAATTGGCACAAAAAGCCAGGTGAATTGGGATTGCTGCAGCCTGAGATTGCTTGAAAGGCAGTTTTCACAAAAGAGTAGATTGCTTGTTTTCACAAAAGAGCCAAGAGAAGTCGGCTAGTAGCATCCTGATTTTGCTTGTAAGGCAATTGGCACAAAAATCAAGAGAATTGGGCTAGCGACAGCCTGTGATTGCTTGTAAGGCAGTTGTCACAAAAGAGCCATGAGATGTCGATTTGTAGCGGCCTGAGATTCCATGTAAGGCAGTTTCACAAAAGAGCCAGGCGTATTCGGCTTGTAGCAGGCTGAGAATGCTTGTAAGGTAGTTTTCACAAAAGAGACAGGAGATGTCGATTTGTAGCAGCATCTGATTGCTTGTAAGGCAGTTTTCACAAAAGAGCCAAGATAAGTCAGCTCGTAGCAGTCTGACATTGCTTGTAAGGCAGTTGTCAAAAAAGAGCCAGAAGAATTCGTCTTGTAGCTGACTGAGATTGCTTGTAAGGCAGTTGCCACAAAAGAGCCAGGAGAAATAGGCTCGTAGCCGCCTGGGATTGCTTGTAAGGCAATTGGCACAAAAAGCCAGGAGAATTGGGCTTTTAGCAGCCTGAGAATGCTTGTAAGGCAGATCCTACAAATGAGCTAGGAGAAATCGGCTCGTAGCAGCCTGGGATTGCTTGTAAGGCAATTGGCACAAAAAGCGTGGCGAATTGGGCTTGCTGCAGACTGAGATTGCTTGAAAAACAGTTGTCACAAAAGAGCCAGGCGCTGTCGATTTGCAGCGCCATGTGATTGCTTGTAAGGCAGTTTTCACAAAAGATCCAAGAGAAGTCGGCTCGTAGCAGCCTGACATTGCTTGTAAGGCACTTACAACAAAAGAGCCAGGAGAAATCGGAACGTAGCCGCCTGGGATTGCTTTTAAGGCAATTGGCTCAAAAAGTGAGGAGAATTGGGCTAGCGGCAGCGTGATATTGCTTGTGAGGCAGTTGTCACAAAAGAGACAGGAGATGTCGATTTGTAGCGGCCTGAGATTGCTTGCAAGGCAGTTTCCCAAAAGAGCCAGGCGTATTCACCTTGTAGCAGGCTGAGATAGCTTCTAAGGCAGTTTTCACAAAAGATCCAAGAAAAGTCGGCTGGTAGAAGCCTGAGGTTGCTTGTAAGGCAGTTGCCACGAAAGAGCCAGGAGAATTGGGCTTGCTGCAGCCTGAGATTCGTTGTAAGGTAGTTTTCACAAAAGAGACAGAAGAAATCGGCTCGTAGCCGCCTGGGATTATTTGTAAGGCAATTGGCACAAAAAGCCAGGAGAATTGGGCTTGTAGCAGTCTGAGAATGCTTGTAAGTCAGATGCCACATATGTGCCAGGAGAAATCGGTTCGTAGCAGCCTGGGATTGCTTGTAAGGCAATTGGCACAAAAAGTCAGGAGAATTGGACTAGCTGCAGCCTGAGATTGCTTGTAAGGCAGTTGTCACGAATGAGCCAGGAGAAATCGGTTCGTAGCCGCCTGGGATTGCTTGTAAGGCAATTGGCACAAAAAGCCAGGAGAATTGGGATTGCTGCAGCCTGAGATTGCTTGTAAGGCAGTTTTCACAAAAGAGACAGGAGATGTCGATTTGTAGCGGCCTGAGATTGCTTGCAAGGCAGTTTCACAAAAGAGCCAGGCGTATTCGTCTTGTAGGAGGCTGAGATTGCTTGTTAGGCAGTTTTTACAAAAGAGACAGGAGATGTCGATTTGTAGCGGCCTTAGATTGCTTGCAAGGCAGTTTCACAAAAGAGCCAGGCGTATTCGTCTTGTAGCAGGCTGAGATTGCTTGTAAGGCAGTTTGCACAAAAGAGGCAGGAGTTGTGGGTTTGTAGCAGTCTACTTGATTGCTTGGAAGTATGTTGGCACAAAAGAGGCAGGAGAAATCGGCTTGTAGCAGCCTGAGATCCTTTGTAAGACAGTTTTCACAAATAGCCCGGAGAAGTCGGCCCATAGAAGCAGGAGATTGCTTGTAAGGCAGTAGTCAAAAAAGAGCAAGCCGGTGTAGGCTTGTAGCGGACTCAGATTAATATAAGGCAATTTCCACATATGTCCCAGGAGAACCGGCTCGTAGAACCTGAGATTTCGTGTAAGGCAGTTTACACAAAAAGCCAGGAGAAGTGTGCTCGTAGCAGCTTGGGATTGCTTGTAAGGCAATTGGCACAAAAGAATCAGGCCTAGTCGGCTTGTATCAGCCTGAGATTGCTTGTAAGGCAGTTGTCACAAAAGAGACAGGCGTAGTCAGCTTGTAGCAGTCTGAGATTGCTTGTAAGTCAGTTGTCAAAAAAGAGCCAGGAGACCGATTTGTAGCAGCCTGGTATTTCTTGTAAGGCAGTTGCCACAAAAGAGCCAGTTGAAATAGGCTCGTATCAGCCTGGGATTGCTTGTAAGGCAGTTGTCACAAATGAGCCAGGAGATGTCGATTTTAGCAGCCTGAGAATGCTTGTAAGGCTGTTGCCAAAAAAGAGCCAGGTGAAATAGGCTCGTAGCATCCTGGGATTGCTTGTAAGGAAATTTGCACAAAGAGCCGTGAGAATTGGGCTTGCTGCAGCCTGAGATTCCTTGTAAGGCAGTTGTCACAAATGAGCCAGGAGATTTCGATTTGTAGCAAGCTGAGGTTTCTTGTAAGGCAGTTGTCTCAAAAGAGAAAGGCGTAGTAGTCTTGTGGCAGCCTGAGATTGCTTGTAATGCAGTTACCACATAAGAGCAAGCAGGTGTAGTCTTGTAGCAGCCTGAGATTGCTTGAAAGGCAATTTTCACAAAATATCCAGGAGAAGCGGCTCGTAGAAGCCTGACATTGTTTTTAATGCAATTGGCACAAAAGAGCCAGGAGAAGTGGGCTTGTAGCTGCCTAAGATTGCCTGTAAGGCAGTTTTCACAAAAGAGCCAGTTGATGACGAATTGTAGCAGCCTGAGATTATGTGTAAAACAGTTGGCACAAAAGGGCCAAGCGTAGTCGTCTTGTAGCAGCCTGAGATTGCCTGTAAGGCAGTTGCCACAAAAGAGCAAGGAGAAATCGGCTCGTAGCAGCCTGAGATTGCTTGTAAGGCAATTGGCACGAAAGAGCCTTGAGATCGATTCGTAGCAGCCTGAGATTGCTTGTAAGGCAGTTGTCATAGAAGATCCAGGCGAAGTCGGCTCGTAGCAGCCTGATATTGCTTGGAAGGCAGTTGGCACAAAAGAGGCAGGAGAAATCGACTTGTAGCAGCCGGAGAACCTTTGTAAGACAATTTTCACAAATGGCCTGGAGAAGTCGGGAGATTGCTTGTAAGGGAGTTGTCAAAAAGAGTCAGCAGGTGTAAGTTTGTAGCAGACTGCGATTGCTTGAAAGGCAATTTTCACAAATGTGCCAGGAGAACCGGCTCGTAAAAGCCTGAGATTGCGTGTAAGGCAATTTTCACAAAAAGCCAGGAGAAACGGGCTCGTAGCTGCGTGGAATTGCTTGTAATGAAATTGGCACAAAAATCCAGGAGAATTGTGCTTGCTGCTGTGATTGCATGTAAGGCAGTTGCTACAAAAGAGCCAGGCGTATTCGGCTGGTAGAAGCCTGAGATTGCTTGTAAGGCAGTTTTCACAAGAGAGCCAAGAGAAGTCGGCTCGGAGCAGCCTGACATGGCTTGTAAGGCAGTTGTCACAAAAGAGCCAGGAGAATTCGGCTTGTAGCAGCCTGAGATTGCTTGTAAGGCAGTTGACAAAAGAGCCAGAAGAAATCAGCCCGAAGCAGCCTGGGATTACTTGTGAGGCAATTGGCAAAAAAGCCAGTAGAATTAGGCTTGCTGCACCCTGAGATTGCTTGTAAGGCCAGGCGTAGACGGCTTGTAGCAGTCTGAGATTGCTTTTAAGGCATTTGTCACAAAAGAGCCAGGAGAATTCGGCTTGTAGCAGCCTGAGATTGCTTGTAAGGCAGTTGCCACAAAAGAGCCAGGAGAAATCCGCTAGTAGCAGCCTGGGATGGCTTGTAAGGCAATTGGCACAAAAGAGCCAGGAGATCGGCTCGTAGCAGCCGGAGATTGCTTGTAAGGCAGTTGTCATAGAACAGCCAGGCTCGTAGCAGCCTGAGATTGCTTGGAAGGCAGTTGGCAGAATAGAGGCAGGAGAAATCGGCTTGTAGCAACCTGAGATCCTTTGTAAGACAGTTTTCACAAATTGCCCGATGAAGTCGGCCCATAGCAGCCTGAGATTGCTTGTAAGGCAGGTTTCACAGAAGAGCCAGCAGAATTCGGCTCGTAGCAGCCTGGGATTGCTTGTAAGGCAATTGTCACAAAAAGCCAGGAGAATTGGGCTTGCTGCAGCCTGAGATTCGTTGTAAGTCAGTTGTCACAAAAAGCCAGGAGAAATGGGCTCGTAGCTGCGTGGGATTGCTTGTAAGGCAATTGGCACAAAAAGCCAGGAGAATTGGCTTGCTGCAGCCTGAGATTGATTGTAAGGCAGTTGTCACAAAAGAGTCAGGAGATGTCGATTTTTAGCAACCTGAGATTGCTTGTAAGGCAGTGGTCACAAAAGAGACAGGCGTAGTCAGCTTGTAGCAGCCTGAGATTGATTTTAGCGCAGTTTTCACAGAAGAGCCAGCAGGTGTGGGCTTGTATCAGCCTGAGATTGCTTGTAAGGCAGTTTTCACAAAAGAGCCAGGATATGCCGTTTTGTAGCAGCCTGAGATTGCTTGTAAGGGATTTTTCATTTCGTCAGATAGTAAAAAGTACAGCTTTAACGATGTGCGCGTTATGTCGTCTGACAATTTAGAGCGTCCGAATTCCAGTGTGCACAATAAGACTGCATTTCTAATTTTTCTTTTTTCGAATTCACAAAATATTGGTGTCCAAATGTCGGGAATTTCTTGCCTTATCCATAATACCAAATGTTTTTTCTACACCTTGACTAGTGTCGAGGCGAAATTCAACGTTATGGGGACTTGTGTTAGGTCATTTGCGGACATTTTCATCCGGTCCTAAACTGGGAAATCAGTCATATTTCACTTGTTTATAACTTTTTTCCTGTAAAAGAAATATTTTCAAAATGGGTATCAAATTGTGTGCAATTATTTGATTTGTCTATGTTTACAGGGCGTTTTATTTTGGTCCGGTAGTAAAAAGTACAGCTTTCACCATGTGAGCGGTATGTCGTCTGACAATTTACAGTGTCCGAATTCCAGTGTGCACAATAAGACTGCATTTCTATTTTTTACTTTTCATCGAATCCACTAAATATTGGTGTACAATTGTCGGGTATTTCTTGCTTATCCATAATTACAAAAGTTTTTTCTACACCTTGATTAGAGTCAAGGCGAAATTCAACGATATGTGGACTTGTGGTAGCACATTTACGGAAATTTTCATGCGGCCCTAAACTGGGAAAACTGTCATAATTCACTTGTTTATAACTTTTTTCCAGTAAAAGTAATATTTTCAAAATGGGTATCAAATTGTGTGCAATTTATCGATTTGTCTATGTTTACAGGGATTTTTCTCTTTGCCAGATAGTAAAAAGTACAGCTTTCACCCTGTGCGCGGTATGTCGTCTGACAATTTACAGCGTCCGAATTCCAGTGTGCAAAATAAGACTGCATTTCTAATTTTTCCTTTTAATCAAATCTACAAAATATTTGTGTCCAATTGTGGGGAATTTCTTGCCTTATCCATAATTACAAAATTTTTCATACACCTTGACTAGAGTCGAGGCGAAATTCAACGATATGTGCACTTGTGTTAGCACATTTGCGGAAATTTTCATGCGGCCCTGAACTGGGAAATCAGTCATATTTCACGTGTTTATAACATTTATCCTGTAAAAGAAATATTTTCAAAATGGGTATCAAATAGTGTGCAATTATTTGATTTGTCTATGTTTACAGGGAGTTTTATTTTGGTCCGATAGTATAAAGTACAGCTTTCACAATGTGAGCGGTATGTCGTCTGACAATTTACTGCGTCCGAATTCCAGTGTGCACAATAAGACTGCATTTCTAATTTTTCCTTTTTATCGAATCCACTAAATATTGGTGTACAATTGTCGAAAACTTCTTGCCTTATCCATAATTACAAAAGTTTTTTTTACACTTTCACTTGAGTCGAGGCGAAATTCAAAGATATGGAGACTTGTGTTATCACATTTGCGGAAATTTTCATGCGGCCCTAAAGTGAGAAATCAGTCATATTTCACTTGTTTATAACTTTTTTCCCGCCAAAGAAATATTTTCAAAATGGGTATCAAATTGTGTGGAATTATTTGATTTGTCTATGTTTACAGGGATTTTTCATTTCGTCAGATAGTAAAAAGTACAGCTTTCACCATGTGCGCGGTATGTCGTCTGACAATTTACGGCGTCCGAGCATGTGCACAATAAGACTGCATTCTAAGAACATCAGGCTTAGAAGATGCAATATATAATATAATCCGGATGAAAATCGGAATTCTAATGATGAATAGGATGTGATCATACCCGACATATATGTTTTGTCGCTTTTCGCCGTATAACAGACTGCTACTTAGCAGAACGCTTGGTATTGATAAAAATGCATTCATTAATGTTATTGTCTGAAATTAATGTCATCATTCTATGAACATCAGGTTTAGATGATGCAATATGTAATATAATCCGGAAGAAAATCTGAATTCTAATGATGAATAGGATGCGATCCTACCCGACATGTATGTTTTGTCGCTTTTCGCCGTATAACAGACAGTTACTTAGCAGACGCTTGATATTAATAAAAATGCATTCATTAGTGTTATTTTCTGAAACTAGTGTCAACATTCTAGGAAGATCAAGCTTAGATGATGCACTATGTAATATAATCCGGATGATTATCTGAATTATAATGATGAATAGGATGCGATCATACCCGACATTTATGTTTTGTCGCTTTTCGCCGTATAATAGACAGTTACGCAGCAGACGCTTGATATTAATAAAAATGCATTCATTAATGTTATTTTCTGAAACTAGTGTCAGCATTCTATGAACATCAGGCTTAGATGATGCCATATGTAATACAATCCGGATGAAAAACTGAATTCTAATGTTGAATAGGATGCTATCATTTCCCGACATGTATGTTTTGTCACTTTTCGGCGTATAACAGACAGTTACTTCGCAGACGCTTGATATTAATAAAAATGCATTCATTAATGCTATTTGCTGAAATATTGTCAGAATTCTATGAACATCAGGCTTAGATGATGCAATATGTAATATAACCCGGATGAAAATCTGAATTCTAATGACGAATATGATGCGATCATTACCCGACTTGTATGTTTTGTCGCTTTTCGCCGTATAACAGTCAGTTACTTAGCAGACGCTTGATATTTATAAAAATGCATTCATTCATGTTATTTTCTGAATCTAGTGTCTGCATTCTATGAACATCAGGCTTAGATGATGCAATATATAATATAATCCGGATGAAAATCTGAATTCTAATGATTAATAGGATGCGATCATAACCGACATGTATGTTTTGTTGCTTTCCGCCGTAAAAAAAACAGTTAATTAGCAGACGCTTAATATTAATAAAAATGATTTCATTAATGTTATTCGCTGTAATAGTGTCTGCATTCTATGAACATCAGGCGTAGATGATACAATATGTAATATAATTCGGATGAAAATTTGAATTCTAATGATGAATAGGATGCGATCATTACCCGACATGTATGTTTTGTCGCTTTTCGCTTTATAACGGATAGTTACATAGCAGATTCTTGATTTTAATATAAATGCATTCATTAATGTTATTTTCTGAAACGAGTGTCAGCATTCAATGAACATCAGGCTTAGATAACGCAACATGTAATATAATGCGGATGAAAATCTGAATTCTAATGATGAATAGGATACGATGATTACCCGACATGCATGTTTTGTCGCTTTTCGCCGTATAACAGACAGTTACTTAGCAGACGCTTGATATTAATAAAAATGCATTCATTAATGTTATTTTCTGAAAATAGTGTCAATATGTTAAGAACATCAGGCTTTGATGATGCAATATGTAATATAATCCGGATGAAAATCTGAATTCTAATTATGAATAGGATGCGATGTTTACCCGACATGTATGTTTTGTCGCTTTTCGCCGTATAACAGAGAGTTACTTAGCAGACGCTTTATATTAACAAAAATGCATTCATAAATGTTATTTTCTGAAATAATGTCGACATTCTATGAACATCAGGCTTAGATGATGCAATATATAATATAATCCGGATAAAAATCTTAATTCTAATGATGAATAGGATCCGATGATTACCCGATATCTATGTTTTGTCGTATTTCGCTGTATAACAGACAGTTACTTAGCAGACGCCTGATATTAATAAAAATGCATTCATTAATGTTATTTTCTGAAACTAGTGTCAGCATTCTATGAACATCAGGGTTAAGTGATGCAATATGTAATATAATCCGGATGCAAATCTTAATTCTAATGAAGAATATGATGCGATCATTACCTGACATGTATGTTTTGTCGCTTTTCGCCGTATAACAGACAGTTACTTAGCAGACGCTTGATTTTATTAAAAATTCATTTATTAATTTTATTTGCTTAAATAGTGTCAGCATTCTATGAACTTCACTCTTAGATGATGCAATATGTAATATAATCCGGATAAAAATCTGAATTCTAATGATGAATATGATGCGATCATACCCGACATGTATGTTTTGTCGCTTTTCGCCGTATAACAGACAGTTACTTAGCAGACGCTTGATATTAATAAAAATGCATTCATTAATGCTTTTTTCTTAAACTTGTGACAGAATCCTATAAACATATGTCTTACGTGATGCAAAATGTAATATAATCCGGTCTAAAATCTGAATTCTAATGAAGAATATGATACGATCAAACCCGACTTGAATGTTTTGTCGCTTTTCGTCGTATAACCGACAGTTATTTATCAGAGTCTTGATATTAATAAAAATGCATACATTAATGTTATTTTCTCAAACTCGTGTCAACATTCTATAAATATAAGTCTTAAATGATTCATAATATATTATAATCGGGTAGAGAATCTGAATTCTAATGATGAATATTCTCCGATCATACCTGACATGTACGTTTTGTCACTTTTCGCTGTATGACCGGCATTTGCTTAGCAGAGGTTTCATATTATTTAAAATGAATTCATTAATGTTATTTTCTGAACCATGAGTCTTAGATGTTTTAAATGTAAGATAAACCGGAAGACAATCTAAATTGTAATAATGAATGACATGCGATCAAAGCGGACATGGATGTTTTGTCGCTTTTCGCCGTACAAACGAAGTTACTTTGCAGACTCTTGATATTAATAAAAATGCATTCATTAATGTTATTTTCTGAAGCTAGTGTCAGCATTCTATAAACTTAAAGCTTAGATGATGGAAAATATAATATAATCCGGATGAAAATTTGAATTTTATGATGAATATTATGCGATCAAAACCCGACTTGAATGTTTTGTGGCTTTTCGCCGTATATCCGACAGTTACTTAGCAGAGGCTTGATATATATTTAAAATGCGTTCATTAATGTTATTTTCTTAAACTAGCGTCAGAATTCTATGAAGAAATGTCTGAGATTATGCAAAATGTAATATAATCCTGAGGAAAATCTGAATTCTAATGATTAATATGATGCTATCAAACCCGACAAGAATGTTTTGTCGCATTTCGTTGTTTAACAAACAGTTACTTAGCAGACGCTCCATATTAATAAAAATGCAGTCATTAATGTTATTTTCTGAAACTCGTCTCCGCATTCTATAAACATAAGGCTTAGATGATGCAATATGTAATATAATCCGGAAGAAAATCTGAATTCTTAGGATGAAATTGATGCGATCAAATCCGACTTGGATCTTCTGTCACTTTTAGCCTATTAAACGAATTACTTCGCAGACGTTTGATATTAATAAAAATGCATTAAGAAATGTTATTTTCTTAAACTAGTCTGAGAATTCTATAAACATAAGTCATAGATTATACAAAATATAATTTAATTCGTGAGAAAATCTGAATTCTAATTATAAATTTGATGCGATTAAATTTGACTTGGACGTTGTGTCGCTTTTCGCCGTATAACAGACAATTATTTGTAGACGTTTGATATTAATAAAAATGCATTCATTAATGTTATTTTCCTCTACTAGTGTCAACATCCTATAAACATAAGTCATACATTATGCAAAATGTAATATAATCCAGCAGAAAATCTGAATTCTTATGATGAATATGATGCGATCAAAACCGACTTGGATGTTTTGTCTCTTTTCGCCGTATTGCCGACAGTTACTTAGCAGACGCTTGATATTAATAAAAATGGATTAATTAATTTTCTTTTCTTAAAATAATGCCAGCATTCTATGAACATAATGCTTTATGATGCAAAATGTAATATAATCCGGAAGAATATATCGAATCTTATGAAGAATATGATGCGATCAAACCCGACCTGAATATTTTGTTGCTTTTCGCCGTATAATCGACAGTTACATAGTAGACGCTTGATATTAATAAAAATGCATTCATTTATGTTATTTTCTTAAACTACTGTCATCATTCTATTAAAATAGTGTTAGATCATGCAAAATGTAATATAATCCGGATGAACATCTGAATTCAAATGATGAAGCGGATACCATCATACCCGACAGGTATGTTTCGTCGCTTTTCGGCGTATAGCAGAGAGTTACTTAGCAGACGCTTGATATTAATAAAAATACATTCATTAATGTTATTTGCTGAAATAGTGTCAGCATTCTATGAACTTCAGTCTTAGATGATGCAATATGTAATATACATGTCGGGTATGATCGCATCCTATTCATCATTAGAATTCAGTTTTTCATCCGGATTATATTATATATTGCATCATCGAAGCCTGATGTTCTTAGAATATTGACACTATTTTTAGAAAATAACATTAATGAATGCATTTTTATTAATATCAAGCGTCTG
The DNA here is from genome assembly GCA_964036315.1 of Acanthosepion esculentum. Taxonomy (NCBI): domain Eukaryota; kingdom Metazoa; phylum Mollusca; class Cephalopoda; order Sepiida; family Sepiidae; genus Acanthosepion; species Acanthosepion esculentum. The sequence continues at coordinate 87,224,664 of OZ038510.1, forward strand.
CTAAGTAACTGTCTTTTATACGGCGAAAAGCGACAAAACATACATGTCGGGTAATCATCACAACCTATTCTTCATTAGAATTCAGATTTTCATCCGGATTATATTACATATTGCATCATCTAACACGGATGATCATAGAATGTTGACACTATTTCAGCAAATAACATTAATGAATGCAATATTATTAATATCAAGCGTACGCTAAGTAACTGTCTGTTATACGGCGAAAAGAGACAAATCATACATATTGCATAATCTAAGCCTGATGTACATAGAATGCTGACACAATTTCAGAAAATAACATTAATTAATGCATTTTTATATATATCAAGCGTCTGCTAAGTAACTGTCTGTTATACGGCGAAAAGCGACAAAACATAGATGTCGGGTAATGATCGCATCCTATTCATCATTAGAATTCAGATTTCCATCCGGTTTATGTTACATATTGCGTTATCTAAGCCTGATGTTCATAGAATGCTGACACTAGTTTCAGAAAATAACATTAATGAATGCATTTATATTAATATCAAGAATATGCTATGTAACTGTCCGTTATACGGCGAAAAGCGACAAAACATACATGTCGGGTAATGATCGCATCCTATTCATCATTAGAATTCAGATTTTCATCCGGATTATATTACATATTGTATCATCTACGCCTGATGTTCATAGAATGCAGACACTATTACAGCAAATAACATTAATGAAAGCATTTTTATTAATATTAAGCGTCTGCTAATTAACTGTCTTTTATACGGCGAAAAGTGACAAAACATACATGTCGGGTAAAGATCGGATCCTATTCATCATTTGAATTCAGATTTTCATCCGGATTTTATTACATTATGCATAATCTAAGTCTGATGTTCATAGAATACTGACACTATTTCAGAAAATAGCATTAAGGAATGCAATTTTATTAATATCAACCGTCTGCTAAATAACTGTCTCTTATACGGCGAAAAGAGACAAAACATACATGTCGGGTAATTATCGCATTCAATTCATCATTAGAATTCAGCTTTTCATCAGTATTATATTACATATTGCATCATCTAAGCCTGATGTTCATAGAATGCTGACACAATTTCAAAAATTAACATTAATGAATTCATTTTTATTCATATCAATTGTCTGCTAAATAACTGACTGATATACGGCGAAAAGCGGCAAAACATACATGTCGGGTAATGATCGCATCCTATTCATCATTAGAATTCACATTTTCATCCGGATTATATTATATATTGCATCATCTAAGGCTGATGTTCAAAGAATGATGACACAATTACAGAAAATAACATTAATGTATGCATTCTTATTCATATCAAGCGTCTGCTAAGTAGCTGTCTGTTATACGGCGAAAAGCGACAAAACATACATGTCGTGTATGGTCGCATCCTATTCATCTTTAGAATTCAGTTTTTCATCCGGATTATAGTATATATTACCTCATCTCAGCCTGATATTTATAGAATGCTGACACTAGTTTCAGAAAATAACATTAATGAATGCATTTTTATTAATATCAAGCGTCTGCTAAGTAACTGTCTGTTATACTGCGAAAAGCGACAAAACATACATGTCGGGTTATCGCATCCTATTCATCATTAGAATTCAGATTTTCATTCGGATTATATTACGTATTGAATCATCTAAGCCTGATGTTCATAGAATGCTGACACTAGTTTCAGAAAGTAACATTAATGAAAGCATTTTTTTTAATACCAAGCGTTTGTTATGTAGCTGATTTTTTTTACGGCGGAAAGCGACAAAGCATACATGCCGGTTATGATCGCATGCTATTCATCATTAGAATACAGATTTTCACACGGATTATATTACATATTGCATCATCTAAGCCTGATATTCATAGAATTGTGACACTAGTTTCAGAAAATAATATGAATGAATGCATTTTTATTAATATCAAGCGTCTGCTAAGTAATTGTCTGTTATACGTCGAAAAGCGACAAAACATAATTGCCTGGTAATGATCGCATCCTATTCATCATTAGAATTCAGATTTTCATACGGATTATATTACCAATTGCATCATATAAGCCTGATGTTCATACAATGCTGACCATTGTTTCAGAAAATAACATTAATGAAGGCATTTTTATTAATATCAAGCGACTGCTTATTATCTGTCTGTTATACGGCGAAAAGCGACAAAACATACATGTCGGGTATGATCGCATCCTATTCATCATTACAATTCAGATTTTCATACAGATTATATAACATATTACATCATCTATGCCTGATGTTCATAGAATGGTGACACTAGATTCAGAATATACCATGAATGAATGCATTTTTATTAATATCAAGCGTCTTCTAAATAACTATCTGTTATACGCCGAAAAGCGACAAATCATACATGTCGGGTATGATCGCATCCTATTCAGCATTAGAATTCACATTTTCATCCGGATTATATTACATATTGCATCACCTAAGACTGATGTTCATAGAATGCGTAACATTATTTCTGAAAATAACATTAATGAATGCATTTCTATTAATATCAAGCGTCTGCTAAGTAGCTGTCGGTTATACGTCGAAAAGCGACAAAACATACATGTCGGGTATGATCGCATCCTATTCATCATTAGAATTCAGATTTTCATCAGGTTTATATTACATATTGCATCATCTATGCCGGATGTTCATAAAATTCTGACAGTTGTTTCAGAAAATTACATTAATGAATGCATTTTTATTAATATAAAGCGTCTTCTAAGTAACTGCCTGTTATACGGCGAAATGCGACAAAACATACATGTCCGGTATGATCGCACCCTATTCATCATTAGAATTCAGATTTTCATCCGGATTATATTACATATTGCATTATCTATGCCTGATGTTCATAGAATGCTGACACTAGTTTCAGAAAATAACATGAATGAAGGCATTTTTATTAATATCAAGCGTCTGCTAAGTAACTGTCTGTTATAGGGCGAAAAGCGACAAAACATACATGTCGGGTATGATCGGATCCTATTCATCATTAGAATTCAGATTTTCATCCGGATTATATTATATATTCCATCTTCTAAGCCTGATGTTATTAGAATGCTGACACTAGTTACTGACAATAACATTAATGAATGCATTTTTATTAATATCAATCGACTGCATATAGCTGTCTGTTATACGGCGAAAAGCGACAAAACATACATGTCGGGTATGATCGCATCCTATTCATCATTAAAATTCTGATTTTCATACGGATTATATTACATATTGCATCATCTAAGCTTGATGTTCATAGAATTGTGACACTAGTTTCAGAAAATAAAATTAATGAATGCATTTTTATTAATATTAAGCGTCTGCTAAGTAACTGTCTGTTATACGGCGAAAAGCGACAAAACATACATGTCGGGTAATTATCGCATCCTTTTCATCATTAGATTTCAGATTTTCGTCCGGATTATATTACATATTGCATCACCTAAGCCTGATGTTGCTAGAATGCTGACACAATTTCAAAAAATAACAATAATGAATGCATTTTTATTAATTTCATGCGTCTGCTAAGTAACTGTTTGTTATATGGCGATAAGCGACAAAACAAACGTTTCGGGTAATTTTCGCATCCTATTCATCATTAGAATTCAGATTTTCATCCGGATTATATTACATATTGCTTCATCTAAGCCTGATGTTCATAGAATGCTGACACTAATACAGCAAATAACATTAATGAATGCATTTTTATTCATATAAGCGTTTGCTAAGTAACTGTCTGTTATGCGGCGAAAAGCGACAAAACATACATGCCTGGTAATGATCGCATCCTATTCATCATTAGAATTCAGATTTTCATACGGATTATATTACCAATTGCATCATATAAGCCTGATGTTCATAGAATGCTGACCATTGTTTCAGAAAATAACATTAATGAATGCATTTTTATTAATATCAAGCGACTGCTTATTATCTGTCTGTTATACGGCGAAAAGCGACAAGACATACATGTCGGGTAGGATCGCATCCTATTCATCATTAGAATTCACATTTTCATCCGGATTATATTACATATTGCATCATCTAAACCTGATGTTCATAGAATGATGACAGTAGTTTCAGAAAATAACATTAATGAATGCATTTTTATTAATATCAAGCGTCTGCTAAGTAGCAGACTGTTATACGGCGAAAAGCGACAAAACATACATGTCGGGTATGATCGCATCCTATTCATCATTAGAATTCAGATTTTCATCCGGATTATATTATATATTGGATCTTCTTAGCCTGATGTTCCTAGATTGCAGTCTTATTGTGCACATGCTCGGACGCCGTAAATTGTCAGACGACATACCGCGCACATGGTGAAAGCTGTACTTTTTACTATCTGACCAAATGCAAAATCCCTGTAAACATAGACAAATCAAATAATTGCACACAATTTGATACCCATTTTGAAAATATTTCTTTGACCGGAAAAAAGTTATAAAGAAGTGAAATATGACTTATTTCACAATTTAGGGCCGCATGAAAATTTCCGCAAATGAGATAACACAAGTCCCCATATCTTTGAATTTCGCCTCAACTCAAGTCAACGTGTAAAAAAAACTTTTGTAATTATGGATAAGGCAAGAAGTTTCCGACTATTCGACACCAATATTTAGTGGATTCGATAAAAAGGAAAAATTAGAAATGCAGTCTTATTGTGCACACTGGAATTCGGACGCTGTAAATTGTCAGACGACATACCGCTCACATTGTGAAAGCTGTACTTTTTACTATCGGACCAAAACAAAACTCCCTGTAAACATAGACAAATCAAATAATTGCACACAATTTGATACCCATTTTGAAAATATTTCTTTTACAGGATAAATGTTATAAACACGTGAAATATGACTGATTTCCCAGTTGAGGGCCGCATGAAAATTTCCGCAAATGAGCTAACACAAGTGCACATATCGTTGAATTTCGCCTCGACTCAAGTCAAGGTGTATGAAAAATTTTGTACTTATGGATAAGGCAAGAAGTTCCCCACAATTGGACACAAATATTTTGTGGATTTGATGAAAAGGAAAAATTAGAAATGCATTCATATTTTGCACACTGGAATTCGGACGCTGTAAATTGTCAGACGACATACCGCGTACATGCTGAAAGCTGTACTTTTTACTATCTGGCGAAATGAAAAATTCCTGTAAACATAGACAAATCAAATAATTGCGCACAATTTGATACCCATTTTGAAAATATTACTTTTACTGGAAAAAGTTATAAACAAGTGAAATATGACAGTTTTCCCAGTTTAAGGCCGCATGAAAATTTCCGTAAATGAGCTAACACAAGTCCCCATATCGTTGAATTTCGCCTCGACTCTAATCAAGGTGTAGAAAAAACCTATGTAATTATGGATAAGCAAGAAATACCCGACAATTGGACACCAATATTTAGTGGATTCGCTGAAAAGGAAAAATTAGAAATGCAGTCTTATTGTGCACACTGGAATTCGGACATTGTAAATTGTCAGACGACATACCGTGCACATGGTGAAAGCTGTACTTTTTACTTTCTTACCAAATGAAAAATCCCTGTAAACATAGACACATCAAATAATTGGACACAATTTGATACCCATTTTGAAAATATTTCTTTTACTTGATAAAAGTTATAAACAAGTGAAATATGACTGATTTCCCAGTTTAGGGCCGCATGAAGATTTCCGCAAATGAGCTAACACAAGTCCCCATATCGTTGAATTTCGCCTCGACTCTAGTCAAGGTGTATGAAAAATTGTGTAAATATGGATAAGGCCAGAAATTCCCGACAATTGGACACCAATATTTTGTGGATTCGATAAAAAGTTAAAATTAGTAATGCAGTTTTATTTAGCACACAGGAATTCGGACGCTGCAAATTGTCAGACTACTTACCGCGCACATGGTGAAAGCTGTACTTTTTACTATCTGACCAAAAGAAAAATCCATGTAAACATAGACAAATCAAATAATTGCACCCAATTTGATACCCATCTTGAAATCATTTCTTTTACTGGAAAAAAGTTACAAACAAGTGAAATATGACTGATTTCCCAGTTTACGGCCGCATGAAAATATCCGTAAGTGACATAACACAAGTCCCCATATCGTTGAATTTCGGCTCGACTCTATTCAAGGTGTAGAAAAAACATTTGTGATTATGGATAATGCAAGAAAAACCCGACAATTGGAAACATATATTTAGTGGATTCGGTAAAAAGGAAAAATTAGAAATGCATTCTTATTGTGCACACTGGAATTCCGACGCTGTAAATTGTCAGACGACATACCGCGCACTTGGTGAAAGCTGTACTTTTTACTATCTGACCAAATGAAAAATCCTTGTAAACATAGACAAATCAAATAATTGCACACAATTTTATACTCATGTTGAAAACATATCTTTCACTGGAAAAAATTTATAAACAAGTGAAATATGACTGATTTCCCAATTTAGGGCCGCATGAAAATTTCTGCAAATGAGCTAACATAAGTCCCCATATCGTTGAATTTCGCATCGACTCTAGTCAAGGAGTAGGAAAAACTTTAGCAATTATGGATAAGGCAAGAAATTCTCGAAATTGGACACCAAAATTTTGTGGATTCGATAAAAAGGAAAAATTAGAAATGCAGTCTTATTGTGCACACTGGAATACGGACGCTGTAAATTGTCAGACGACATGCTGCGCACATGGTGAAAGCTGTATATTTTACTATCTGACCAATTAAAAAATCCCTGTAAACAGAGAAAAATCAAATAATTGCACACAATTTCATACCCATTTTGAAAATATTTCTTTTCCTACAAAAAAGTTATAAACAACTGAATTATGACTGTCTGGGACTGTCTCCTGGCTGGGGGGTCGTCTGCGTGGGACATTCTTGGACTGTGGGTCGTCAGCGTGGGACATTCTGGGAGTGTCTCCTGGGTGGGGTGTCTTCTGCGTGGGACATTGTCGGATTGGGGGTCGTCTGCGTGGGACTTTCTGGGACTGGGGGTCGTCTTCGTGGGACTTTCTGTGACTGTCTCCTGGGTGGGGGGTCGTCTGTTTGGGATATTCTGGGGCTGTCTTCAGGGTGGGGGTCGTCTTCGTGGGACATTCTGGGACTGGGGGGTCGTCTGCGTGGGACTTTCTGGGACTAGGGGTCGTCTGCGTGGGACTTTCTTGGATTGGGGTCGTCTGCGTGGGGCATTCTGGCACTGTCTCCTACGTGGGGGGTCTTCTGCTTGGGACTTTCTGGGACTGGGTGTCGTCTGCGTGGGACTTTCTGGGACTGTCTCCTGGGTGGGGATCGTCTGCGTGGGACTTTCTGGGACTTGGGGTCGTCTGCGTGGGACTTTCTGGGACTGTCTCCTGGGTGGGGGGACGTCTGCGTGGGACTTTCTGGGTCTGTCTCCTGGATGGGGGGTCGTCTGCCTGGGACTTTGTGGGACTGGGGGTCGTCTGCGTGGGACATTCTGGGACTGGGGGGTCGTCTGCGTGGGACTTTCTGGGACTGGAGGTCGTCTGCGTGGGACGTTCTGGGACTGCCACCTGGGTGGGGGGTCGTCTGCGTGGGACATTCTTGGACTGTGGGTCAACTGCGTGGGACATTCTTGGAGTGTCTCCTGGGTGGGGGGTCGTCTGCGTGGGACATTGTCATACTGGGGGTCGTCTGCGTGGGACTTTCTGGGACTGGGGGTCGTCTGCGTGGGACTTTCTGGGACTGTCTCCTGGGTGGGGGTCGTCTGCGTGGGACTTTCTGGGACTGGGGGTCGTCTGCGTGGGACTTTCTTAGACTGTCTCCTGGGTGGGGGGTCGTCTGCGTGGGACTTTCTGGGACTGTCTCCTGGGTGGGGGTCGTACTTGTGGGACTTTCTGGGATTAGGGGTCGTCTGCGTGGGACTTTCTGGGTCTGTCTCCTGGTTGGGGGGTCGTCTGCGTGGGACTCTGTGTGACTGGGGGTCGTCTGCCTGGGACTTTCTGGGACTGGGGGTCGTCTGCGTGGGACTTTCTGGGACTTGGGTTCGTCTGCTTGGGACATTCTGGCACTGTCTCCTGTGTGGGTGGTCGTCTGCTTGGGACTTTCTGGGACTGGGTGTCGTCTACGTGGGACTTTCTGGGACTGTCTCCTGGGTGGGGGATCGTCTGCGTGGGACTTTCTGTGACTGGGGGGTCGTCTGCGTGGGACTTTCTGGGACTGTCTCCTGGCTGAGGGGTCGTCTGTGTGGGACTTTCTGGGACTGGAGGTCGTCTGCGTGGGACGTTCTGGGACTGCCACCTGGGTGGGGGGTCGTCTGCGTGGGATATTCTTGTACTGTGGGTCGTCTGCGTGGGACATTCTGGGAGTGCCTCCTGGGTGGGGGGTCGTCTGCGTGGGACATTGTCGGACTGGGGGTCGTCTGCGTGGGACTTTCTGTGACTGTCTCCTGGGTGGGGGGTCGTCTGTTTGTGATATTCTGGGACTCTCTCCAGGGTGGGGGTCGTCTGCGTGGGACTTTCTGGGACTGGGGGTCGTCTGCGTGGGACTTTCTGGGACTTGGGGTCGTCTGCGTGGGACATTCTGGCACTGTATCCTGGGTGGCGGGTCGTCTGCTTGGGACATTCTGGGACTGGGTGTCGTCTGCGTGGGAGTTTCTGGGACTGGGGTCGTCTGCGTGGGACATTCTTGGACTGGGGGTCGTCTGTGTGGGACTTTCCGGGACTGGAGGTCGTCTGCGTAGGACTTTCTGGTACTGGGGGTCGTCTGCGTGGGACTTTCTTGGACTGGGGGTCGTCTGCGTGGGACTTTCTGGGACTGGAGGTCGTCTGCGTGGGACTTTCTGGTACTGGGGGTCGTCTGCGTGGGACTTCCTGGGACTGTCTCCTGGGAGGGGGGGTCTTCTGTGTGGGATATTCTGGGACTGTCTCCTGGGTGGGGGGTCGTCCGCATGGGACTTTCTGGGACCGGGGGTCGTTTGCGTGGGACTTTCTGGGACTGTCTCCTGGGTGGGGGTCGTCTGCGTTGGACTTTCTAGGACTGTCTCCTGGGTGGGGGCCGTCTGCGTGGTACTTTCTGGGACTGTCTCCTGGGTGGGGGATCGTCTGCGTGGGACTTTCTGGGACTGGGGGTCGTCTGCGTGGGACTTTCTTGGACTGGGGGTCGTCTGCGTGGGACTTTCTAAGACTGGAGGTCATTCTGCGTGGGACTTTCTGGGACTGGGGGTCGTCTGCCTGGGACTTCCTGGGATTGTCTCCTGGGAGGGGGGGTCGACTGTGTGGGACTTTCTGGGACTGTCTCCTGGGTGGGGGGTCGTCTGCGTGGGACTTTCTGGGACCGGGGGTCGTCTGCGTGGGACTTTCTGGGACTGTCTCCTGGGTGGGGGTCGTCTGCTTGGGACTTTCTGGGACTGGGGTTCGTCTGCGTGGGACTTTCTGGGACTGTCTCCTGGTTGGGGGTCGACTGCGTGGGACTATCTGGGACTGTCTCCTAGGTGGGGGTCGTCCTTGTGGGACTTTCTGGGACTGGGGTTCGTCTGCGTGGGACTTTCTGGAACTGTCTCATGGGTGGGGGTCGTCGGCGTGGGACATTCTGGGTCTGTCTCCTGGGTGGGGGGTCGTCTGCGTGGGACTCTGTGGGACTGGGGGTCGTCTTCGTGGGACTTTCTGGGACTGGGGTTCGTCTGCGTGGGACTTTCTGGGACAGTCTCCTGGCTGGGGGGTCGTCTGCGTGAGACATTCTGGGACTGGAGGTCGTCTGCGTGGGACTTTCTGTGTCTGCCACCTTGGTGGGGGGTCATCTGCGTGGGACATACTTGGACTGTGTGTCGTCTGCCTGGGACATTCTGGGAGTGTCTCCTTGGTGGGGGGTCGTCTGCGTGGGACTTTGTCGGACTGGGGGTCGTCTGCGTGGGACTTTCTGGGACTGGGGGTCGTCTGCGTGGGACTTTCTTTGACTGTCTCCTGGGTGGGGGGTCGTCTGTTTGGGACATTCTGGGACTGTCTCCACGGTGGGGGGTTCGTCTTCGTGGGACTTTCTGTGACAGGGGGTCGTCTGCGTGGGACTTTCTGGGACTGTGGGTCGTCTGCGTGGGTCTTTTTGGGACTGTCTCCTGTGTAAGGGGTCGTCTGCGTGGGACTTTCTGGGACTGGGGTTCGTCTTCGTGGGACTTGTTGGGACTGTCTCCTGGGTGGGGGGTCGTCTGTTTGGGAATTTCTAGGACTGTCTACTGTGTGGGGGGTTGTCTGCGTGGGACATTCTGGGACTGGGGATCGTCTGCGTGGGACTTTCTTGGACTGGGGGTCGTCTGCGTGGGAGTTTCTGGGACTGGAGGTCGTCTGCGTGGGACTTTCTGGGACTGGGGGTCGTCTGCGTGGGTACTTTCTGGGACTGGGGGTTCACTGCGTGGGACTTTCTGGGACTGTCTCCTGGGAGGGGGTCGTCTGTTTGTGACTTTCTGGGACTATCTCCTGGGTGGCGGGTCGTCTGCGTGGGACTTTCTCTGACTGGGGGTCGTCTGCGTGGGACTTTCTGGGACTGTCTCCTGTGTGGGGGGTCGTATGCGTGGGACTTTCTGGAACTGTCTTCTGGGTGGGGGCCGTCTGCGTGGGAATTTCTGGGACTGGGGGTCGTCTGCGTGGGACTTTCTGGGACTGGGGGTCGTCTGTGTTGGACTTTCTGGGACTGTCTCCTGGGTGGGGGGTCGTCTGCGTGGGACATTCTGGGTCTGTCTACTGGGTGGGGGGTCGTCTGCGTGGGACTTTGTGGGACTGGGGTTCGTCTGCGTGGGACTTTCTGGGACTCTCTCCTGGCTGGGGGGGCGTCTGCGTGGGACTTTCTGGGACTGTCTCCTGCGTATGGGATTGTCTGCGTGGCATTTCTAGGATTGGGGGTCGTCTACGTGGGACTTTCTGGGACTGGGGGCTCGTCTGCGTAGGACTTTCTGGGACTGGGGCTCGTCTGCGTGGGACTTTCTTGGACTGGGGTTCGTCTGCGTGCGACTTTCTGGGACTGGGGGTCGTCTGCGTGGGACTTTCTGTGACTGTCTCCTAGGTGGGGGGTCGTCTGTTTGGGACATACTGGGACTGTCTCCAGGGCGGGGTCGTCTTCGTGGGACTTTCTGGGACTGGGGGTCGTCTGCGTGGTACTTTCTGGGACTGTCTCCTGGGTGGGGGTCGTCCTTGTGGGACTTTCTGGGACTGGGGGTTGTCTGCGTGGGACTTTCTGGGACTGGGGGTCGTCTGCGTGGGACTTTCCGGGACTGGAGGTCGTCTGCGTAGGACTTTCTGGTACTGGGGGTCGTCTGCGTGGGACTTTCTTGGACTGGGGGTCGTCTGCGTGGGACTTTCTGGGACTGGAGGTCGTCTGCGTGGGACTTTCTGGTACTGGGGGTTGTCTGCTTGGGACTTCCTGGGACTGTCTCCTGGGAGGGGGGGTCGACTGTGTGGGATATTCTGGGACTGTCTCCTGGGTGGGGGGTCGTCCGCATTGGACTTTCTGGGACCGGGGGTCGTTTGCGTGGGACTTTCTGGGACTGTCTCCTGGGTGGGGGTCGTCTGCGTTGGACTTTCTGGGACTGTCTCCTGGGTGGGGGCCGTCTGCGTGGTACTTTCTGGGACTGTCTCCTGGGTGGGGGATCGTCTGCGTGGGACTTTCTGGGACTGGGGGTCGTCTGCGTGGGACTTTCTTGGACTGGGGGTCGTCTGCGTGGGACTTTCTAAGACTGGAGGTCTTCTGCGTGGGACTTTCTGGGACTGGGGGTCGTCTGCCTGGGACTTCCTGGGATTGTCTCCTGGGAGGGGGGGTCGACTGTGTGGGACTTTCTGGGACTGTCTCCTGGGTGGGGGGTCGTCTGCGTGGGACTTTCTGGCACCGGGGGTCGTCTGCGTGGGACTTTCTGGGACTGTCTCCTGGGTGGGGGTCGTCTGCTTGGGACTTTCTGGGACTGGGGGTCGTCTGCGTGGGACTTTCTGGGACTGTCTCCTGGTTGGGGGTCGACTGCGTGGGACTATCTGGGACTGTCTCCTAGGTGGGGGTCGTCCTTGTGGGACTTTCTGGGACTGGGGGTCGTCTGCGTGGGACTTTCTGGAACTGTCTCATGGGTGGGGGGTCGTCGGCGTGGGACATTCTGGGTCTGTCTCCTGGGTGGGGGGTCGTCTGCGCGGGACTCTGTGGGACTGGGGGTCGTCTTCGTGGGACTTTCTGGGACTGGGGTTCGTCTGCGTGGGACTTTCTGGGACAGTCTCCTGGCTGGGGGGTCGTCTGCGTGAGACATTCTGGGACTGGAGGTCGTCTGCGTGGGACTTTCTGTGTCTGCCACCTTGGTGGGGGGTCATCTGCGTGGGACATACTTGGACTGTGTGTCGTCTGCGTGGGACATTCTGGGAGTGTCTCCTTGGTGGGGTGTCTTCTGCGTGGGACATTGTCGGATTGGGGGTCGTCTGCGTGGGACTTTCTGGGACTGGGGGTCGTCTTCGTGGGACTTTCTGTGACTGTCTCCTGGGTGGGGGGTCGTCTGTTTGGGATATTCTGGGGCTGTCTTCAGGGTGGGGGTCGTCTTCGTGGGACATTCTGGGACTGGGGGGTCGTCTGCGTGGGACTTTCTGGGACTAGGGGTCGTCTGCGTGGGACTTTCTTGGATTGGGGTCGTCTGCGTGGGGCATTCTGGCACTGTCTCCTACGTGGGGGGTCTTCTGCTTGGGACTTTCTGGGACTGGGTGTCGTCTGCGTGGGACTTTCTGGGACTGTCTCCTGGGTGGGGATCGTCTGCGTGGGACTTTCTGGGACTTGGGGTCGTCTGCGTGGGACTTTCTGGGACTGTCTCCTGGGTGGGGGGACGTCTGCGTGGGACTTTCTGGGTCTGTCTCCTGGATGGGGGGTCGTCTGCCTGGGACTTTGTGGGACTGGGGGTCGTCTGCGTGGGACATTCTGGGACTGGGGGGTCGTCTGCGTGGGACTTTCTGGGACTGGAGGTCGTCTGCGTGGGACGTTCTGGGACTGCCACCTGGGTGGGGGGTCGTCTGCGTGGGACATTCTTGGACTGTGGGTCAACTGCGTGGGACATTCTTGGAGTGTCTCCTGGGTGGGGGGTCGTCTGCGTGGGACATTGTCATACTGGGGGTCGTCTGCGTGGGACTTTCTGGGACTGGGGGTCGTCTGCGTGGGACTTTCTGGGACTGTCTCCTGGGTGGGGGTCGTCTGCGTGGGACTTTCTGGGACTGGGGGTCGTCTGCGTGGGACTTTCTTAGACTGTCTCCTGGGTGGGGGGTCGTCTGCGTGGGACTTTCTGGGACTGTCTCCTGGGTGGGGGTCGTACTTGTGGGACTTTCTGGGATGAGGGGTCGTCTGCGTGGGACTTTCTGGGTCTGTCTCCTGGTTGAGGGGTCGTCTGCGTGGGACTCTGTGTGACTGGGGGTCGTCTGCCTGGGACTTTCTGGGACTGGGGGGTCGTCTGCCTGGGACCTTCTGGTACTGGGGGTCGTCTGCGTGGGACTTTCTGGGACTTGGGTTCGTCTGCTTGGGACATTCTGGCACTGTCTCCTGTGTGGGTGGTCGTCTGCTTGGGACTTTCTGGGACTGGGTGTCGTCTACGTGGGACTTTCTGGGACTGTCTCCTGGGTGGGGGATCGTCTGCGTGGGACTTTCTGTGATGGGGGGTCGTCTGCGTGGGACTTTCTGGGACTGTCTCCTGGCTGAGGGGTCGTCTGTGTGGGACTTTCTGGGACTGGAGGTCGTCTGCGTGGGACGTTCTGGGACTGCCACCTGGGTGGGGGGTCGTCTGCGTGGGATATTCTTGTACTGTGGGTCGTCTGCGTGGGACATTCTGGGAGTGCCTCCTGGGTGGGGGGTCGTCTGCGTGGGACATTGTCGGACTGGGGGTCGTCTGCGTGGGACTTTCTGTGACTGTCTCCTGGGTGGGGGGTCGTCTGTTTGTGATATTCTGGGACTCTCTCCAGGGTGGGGGTCGTCTGCGTGGGACTTTCTGGGACTGGGGGTCGTCTGCGTGGGACTTTCTGGGACTTGGGGTCGTCTGCGTGGGACATTCTGGCACTGTATCCTGGGTGGCGGGTCGTCTGCTTGGGACATTCTGGGACTGGGTGTCGTCTGCGTGGGAGTTTCTGGGACTGGGGTCGTCTGCGTGGGACTTTCTTGGACTGGGGGTCGTCTGTGTGGGACTTTCCGGGACTGGAGGTCGTCTGCGTAGGACTTTCTGGTACTGGGGGTCGTCTGCGTGGGACTTTCTTGGACTGGGGGTCGTCTGCGTGGGACTTTCTGGTACTGGAGGTCGTCTGCGTGGGACTTTCTGGTACTGGGGGTCGTCTGCGTGGGACTTCCTGGGACTGTCTCCTGGGAGGGGGGGTCTTCTGTGTGGGATATTCTGGGACTGTCTCCTGGGTGGGGGGTCGTCCGCATGGGACTTTCTGGGACCGGGGGTCGTTTGCGTGGGACTTTCTGGGACTGTCTCCTGGGTGGGGGTCGTCTGCGTTGGACTTTCTAGGACTGTCTCCTGGGTGGGGGCCGTCTGCGTGGTACTTTCTGGGACTGTCTCCTGGGTGGGGGATCGTCTGCGTGGGACTTTCTGGGACTGGGGGTCGTCTGCGTGGGACTTTCTTGGACTGGGGGTCGTCTGCGTGGGACTTTCTAAGACTGGAGGTCATTCTGCGTGGGACTTTCTGGGACTGGGGGTCGTCTGCCTGGGACTTCCTGGGATTGTCTCCTGGGAGGGGGGGTCGACTGTGTGGGACTTTCTGGGACTGTCTCCTGGGTGGGGGGTCGTCTGCGTGGGACTTTCTGGGACCGGGGGTCGTCTGCGTGGGACTTTCTGGGACTGTCTCCTGGGTGGGGGTCGTCTGCTTGGGACTTTCTGGGACTGGGGGTCGTCTGCGTGGGACTTTCTGGGACTGTCTCCTGGTTGGGGGTCGACTGCGTGGGACTATCTGGGACTGTCTCCTAGGTGGGGGTCGTCCTTGTGGGACTTTCTGGGACTGGGGTTCGTCTGCGTGGGACTTTCTGGAACTGTCTCATGGGTGGGGGGTCGTCGGCGTGGGACATTCTGGGTCTGTCTCCTGGGTGGGGGGTCGTCTGCGTGGGACTCTGTGGGACTGGGGGTCGTCTTCGTGGGACTTTCTGGGACTGGGGTTCGTCTGCGTGGGACTTTCTGGGACAGTCTCCTGGCTGGGGGGTCGTCTGCGTGAGACATTCTGGGACTGGAGGTCGTCTGCGTGGGACTTTCTGTGTCTGCCACCTTGGTGGGGGGTCATCTGCGTGGGACATACTTGGACTGTGTGTCGTCTGCGTGGGACATTCTGGGAGTGTCTCCTTGGTGGGGGGTCGTCTGCGTGGGACTTTGTCGGACTGGGGGTCGTCTGCGTGGGACTTTCTGGGACTGGGGGTCGTCTGCGTGGGACTTTCTTTGACTGTCTCCTGGGTGGGGGGTCGTCTGTTTGGGACATTCTGGGACTGTCTCCACGGTGGGGGGTTCGTCTTCGTGGGACTTTCTGTGACAGGGGGTCGTCTGCGTGGGACTTTCTGGGACTGTGGGTCGTCTGCGTGGGTCTTTTTGGGACTGTCTCCTGTGTAAGGGGTCGTCTGCGTGGGACTTTCTGGGACTGGGGTTCTTCTTCGTGGGACTTGTTGGGACTGTCTCCTGGGTGGGGGGTCGTCTGTTTGGGAATTTCTAGGACTGTCTACTGTGTGGGGGGTTGTCTGCGTGGGACATTCTGGGACTTGGGATCGTCTGCGTGGGACTTTCTTGGACTGGGGGTCGTCTGCGTGGGAGTTTCTGGGACTGGAGGTCGTCTGCGTGGGACTTTCTGGGACTGGGGGTCGTCTGCGTGGGTACTTTCTGGGACTGGGGGTTCACTGCGTGGGACTTTCTGGGACTGTCTCCTGGGAGGGGGTCGTCTGTTTGTGACTTTCTGGGACTATCTCCTGGGTGGCGGGTCGTCTGCGTGGGACTTTCTCTGACTGGGGGTCGTCTGCGTGGGACTTTCTGGGACTGTCTCCTGTGTGGGGGGTCGTATGCGTGGGACTTTCTGGAACTGTCTTCTGGGTGGGGGCCGTCTGCGTGGGAATTTCTGGGACTGGGGGTCGTCTGCGTGGGACTTTCTGGGACTGGGGGTCGTCTGTGTTGGACTTTCTGGGACTGTCTCCTGGGTGGGGGGTCGTCTGCGTGGGACATTCTGGGTCTGTCTACTGGGTGGGGGGTCGTCTGCGTGGGACTTTGTGGGACTGGGGTTCGTCTGCGTGGGACTTTCTGGGACTCTCTCCTGGCTGGGGGGGCGTCTGCGTGGGACTTTCTGGGACTGTCTCCTGCGTATGGGATTGTCTGCGTGGCATTTCTAGGATTGGGGGTCGTCTACGTGGGACTTTCTGGGACTGGGGGCTCGTCTGCGTAGGACTTTCTGGGACTGGGGCTCGTCTGCGTGGGACTTTCTTGGACTGGGGTTCGTCTGCGTGCGACTTTCTGGGACTGGGGGTCGTCTGCGTGGGACTTTCTGTGACTGTCTCCTAGGTGGGGGGTCGTCTGTTTGGGACATACTGGGACTGTCTCCAGGGCGGGGTCGTCTTCGTGGGACTTTCTGGGACTGGGGGTCGTCTGCGTGGTACTTTCTGGGACTGTCTCCTGGGTGGGGGTCGTCCTTGTGGGACTTTCTGGGACTGGGGGTTGTCTGCGTGGGACTTTCTGGGACTGGGGGTCGTCTGCGTGGGACTTTCCGGGTCTGGAGGTCGTCTGCGTAGGACTTTCTGGTACTGGGGGTCGTCTGCGTGGGACTTTCTTGGACTGGGGGTCGTCTGCGTGGGACTTTCTGGGACTGGAGGTCGTCTGCGTGGGACTTTCTGGTACTGGGGGTTGTCTGCTTGGGACTTCCTGGGACTGTCTCCTGGGAGGGGGGGTCGACTGTGTGGGATATTCTGGGACTGTCTCCTGGGTGGGGGGTCGTCCGCATTGGACTTTCTGGGACCGGGGGTCGTTTGCGTGGGACTTTCTGGGACTGTCTCCTGGGTGGGGGTCGTCTGCGTTGGACTTTCTGGGACTGTCTCCTGGGTGGGGGCCGTCTGCGTGGTACTTTCTGGGACTGTCTCCTGGGTGGGGGATCGTCTGCGTGGGACTTTCTGGGACTGGGGGTCGTCTGCGTGGGACTTTCTTGGACTGGGGGTCGTCTGCACGGGACTTTCTAAGACTGGAGGTCTTCTGCGTGGGACTTTCTGGGACTGGGGGTCGTCTGCCTGGGACTTCCTGGGATTGTCTCCTGGGAGGGGGGGTCGACTGTGTGGGACTTTCTGGGACTGTCTCCTGGGTGGGGGGTCGTCTGCGTGGGACTTTCTGGGACCGGGGGTCGTCTGCGTGGGACTTTCTGGGACTGTCTCCTGGGTGGGGGTCGTCTGCTTGGGACTTTCTGGGACTGGGGCTCGTCTGCGTGGGACTTTCTGGGACTGTCTCCTGGTTGGGGGTCGACTGCGTGGGACTATCTGGGACTGTCTCCTAGGTGGGGGTCGTCCTTGTGGGACTTTCTGGGACTGGGGGTCGTCTGCGTGGGACTTTCTGGAACTGTCTCATGGGTGGGGGGTCGTCGGCGTGGGACATTCTGGGTCTGTCTCCTGGGTGGGGGGTCGTCTGCGTGGGACTCTGTGGGACTGGGGGTCGTCTTCGTGGGACTTTCTGGGACTGGGGTTCGTCTGCGTGGGACTTTCTGGGACAGTCTCCTGGCTGGGGGGTCGTCTGCGTGAGACATTCTGGGACTGGAGGTCGTCTGCGTGGGACTTTCTGTGTCTGCCACCTTGGTGGGGGGTCATCTGCGTGGGACATACTTGGACTGTGTGTCGTCTGCGTGGGACATTCTGGGAGTGTCTCCTTGGTGGGGGGTCGTCTGCGTGGGACTTTGTCGGACTGGGGGTCGTTTGCGTGGGACTTTCTGGGACTGGGGGTCGTCTGCGTGGGACTTTCTTTGACTGTCTCCTGGGTGGGGGGTCGTCTGTTTGGGACATTCTGGGACTGTCTCCACGGTGGGGGGTTCGTCTTCGTGGGACTTTCTGTGACAGGGGGTCGTCTGCCTGGGACTTTCTGGGACTGTGGGTCGTCTGCGTGGGTCTTTTTGGGACAGTCTCCTGTGTGAGGGGACGTCTGCGTGGGACTTTCTGGGACTGGGGTTCGTCTTCGTGGGACTTGTTGGGACTGTCTCCTGGGTGGGGGGTCGTCTGTTTGGGAATTTCTAGGACTGTCTACTGTGTGGGGGGTTGTCTGCGTGGGACATTCTGGGACTGGGGATCGTCTGCGTGGGACTTTCTTGGACTGGGGGTCGTCTGCGTGGGACTTTCTGGGACTGGAGGTCGTCTGCGTGGGACTTTCTGGGACTGGGGGTCGTCTGCGTGGGTACTTTCTGGGACTGGGGGTTCACTGCGTGGGACTTTCTGGGACTGTCTCCTGGGTGGGGGCCGTCTGCGTGGTACTTTCTGGGACTGTCTCCTGGGTGGGGGATCGTCTGCGTGGGACTTTCTGGGACTGGGGGTCGTCTGCGTGGGACTTTCTTGGACTGGGGGTCGTCTGCGTGGGACTTTCTAAGACTGGAGGTCTTCTGCGTGGGACTTTCTGGGACTGGGGGTCGTCTGCCTGGGACTTCCTGGGATTGTCTCCTGGGAGGGGGGGTCGACTGTGTGGGACTTTCTGGGACTGTCTCCTGGGTGGGGGGTCGTCTGCGTGGGACTTTCTGGGACCGGGGGTCGTCTGCGTGGGACTTTCTGGGACTGTCTCCTGGGTGGGGGTCGTCTGCTTGGGACTTTCTGGGACTGGGGGTCGTCTGCGTGGGACTTTCTGGGACTGTCTCCTGGTTGGGGGTCGACTGCGTGGGACTATCTGGGACTGTCTCCTAGGTGGGGGTCGTCCTTGTGGGACTTTCTGGGACTGGGGGTCGTCTGCGTGGGACTTTCTGGAACTGTCTCATGGGTGGGGGGTCGTCGGCGTGGGACATTCTGGGTCTGTCTCCTGGGTGGGGGGTCGTCTGCGTGGGACTCTGTGGGACTGGGGGTCGTCTTCGTGGGACTTTCTGGGACTGGGGTTCGTCTGCGTGGGACTTTCTGGGACAGTCTCCTGGCTGGGGGGTCGTCTGCGTGAGACATTCTGGGACTGGAGGTCGTCTGCGTGGGACTTTCTGTGTCTGCCACCTTGGTGGGGGGTCATCTGCGTGGGACATACTTGGACTGTGTGTCGTCTGCGTGGGACATTCTGGGAGTGTCTCCTTGGTGGGGGGTCGTCTGCGTGGGACTTTGTCGGACTGGGGGTCGTCTGCGTGGGACTTTCTGGGACTGGGGGTCGTCTGCGTGGGACTTTCTTTGACTGTCTCCTGGGTGGGGGGTCGTCTGTTTGGGACATTCTGGGACTGTCTCCACGGTGGGGGGTTCGTCTTCGTGGGACTTTCTGTGACAGGGGGTCGTCTGCGTGGGACTTTCTGGGACTGTGGGTCGTCTGCGTGGGTCTTTTTGGGACAGTCTCCTGTGTGAGGGGACGTCTGCGTGGGACTTTCTGGGACTGGGGTTCGTCTTCGTGGGACTTGTTGGGACTGTCTCCTGGGTGGGGGGTCGTCTGTTTGGGAATTTCTAGGACTGTCTACTGTGTGGGGGGTTGTCTGCGTGGGACATTCTGGGACTGGGGATCGTCTGCGTGGGACTTTCTTGGACTGGGGGTCGTATGCGTGGGACTTTCTGGGACTGGAGGTCGTCTGCGTGGGACTTTCTGGGACTGGGGGTCGTCTGCGTGGGTACTTTCTGGGACTGGGGGTTCACTGCGTGGGACTTTCTGGGACTGTCTCCTGGGAGGGGGTCGTCTGTTTGTGACTTTCTGGGACTATCTCCTGGGTGGCGGGTCGTCTGCGTGGGACTTTCTCTGACTGGGGGTCGTCTGCGTGGGACTTTCTGGGACTGTCTCCTGTGTGGGGGGTCGTCTGCGTGGGACTTTCTGGGACTGTCTTCTGGGTGGGGGCCGTCTGCGTGGGAATTTCTGGGACTGGGGGTCGTCTGCGTGGGACTTTCTGGGACTGGGGGTCGTCTGCGTGGGACTTTCTTGGACTGGGGGTCGTCTGCGTGGGACTTTCTAAGACTGGAGGTCTTCTGCGTGGGACTTTCTGGGACTGGGGTTCGTCTGCCTGGGACTTCCTGGGATTGTCTCCTGGGTGGGGGGGTCGACTGTGTGGGACTTTCTGGGACTGTCTCCTGGGTGGGGGGTCGTCTGCGTGGGACTTTCTGGGACCGGGGGTCGTCTGCGTGGGACTTTCTGGGACTGTCTCCTGGGTGGGGGTCGTCTGCTTGGGACTTTCTGGGACTGGGGGTCGTCTGCGTGGGACTTTCTGGGACTGTCTCCTGGTTGGGGGTCGACTGCGTGGGACTATCTGGGACTGTCTCCTAGGTGGGGGTCGTCCTTGTGGGACTTTCTGGGACTGGGGGTCGTCTGCGTGGGACTTTCTGGAACTGTCTCATGGGTGGGGGGTCGTCGGCGTGGGACATTCTGGGTCTGTCTCCTGGGTGGGGGGTCGTCTGCGTGGGACTCTGTGGGACTGGGGGTCGTCTTCGTGGGACTTTCTGGGACTGGGGTTCGTCTGCGTGGGACTTTCTGGGACAGTCTCCTGGCTGGGGGGTCGTCTGCGTGAGACATTCTGGGACTGGAGGTCGTCTGCGTGGGACTTTCTGTGTCTGCCACCTTGGTGGGGGGTCATCTGCGTGGGACATACTTGGACTGTGTGTCGTCTGCGTGGGACATTCTGGGAGTGTCTCCTTGGTGGGGGGTCGTCTGCGTGGGACTTTGTCGGACTGGGGGTCGTCTGCGTGGGACTTTCTGGGACTGGGGGTCGTCTGCGTGGGACTTTCTTTGACTGTCTCCTGGGTGGGGGGTCGTCTGTTTGGGACATTCTGGGACTGTCTCCACGGTGGGGGGTTCGTCTTCGTGGGACTTTCTGTGACAGGGGGTCGTCTGCGTGGGACTTTCTGGGACTGTGGGTCGTCTGCGTGGGTCTTTTTGGGACAGTCTCCTGTGTGAGGGGACGTCTGCGTGGGACTTTCTGGGACTGGGGTTCGTCTTCGTGGGACTTGTTGGGACTGTCTCCTGGGTGGGGGGGTCGTCTGTTTGGGAATTTCTAGGACTGTCTACTGTGTGGGGGGTTGTCTGCGTGGGACATTCTGGGACTGGGGATCGTCTGCGTGGGACTTTCTTGGACTGGGGGTCGTATGCGTGGGACTTTCTGGGACTGGAGGTCGTCTGCGTGGGACTTTCTGGGACTGGGGGTCGTCTGCGTGGGTACTTTCTGGGACTGGGGGTTCACTGCGTGGGACTTTCTGGGACTGTCTCCTGGGAGGGGGTCGTCTGTTTGTGACTTTCTGGGACTATCTCCTGGGTGGCGGGTCGTCTGCGTGGGACTTTCTCTGACTGGGGGTCGTCTGCTTGGGACTTTCTGGGACTGTCTCCTGTGTGGGGGGTCGTCTGCGTGGGACTTTCTGGGACTGTCTTCTGGGTGGGGGCCGTCTGCGTGGGAATTTCTGGGACTGGGGGTCGTCTGCGTGGGACTTTCTGGGACTGGGGGTCGTCTGTGTGGGACTTTCTGGGACTGTCTCCTGGGTGGGGGGTCGTCTGCGTGGGACATTCTGGGTCTGTCTACTGGGTGGGGGGTCGTCTGCGTGGGACTTTGTGGGACTGGGGGTCGTCTGCGTGGGACTTTCTGGGACTCTCTCCTGGCTGGGGGGTCGTCTGCGTGGGACTTTCTGGGACTGTCTCCTGCGTATGGGATTGTCTGCGTGGCATTTCTAGGATTGGGGGTCGTCTACGTGGGACTTTCTGGGACTGGGGGGTCGTGTGCGTAGGACTTTCTGGGACTGGGTCTCGTCTGCGTGGGACTTTCTTGGACTGGGGTTCGTCTGCGTGCGACTTTCTGGGACTGGGGGTCGTCTGCGTGGGACTTTCTGTGACTGTCTCCTAGGTGGGGGGTCGTCTGTTTGGGACATACTGGGACTGTCTCCAGGGCGGGGTCGTCTTCGTGGGACTTTCTGGGACTGGGGGTCGTCTGCGTGGTACTTTCTGGGACTGTCTCCTGGGTGGGGGTCGTCCTTGTGGGACTTTCTGGGACTGGGGGTTGTCTGCGTGGGACTTTCTGGGACTGTCTCCTGGGTGGGGGCTCGTCGGCATGGGACATTCTGTGTCTGTCTCCTCGGTGGGGGGTCGTTTGCGTGGGACTCTGTGGGACTGGGGGTCGTCTTCGTGGGACTTTCTGGGACTGGTGTTCGTCTGCGTGGGACTTTCTGGGACAGTCTCCTGGCTGGGGGGTCGTCTGCGTGAGACTTTCTGGGACTGGAGGTCGTCTGCGTGGGACATTCTGGGACTGTCTCCTGGGTGGGGGGTCGTCTGCGTGGGACTTTCTGGGACTTGGGGGTCGTCTGCGTGGGACTTTGTGGGACTGGGGGTCGTCTGCGTGGGACTTTCTGGGACTGGGGCTCGTCTTCGTGGGACTTTCTGGGACTGTCTCGTGGGTGGAGGGTCGTCTGCGTGGGACTTTCTGGGACTGTGGGTCGTCTGCGTGGGACTAAGGCAGTTTCACACAAGAGCCCGGCGTATTCGGCTTGTAGCAAGCTGAGATTGCTTGTAAGGCAGTTTTGAAAAAAAGAGACAAGAGATGTCGTTTAGTAGCAGCCTGAGATTGCTTTGAAGTCAGTTTTCACAAAAGAGCCAAGAGAAGTCGACTCGAGACACCTGGGATTGCTTGTAAGGCAATTTGCACAAAAGTGCAAGGAGAATTCGGCTTGCAGCCGCCTGAGATTGCTTTTAAGGCATTTGTCACAATAGAACCAAAAGAATTCGGCTTTTAGCAGACTGAGATTGCTTGTAAGGCAGTTACCACAAAAGAGCCAGCAGAAATCGGCACGTAGCCGCCTGGGATTGCTTTAAAGGCAATTGGCACAAAAAGTCAGGAGAACTGTCCTGGCGGCAGCCTGAGATTCCTTGTAAGGCAGTTGTCACAAAAGAGACAGGAGATGTCGATTTGTAGCGGCGTGAGATTGCTTGCAAGGCAGTTTCCCAAAAGAGCCAGGCGTATTCGGCTTGTAGAAGCCTGAGATTGCTTGTAAGGCATTTTTTAAAAAAGAGACAAAAGATGTCGTTTTGTAGCAATCTGACATTGCTTTATGGCAGTTTTTACAAAAGAGACAAGATATGTCGTTTTGTAGCAGCCTGATATTACTTGTAAGGCAGTTTTCACAAAAGACCCAAGAGAAGTCGGCCCTGAGCAGACTGGCATTGCTTGTAAGGCAGTTGAAACAAAAGCGCCTGGAGAAATCGGCTCGTAGCCGCCTGGGATTGCTTGTAAGGCAATTGGCACAAAAAAGCCAGGAGAATTGGGATTGCTGCAGCCGGAGATTGCTTGTAAGCCAATTGTCACAATAGAACCAGGAGAATTCGGCTTGAAGCAGCCTGAGATTGCTTGTAAGGCAGTTACCACAAAAGAGCCAGAAGAAATCGGCACGTAGCCGCCTGGGATTGCTTTTAAGGCAATTGGCACAAAAAGTCAGGAGAACTTTGCTGGCGGCAGACTGAGATTGCTAGTAAGACAGTTGTCACAAAAGAGACAGGAGATATCGATTTGTAGCGGACTGATATTACTTGTAAGGCAGATTTCACAAAAGATCCAAGAGAATTCGGCTCGTAGCAGCCTGACATTGCTTGTAAGGAAGTTTTCACAAAAGCGCATGGAGAATTCGGCTTGTAGCAGCATGAGATTACTTGTAAGGCAGTTTTCACAAAAGAGCCAAGAGAAGTCGGCTCGTAGCAGCCTGACATTGCTTGTAAGGCAGTTGTTACAAAAGCGCCACAGAATTCGGCTTGTAGCAGCCTGAGATTACTTGTAAGGCAGTTGCCACAAAAGAGCCAGGAGAAATCGGCTCGTAGCGGCCTGGGATCCCTTGTATGTCAATTCGCACAAAAGAGCCAGGAGAATTCATATTGCTGCAGCCTGAGATTTCTTCTAAGGCAGTTGCCACAAAAGATACAGAAGGTGTCGTTTTGTAGCAGCCTGATATTACTTGTAAGGCAGTTTTCACAAAAGAGCCAAGAGAAGTCGGCTCGTAGCAGCCTGACATTTCTTGTAAGGCAGTTGTCACAAAAGCGCAACGAGAATTCGGCTTGTAGCAGCCTGAGATTTCTTGTAAGGCAGTTGCCACAAAAGGGCCAGGAGAAATCGGCTCGTAGCCACCTGGGATTGCTTGTAAGGCAATTCGCACAAAAAGCCAGGAGAATTCATATTGCTTCAGCCTGAGAATTCTTGTAAGGCAGATGCCACAAATGAAACAGGATAAATCGCTTCGTAGCAGCCTGGGATTGCTTATAAGTCAATTGGCAATAAAAGTCATGAGAATTAGACAAGCGGCAGACTGAGATTGTCTGTAAGGCAGTTGTCACAAAAGACCCAGGATATGTCGATTTGTAGCGGCCTGAGATTGCTTGTAAGGCAGTTTCACAAAAGAGCCAGACGTATTCAGCTTGTAGCAGGCTAAGATTGCTTGTAAGGCTGTTTTTAAAAAAAAGAGACAAGAGATGTCGTTTTGTAGCAGCCTGAGATTGCTTTTAAGGCAGTTTTCACAAAAGAGACAAGAGAAGTCGGCTCGTAGATGACTGGGATTGCTTGTAAGGCAATTTGAACAAAAGAGCCAGGAGAATTCGGCTTGCAGCAGCCTGAGATTGCTTGTAAGGCAGTTGCCACAAATGAGCCAGGAGAAATCGGCTCGTAGCCGACTGGGATTGATTGTAAGGCATTTGGCACAAAAAGCCAGGAGAATTGGGATTGCTGCAGCCTGAGATTGCTTGTAAGGCAGTTGTCACAATAGAACCAGGAGAATTCGGCTTGTAGCGGCCTGAGATTGCTTGTAAGGCAGTTTCACCAAAGAGACAGGAGATATCGTTTTGTAGCAGCCTGATATTACTTGTAAGGCAGTTTTCACAAAAGAGCCAAGAGAAGTCGGCTCGTAGCAGCCTGACATTGCTTGTAAGGCAGTTGTCACAAAAGCGCCAGGAGAATTCGGCTTGTAGCAGCCTGAGATTTATTCTAAGGCAGTTTTCACAAAAGACCCATGAGAAGTCGGCTCGTAGCAGCCTGACATTGCTTGTAAGGCAGTTGTCACAAAAGCGCCAGGAGAATTCGGCTTGAATCAGCCTGAGATTTATTCTAAGGCAGTTTTCACAAAAGACCCAAGAGAAGTCGGCTCGTAGCAGCCTGACATTGCTTTTAAGGCAGTTGTCACAAAAGCGCCAGGAGAAATCGGCTTGTAGCAGCCTGAGATTTCTTGTAAGGCATTTGCCACAAAAGATACAGTAGAAATCGTCTCGTAGCCGCCTGGGATGTCTTGTAAGGACATTCGCACAAAAAGCCAGGAGAATTCATATTGCTGCAGCCTGAGAATGCTTGTAAGGCAGTTGTCACAAAAGAGCCTGGAGATGTCAATTTCTAGCAACCTGGGATTGCTTGTAAGGCAATTGGCACAAAAGTCAGGAGAATTGGACTAGCGGCAGCCTGAGATTACTTGTAAGGCAGTTGCCACAAAAGAGCCAGGATATGTCGATTTGTAGCGGCCTGAGATTGCTTGTAAGGCATTTTTAAACAAAAGAGACAGGAGATATCGTTTTGTAGCAGTCTGAGATTGTTTTTAATGCAGTTTTCACAAAAGAGCCAAGAGAAGTCGGTTCGTAGACGCCTGGGATTGCTTGTAAGGCAATTTGCACAAAAGAGCCAGGAGAATTCGGCTTGCAGCAGCCTGAGATTGCTTGTAAGGCAGTTGCCATAAATGAGCCAGGAGAAATCGGCTCGTAGCCGCCTGGGATTGCTTGTAAGGCAATTGGCAAAAAAACTAGGAGAATTGGATTGCTGCAGCATGAGATTGCTTGTAAGGCAGTTGTCACAATAGAACCAGGAGAATTCGGCATGTAGCCATCTGAGATTGCTTTTAAGGCAATTGGCACAAAAAGTCAGAACTGTCCTGGAGGCAGCCTGAGATTGCTTGTAAGGCAGTTGTCACAAAAGAGACAGGAGATGTCGATTTGTAGCGGCCTGAGATTGCTTGCAAGGCAGTTTCACAAAAGAGCAAAGCATATTCGGCTTCTATCGGCCTGAGATTGCTTGTAAGGCAGTTTCACAAAAGAGACAGGAGAAGTCGTTTTGTAGCAGCCTGATATTACTTGTAAAGCCGTTTTCACAAAAGAGCCAAGAAAAGCCGGCTAGTAGACGCCTGGGATTGCTTGTAAGGCAGTTTCACAAAAGAGCCGGCGTATTCGGCTTGTAGCAGTCTGAGATTGCTTGTAAGGCAGTTTTTAAAAAAAGAGACAAGAGATGTCGTTTTGTAGCAGCCTGAGATTGCTTTTAAGGCAGTTTTCACAAAAGAGACAAGAGAAGTCGGCTCGTAGACGCCTGGGATTGCTTGTAAGGCAATTGGCACAAAAAGCCAGGAGAATTGGGATTGCTGCAGCCTGAGATTGCTTGTAAGGCAGTTGTCACAAAAGACACAAGAGAAGTCGACTCGTAGCAGCCTGACATTGATTCTAAGGCAGTTGTCACAAAAGAGCCTGGAGAATTCGGCTTATAGCAGCCTGAGATGGCTTGTAAGGCAGTTGCCACAAAAGAGCCAGGAAAAATCGGCACGCAGTCGCCTGCGATTGTTTTTAATGCAATTGGCACAAGAAGTCAGGAGAATTTGGCTAGCGGCAGCCTGATATTGCTTGTAAGGCAATTGTCACAAAAGGGAGAGGAGATGTCGATTTGTAGCGGCCTGAGTTTGCTTGCAAGGCAGTTTTCACAAACGAGCCAAGAGAAGTCGGCTAGTAGCATCCTGATTTTGCTTGTAAGGCAGTTGTCACAAATGAGCCAGGAGAAATCGCCTCGTAGCCGCCTGGGATTGCTTGTAAGGCAATTGGCACAAAAAGCCAAGTGAATTGGGATTGCTGCAGCCTGAGATTGCTTGAAAGGCAGTTTTCATAAAAGAGCAAAGAGAAGTCGGCTAGTAGCCGCATAGGATTGGTTGTAAGGCAGTTGTCAGAAAAGAGCCAGGATAGGTTGATTTGTAGCGGCCTGAGATTGCTTGCAAGGCAGTTTTCACAAAAGTGCCAAGAGAAGTCGTCTAGTAGCATCCTGATTTTGCTTGTAAGTCAATTGGCACAAAAAGTCAATAGAATTGGGCTAGCGGCAGCCTGAGATTGTTGTAAGGCTGTTGTCACAAAAGAGCCATGATATGTCGATTTGTAGCGGCCTGAGATTCCATGTAAGGCAGTTTCACAAAAGAGCCAGGCGTATTCGGCTTGTAGCTGTCTGAGAATGCTTGTAAGGCAGTTTTCACAAAAGAGACAGGAGAAGTCGTTTTGTAGCAGCCTCTGAATGCTTGTAAGGCAATTTTCACAAAAGAGCCAAGATAAGTCAGCTCGTAGCAGTCTGACATTGCTTGTAAGGCAGTTGTCAAAAAAGAGCCAGAAGAATTCGTCTTGTAGCTAACTGAGATTGCTTGTAAGGCAGTTGCCACAACAGAGCCAGGAGAAATAGGCTCGTAGCCGCATGGGATTGCTTGAAAGGCAATTGGCACAAAAAGCCAGGAGAATTGGGCTTTTAGCAGCCTGAGAATGCTTGTAAGGCAGATCCTACAAATGATCTAGGAGAAGTCGGCTCGTAGCAGCCTGACATTGCTTGTAAGGCACTTACAACAAAAGAGCCAGGTGAAATCGGCACGTAACCGCCTGGGATTGCTTTTAAGGCAATTGGCTCAAAAAGTGAGGAGAATTAGGCTAGCGGCAGCGTGATATTGCTTGTAAGGCAGTTGTCACAAAAGAGACAGGATATGTCGATTTGTAGCGGCATGAGATTGCTTGCAAGCAGTTTCCCAAAAGAGCCAGGCGTTTTCACCTTGTAGCAGGCTGAGATTGCTTGTAAGGCAGTTTTCACAAAAGATCCAAGAAAAGTCGGCTGGTAGAAGCCTGAGGTTGCTTGTAAGGCAGTTGCCACAAAAGAGCCAGGAGAATTGGGCTTGCTGCAGCCTGAGATTCGTTGTAATGTAGTTTTCACAAAAGAGCCAGAAGAAATCGGCTCGTAGCCGCCTGGGATTATTTGTAAGGCAATTGGCACAAAAAGCCAGGAGAATTGGGCTTGTAGCAGCCTGAGAATGCTTGTAAGACAGATGCCACATATGAGCCAGGAGAAAACGGTTCGTAGCAGCCTGGGATTGCTTGTAAGGCAATTGGCACAAAAAGTCAGCAGAATTGGACTAGCTGCAGCCTGAGATTGCTTGTAAGGCAGTTGTCACAAAAGAGCCAGGATATGACGATTTGTAGCAGCCTGAGACTGCTTGTAAGGCAGTTTTCACAAAAGAGCCAAGAGAAGTCGGCTCGTAGCCGCCTGGGATTGCTTGTAAGGCAATTGGCACAATAAATCAGGAGAATTGGGCTTGGAGCAGCCTGAGAAGGCTTGTAAGGCAGATGCCACAAATGAGCCAGGAGAAATCGGTTCGTAGCCGCCTCGAATTGCTTGTAAGGCAATTGGCACAAAAAGCCAGGAGAATTGGGATTGCTGCAGTCTGAGATTGCTTGTAAGGCAGTTTTTACAAAAGAGACAGGATATGTCGATTTGTAGCGGCCTGAGATTGCTTGCAAGGCAGTTTCACAAAAGAGACAGGCGTATTCGTCTTGTAGCAGGCTGAGATTGCTTGTTAGGCAGTTTTCACAAAAGAGACAGGAGTTGTGGGTTTGTAGCAGCCTGAGATTGCTTGTAAGGCAGTTTTCACAAAAGAGCCAAGAGAATTCGGCTCGTAGCATCCTGATTTTGCTTGTAAGGCAGTTGTCACAAGAGAGCCAGGAGAATTCGTCTTGTAGCAGCCTGAGATTGCTTGTAAGGCAGTTGCCACAAAAGAGTCAGGAGAAATCGGCTCGTAGCCGCCTGGGATTGCTTGGAAGGCAATTGGCACAAAAAGCCAAAAGTGTTGGGGTTGATGCAGCCTGAGATGGCTTGTAAGTCAGTTTTCACAAGGAAAAGTCGGCTCGTAGCAGCCTGAAATTGCTTGTAAGGCAGTTGCCAAAAAAGAGCCAGTAGAAATCGGTTTGTAGCAGCCTGAGTTTGCTTGTAAGCCACTTGTCATAGAAGAGCCAGGCGTAGTCGGCCCGTAGCATCCTGAGATTGCTTGTAAGGCAGTTCTCACAAAAGAGCCAGGAGAATTCATCTTGTAGAGGCCTGAGATTGCTTGTAAGGCAGTTGCCACAAAAGAGCCAGGTGAAATACGCTCGTAGCAGCCTGGGATTACTTGTAAGGCAATTGGCAAAAAAAGCCAGGAGAATTGGGCTTGCTGCAGCCTGAGATTGCTTGTAAGGCAGTTGCCACAAAAGAGAAAGGCGTAGTCAGCTTGTAGCAGCCTGAGATTTCTTGTAAGGCAGTTGTCACGAAAGAGCCAGGAGATCGATTTGTAGCAGCCTGCGATTGCTTGCAAGGCATTTGTCATAAAAGAGCCAGGCGTAGTCGGCTCGTAGCAGCCTGAGATTGCTTGGAAGTATGTTGGCACAAAAGAGGCAGGAGAAATCGTCTTGTAGCAGCCTGAGATCCTTTGTAAGACAGTTTTCACAAATAGCCCGGAGAAATCGGCCCATAGAAGCAGGAGATTGCTTGTAAGGCAGTAGTCAAAAAAGAGCAAGCAGGTGTAGGCTTGTAGCGGACTCAGATTAATGTAAGGCAATTTCCACAAATGTCCCAGGAGAACCGGCTCGTAGAACCTGAGATTTCGTGTAAGGCAGTTTACACAAAAAGCCAGGAGAAGTGGGCTCATAGCAGCTTGGGATTGCTTGTAAGGCAATTGGCACAAAAGAATCAGGCCTAGTCGGCTTGTATCAGCTTGAGATTGCTTGTAAGGCAGTTGTCAAAAAAGAGACAGGCGTAGTCAGTTTGTAGCAGTCTGAGATTGCTTGTAAGTCAGTTGTCAAAAAAGAGCCAGGAGATCGATTTGTAGCAGCCTGGTATTTCTTGTAAGGCAGTTGCCACAAAAGAGCCAGTTGAAATAGGCTCGTATCAGCCTGGGATTGCTTGTAAGGCAGTTGTCACAAATGAGCCAGGAGATGTCGATATTAGCAGCCTGAGAATGCTTGTAAGGCTGTTGCCAAAAAAGAGCCAGGTGAAATAGGTTCGTAGCATCCTGGGATTGCTTGTAAGTAAATTTGCACAAAGAGCCTTAAGAATGGGCTTGCTGTAGCCTGAGATTCCTTGTAAGGCTGTTGTCACAAATGAGCCAGGAGATTTCGATTTGTAGCAAGCTGAGATTTCTTGTAAGGCAGTTGTCTCAAAAGAGACAGGCGTAGTAGTCTTGTGGCAGCCTGAGATTGCTTGTAATGCAGTTACCACATAAGAGCAAGCAGGTGTAGTCTTGTAGCAGCCTGAGATTGCTTGAAAGGCAATTTTCACAAAATATCCAGGAGAAGCGGCTCGTAGAAGCCTGAGATTGTTTTTAATGCAATTCGCACAAAAGCTGCCTAAGATTGCTTGTAAGGCAGTTTTCACAAAAGAGCCAGTTGATGACGAATTGTAGCAGCCTGAGATTATGTGTAAAACAGTTGGCACAAAAGGGCCAGGCGTAGTCGTCTTGTAGCAGCCTGAGATTGCCTGTAAGGCAAAAGCCACAAAAGAGCAAGGAGATCGATTTGTAGCAGCCTGAGATTGCTTGTAAGGCAGTTGTCATAGAAGATCCAGGCGAAGTTGGCTCGTAGCAGCCTGATATTGCTTGGAAGGCAGTTGGCACAAAAGAGGCAGGAGAAATCGACTTGTAGCAGCCGGAGAACCTTTGTAAGACAATTTTCACAAATTGCCTGGAGAAGTCGGCCCATAACAGCGGGAGATTGCTTGTAAGGGAGTTGTCAAAAAAGAGTCAGCAGGTGTAAGTTTGTAGCAGACTGAGATTGCTTGAAAGGCAATTTTCACAAATGTACCAGGAGAACCGGCTCGTAGAAGCCTGAGATTGCGTGTAAGGCAATTTTCACAAAAAGCCAGGAGAAACGGGCTCGTAGCTGCGTGGAATTGCTTGTAATGAAATTGGCAGAAAAATCCAGGAGAATTGGGCTTGCTGCTGTGATTGCATGTAAGAAAGTTGCTACAAAAGAGCCAGGCGTATTCGGATTGTAGAAGCCTGAGATTGCTTGTAAGGCAGTTTTCACAAGAGAGCCAAGAGAAGTCGGCTCGGAGCAGCCTGACATTGCTTGTAAGGCAGTTGTCACAAAAGAGCCAGGAGAATTCGGCTTGTAGCAGCCTGAGATTGCTTGTAAGGCAGTTGCCACAAAAGAGCCAGAAGAAATCAGCCCGTAGCAGCCTGTGATTACTTGTGAGGCAATTGGCAAACAAGCCAGTAGAATTAGGCTTGCTGCACCCTGAGATTGCTTGTAAGGCCAGGCGTAGACGGCTTGTAGCAGTCTGAGATTGCTTTTAAGGCATTTGTCACAAAAGAGCCAGGAGATAACGGCTCGTAGAAGCCTGAGATTGCTTTTAACCAGTTGTCACAAAAGAGCCAGGAGAATTCGGCTTGTAGCAGCCTGAGATTGCTTGAAAGGCAGTTGCCACAAAAGAGCCAGGAGAAATCCGCTAGTAGCAGCCTGGGATGGCTTGTAAGGCAATTGGCACAAAAGAGCCAGGAGATCGGCTCGTAGCAACCTGAGATTGCTTGTAAGGCAGTTGTCATAGAAGAGACAGGCTCGTAGCAGCCTGAGATTGCTTGGAAGGCAGTTGGCAGTATAGAGGCAGGAGAAATCGGCTTGTAGCAACCTGAGATCCTTTGTAAGACAGTTTTCACAAATTGCCCGATGAAGTCGGCCCACAGCAGCCTGAGATTGCTTGTAAGGCAGTTTTCACAGAAGAGCCAGCAGGTGTAGGCTTGTATCAGCCTGAGATTGTTGTAAGGCAGTTTTCACAAAAGAGCCAGGATATGTCGTTTTGTAGCAGCCTGAGACTGCTTGTAAAGCAGTTGCCACAAAAGAGCCAGGCGTATTCGGCTTGTAGCAGCCTGAGATTTCTTGTAAGGCAGTTTTCACAAAAGTCTTAAGAGAAATCGGATCGTAGCAGCCTTACATTGCTTGTAAGGCAGTTATCACAAAAGAGCCAGTAGAATTCGTCTTGTACCAGCCTGAGATTGCTTGTAAGGCAGTCGCCACAAAAGAGCCTTGAGAAATCGGCTCATAGCAGCCTGGGATTTCTTGTAAGGCAAGGAGATTGCTTGTAATGCAGTTGTCTTAAAAGTGCCAGCAGGTGTAGGCTTGTAGAAGAATGAGATTGCTTGTAAGGCAATTTTCACAAATCTCCCAGGAGAACCGGCTTGTAGAATCCTAAGATTGCGTGTAAGGCACTTTCCACAAAAAGCCAGGAGAAACGGGCTCGTAGCAGCCTGAGATTGCTTGTAAGGCAGGTGTCACAAAACCGCCAGGCGTATTCGGCTTGTAGCAGCCTGAGATTGCTTGTAAGGCTGTTTTCACAAATGAGCCAGGAGAATTCGGCTCGTAGCAGCCTGGGATTGCTTGTAAGGCAATTGTCACAAAAAGCCAGGAGAATTGGACTTGCTGCAGCTTGAGATTCGTTGTAAGTCAGTTGTCACAAAAAGCCAGGAGAAATGGGCTCGTAGCTGCGTGGGATTGCTTGTAAGGCAATTGGCACAAAAAGCCAGGAGAATTGGTTTGCTGCAGCCTGAGATTGATTGTAAGGCATTTGTCACAAAAGAGTCAGGAGATGTCGATTTTTAGCAACCTGAGATTGCTTTTAAGGCAGTGGTCACAAAAGAGACAGGCGTAGTCAGCTTGTAGCAGGTTGAGATTGATTTTAGCCAGTTTTGACAGAAGAGCCAGCAGGTGTGGGCTTGTATCAGCCTGAGATTGCTTGTAAGGCAGTTTTCACAAAAGAGCCAGGATATGCCGTTTTGTAGCAGCCTGAGATTGCTTGTAAGGGATTTTTCATTTGGTCAGATAGTAAAAAGTACAGCTTTAACCATGTGCGCGGTATGTCGTCTGACAATTTACAGCGTCCGAATTCCAGTGTGCACAATAAGACTGCATTTCTAATTTTTCTTTTTATCGAATTCACAAAATATTGGTGTCCAAATGTCGGGAATATCTTGCCTTATCCATAATACCAAATGTTTTTTCTACACCTTGACTAGAGTCGAGGCGAAATTCAGCGATATGGGGACTTGTGTTAGCTCATTTGCGGAAATTTTCATGCGGCCCTCAACTGGGAAATCAGTCATATTTCAGTTATTTATAAATTTTCCAGTAAAAGAAATATTTTCAAAATGGTTATCAATTTGTGTGCAATTATTTGATTTGTCTATGTTTACAGGGATTTTTCATTTGGTCAGATAGTAAAAAGTACAGCTTTCACCATGTGCGCGGTATGTCGTCTGACAATTTACAGCGTCCGAATTCCAGTGTGCACAATAAGACTGCATTTCTAATTTTTCCTTTTTATCGAATCCACAAAATATTGGTGTCAAATATTCGCGAATTTCTTGCCTTATCCATAATTACAAAAGTTTTTTTCTACACCTTGACTAGTGTCGAGGCGAAATTCAACGTTATGGGGACTTGTGTTAGCTCATTTGCGGACATTTTCATGCGGTCCTAAATTTGGAAATCAGTCATATTTCACTTGTTTATAACTTTTTTCCAGTAATAGAAATATTTTCAAAATGAGTATAAAATTGTGTGCAAGTTTTTTATTTGTCTATGTTTACAGGGATTTTTCATTTGGTCAGATTGTAAAAAGTACAGCTTTCACCATATGCGCGGTATGTCTTCTGACAATATACAGCATCCGAATTCCAGTGTGCACAATAAGACTGCCTTCCTAATTTTTCCATTTTATCGAATCCACAAAATATTGGTGTCCAATTGTCGGGAAATTCTTGCCTTATCCATGACTACAAAAGTTTTTCCTACACGTTGACTGGAGTCAAGGCGAAATTCAACGATATGGGGACTTGTGTTAGCTCATTTGCGGAAATGTTCATGCGGCCCTAAATTGGGAAATCAGTCATATTTCACTTGTTTATAACTTTTTTCCAGTAAATGAAATATTTTCAAAATGGGTATAAAATTGTGTGCAATTATTTTATTTGTCTATGTTTACAAGGATTTTTCATTTGGTCAGATAGTAAAAAGAACAGCTTTTACCATGTGCGCGGTATGTCGTCTGACAATTTACAGCGTCCGAATTCCAGTGTGCACAATAAGACTGCATTTCTAATTTTTTCTTTTTATCGAATCCACAAAATATTGGTGTCCAATTGTCGAGAATTTCATGCCTTATCCATAATTAGAAAAGTTTTCTCTACACCTTGACTAGTGTCGAGGCGAAATTCAACGTTATAGGGACTTGTGTTAGCTCATTTGCGGACATTTTCATGCGGTCCTAAATTTGGAAATCAGTCATATTTCACTTGTTTATAACATTTTTCCAGTAATAGAAATATTTTCAAAATGAGTATCAAATTGTGTGCAAGTATTTTATTAGTCTATGTTTACAGGGATTTTTCATTTGGTCAGATTGTAAAAAGCACAGCTTTCACCATATGCGCGGTATGTCGTCTGACAATATACAGCGTCCGAATTCCATTGTGCACAATAAGACTGCATTTCTAATTTTTCCATTTTATCGAATCCACAAAATATTGGTGTCCAATTGTCAGGTATTTCTTGCCTTATCCATAATTACACAATTTTTCATACACATTGACTAGAGTCGCGGCGAAATTCAACGATATGGGGACTTGTGTTAGCTCATTTGCGGAAATTTTCATGCGGTCCTCAACTGGGAAATCAGTCATATTTCATTTGTTTATAACTTTTTTCCAGTAAAAGAAATATTTTCAAAATGGGTATCAAATTGTGTGCCATTATTTGATTTGTCTATGTTTACAGGGTTTTTTTATTTGGTCAGATAGTAAAAAGTACAGATTTCACCATGTGCACTATATGTCGTCTGACAATTTACAGTGTCCGAATTCCAGTGTGCACAATAAGACTGCATTTCTAATTTTTCATTTTCAACGAATCCACTAAATATTGGTGTCCAATTGTCGGAAACTTCTTGCCTTATCCATAATTACAAAAGTTTTTTCTACACGTTGATTCGAGTAGAGGTCAAATTCAACGATATGGGGACTTGTGTTTGGCTCATTTGCGGAAATTTTCATGCGGCACTAAACTGGGAAATCAGTCATATTTCACTTGTTTATAACTTTTGTCCAGTAAAAGAAATTTTTTTCTTGCTTAATCAATAATTACAAAAGTTTTTCCTACACCTTGACTAGAGCCGAGGCCAAATTCAACGATATGGGGACTTGTGTTAATTCATTTGCGGAAATTTTCATGTGGCGCTAAACAGGGAAATCAGTCATAATTCAGTTGTTTATAATTTTTTGTAGGAAAAGAAATATTTTCAAAATGGGTATCAAATTGTGTGCAATTATTTGATTTGTCTCTGTTTACAGGGATATTTAATTGGTCAGATAGTAAAATATACAGCTTTCACCATGTGCGCGGCATGTCGTCTGACAATTTACAGCGTCCGTATTCCAGTGTGCACAATAAGACTGCATTTCTAATTTTTCCTTTTTATCGAATCCACAAAATATTGGTGTCCAATTTCGAGAATTTCTTGCCTTATCCATAATTGCTAAAGTTTTTCCTACTCCTTGACTAGAGTCGATGCGAAATTCAACGATATGGGGACTTATGTTAGCTCATTTGCAGAAATTTTCATGCGGCCCTAAATTGGGAAATCAGTCATATTTCATTTGTTTATAACTTTTTTCCAGTGAAAGATATATTTTCAAAATGAGTATAAAATTGTGTGCAATTATTTGATTTGTCTATGTTTACAAGGACTTTTCATTTGGTCAGATAGTAAAAAGTACAGCTTTCACCAAGTGCGCGGTATGTCGTCTGACAATTTACAGCGTAGGAATTCGAGTGTGCACAATAAGAATGCATTTCTAATTTTTCATTTTTACCGAATCCACTAAATATATGTTTCCAATTGTCGGGTTTTTCTTGCCTTATCCATAATCACAAATGTTTTTTCTACACCTTGAATAGAGTCGAGCCGAAATTCAACGTTATGGGGACTTGTGTTATGTCATTTACGGATATTTTCATGCGGCCGGAAACTGGGAAATCAGTCATATTTCAATTGTTTGTAACTTTTTTCCAGTAAAAGAAATGATTTCAAGATGGGTATCAAATTGTGTCCAATTATTTGATTTGTCTATGTTTGCAGGGATTTTTTATTTGGTCAGAAAGTAAAAAGTACAGCTTTCACCATGTGCACTATATGTCGTCTGACAATTTACAGTGTCCGAATTCCAGTGTGCACAATAAGACTGCATTTCTAATTTTTCCTTTTCATCGAATCCACTAAATATTGGTGCCCAATTGTCGGGTATTTCTTGCTTATCCATAATTATATAGGTGTTTTCTACACCTTGATTAGAGTCGAGGCGAAATTCAACGATATGGGGACTTGTGTTAGTTCATTTACGGAAATTTTCATGCGGCCTTAAACTGGGAAAACTGTCATATTTCACTTGTTTATAACTTTTTTCCAGTAAAAGTAATATTTTCAAAATGGGTATCAAATTGTGTGCAATTATTTGATTTGTCTATGTTTACATGAATTTTTCATTTCGCCAGATAGTAAAAAGTACAGCTTTCACCATGTACGCGGTATGTCGTCTGACAATTTACAGCGTCCGAATTCCAGTGTGCAAAATATGACTGCATTTCTAATTTTTCCTTTTCATCAAATCCACAAAATATTTGTGTCCAATTGTGGGGAATTTCTTGCCTTATCCATAATTACAAAATTTTTCATACATCTTGACTAGAGTCGAGGCGAAATTCAACGATATGTGCACTTGTGTTAGCTCATTTGCGGAAATTTTCATGCGGCCCTCAACTGGGAAATCAGTCATATTTCACGTGTTTATAACATCTATTCTGTAAAAGAAATATTTTCAAAATGGGTATCAAATTGTGTGCAATTATTTGATTTGTCTATGTTTACAGGGATTTTGCATTTGGTCAGATAGTAAAAAGTACAGCTTTCA
The DNA here is from genome assembly GCA_964036315.1 of Acanthosepion esculentum. Taxonomy (NCBI): domain Eukaryota; kingdom Metazoa; phylum Mollusca; class Cephalopoda; order Sepiida; family Sepiidae; genus Acanthosepion; species Acanthosepion esculentum. The sequence goes on from OZ038510.1 coordinate 87,261,767, forward strand.
CCATGTGCGCGGTATGTCGTCTGACAATTTACGTCGTCCGAGCATGTGCACAATAAGACTGCATTCTAGGATCATCAGGCTAAGAAGGTGCAATATATAATATAATCCGGATGAAAATCTGAATTCTAATGATGAATAGGATGCGATCATACCCGACATGTATGTTTTGTCGCTTTTCGCCATATAACAGACTGCTACTTAGCAGACGCTTGATATTAATAAAAAAGCATTCATTAATGTTATTTTCTGAAACTACTGTCATAATTCTATGAACATCAGGTTTAGATGATGCAATATGTAACATAATCCGGATGAAAGTATGAATTCTAATGATGAATAGGATGCGATCATACCCGACATGTATGTTTTGTCGCTTTTCGCCGTATAACAGACAGTTACTTAGCAGACGCTTGATATTAATAAAAATTCATTTATTAATGTTATTTGATTAAATAGTGTCAGCATTCTATGAACATCAGTCTTAGATGATGCGATATGTAAAATAATACGGATGAAAATCTGAATTCTAATGATGAATAGGATGCGATGATTACCCGACATGTATGTTTTGTCGCCTTTCCCCGTATAACAGACAAGTACTTAGCAGACTCTTGAAATTAATAAAAATGCCTTCATTAATGTTATTTTTTGTAACTAGTGACACAATTCTATGAACATCAGTTTTAGATGATACAATATGTAATATAATCCGGATGAAAATCTGAATTCTAATGATGAATAGGATGCGATCATACCCGACATGTATGTTTTGTCGCTTTTCGCCGTATAACAGACAGTTACTTAGCAGACGGTTGATATTAATAAAAATGATTTCATTATTAATATTTTCTAAATGAGTGTCAGCATTCTATGCACATCAGGCTTAGATGACTAAATATGTAATATAATCCGGATGAAAATCTGAATTCTAATTATATAATAGTGTACGATCATACCCGACTTGTATGCTTTGTCGCTTTTCGCCGTATAAGAGACAGCTACATAACAGACGCTTGATATTAATAAAAATGCATTCATTAATGTTATTTTCTGAAACTAGTGTCACCATTCTATGAACATCAGACTTAGATGATGGAATATGTAATATAATCCGTATGAAAATCTGAATTCTAATGATGAATAGGATGCCATCATAACCCCACATGTATGTTTTCTCGCTTTTCGCCGTATAACAGACAGCTAATTAGAGGACGATTGATATGAATAAAAATGAATTCATTAATGTTATTTTCTGAAATTGTGTCAGCATTCTATGTACATCAGGCTTAGATGATGCAATATGTACTATAATCCCAATGAAAATCTGACTTCTAATGATGAATAGGATGCGATCATTACCCGACATGAATGTTTGTCGCTTTTCGCCGAATAACAGACAGTTACTTATCAGACGCTTTATATTAATATAAATCCATTCATTAATGTTATTTGCTGAAATAGTGTGAGCATTCTATGAAAATCAGGCTTAGATAATGCAACATGTAATATAATCCGGATGCAAATCTTAATTCTAATGAAGAATATGATGCGATCATTAACTGACATGTATTTTGGGTCGCTTTTTGCCGTATAACAGACAGTTACTTAGCAGACGCTTGATATTAATAAAAATGCATTCATTAACGTTATTTTCTGAAATGGTGTCAGCATTCTATTAACATCAGGCTTCGATGATGTAATATGTAATAAAATCCGGATGAAAATCTGAATTATAATGATGAATAGGATTCGATCATTACCCGACATGTATGACTTGTCTCTTTTCGCCGTATAACAGACAATTACTTAGCAGACGCTTGATATTAATAAAAATGCATTCATTAATGTTATTTTCTGAAATAGTTTCTGCATTCTATGAACATCAGACTTAGATGATGCAATATGTAATATAATCCGGATGAAAATCGGAATTCTAAAGAGGAATAGGATGCGATGATTACCCGACATGTATGTTTTGTCGCTTTTCGCCTTATAACAGACAATTATTTATAACATTAATGAATGCATTTTTATTAATATCAAGCGTCTGCTAAATAATTGTCTGTTATACGGCGAAAAGCGACAAAACATATATGTCGGGTAATCATCGCATCCTATTCGTCATTAGAATTCAGATTTTCATCAGGATTATATTACATATTGCCTCATCTAAGCCTGATGTTCATTGAATGCTGACACTATTTCAGCAAATAACATTAATGAATGAATTGTTATTAATATCAAGCGTCTGCTAAGTATCTGTCTGTTATACGGCGAAAAGCGACAAAACATATATGTCGGGTAATGATCGCATCCTATTCATCATTAGAATTCAGATTTTCATCCGGATTATATTACATATTGCATCATCTAAGCGTGATGTTCATAGAATTCTGACACATGTTTCAGAAAATAACATTAATGAATGTATTTTTATTCATATCAAGCGTCTGCTAAGTAACTGTCTGTTATACGGCGAAAAGTGACAAAATATACATGTGCGGTAATAATCGCATCCTATTCATCATTATAATTCAGATTTTCATCCGGATTATATTACATATCGCATCATCTAAAACTGAAGTTCATAGAATTTTGACACTATCTCAGAAAATAACATTAATGAATGCATTTTTATTAATATCAAGCGTCTGCTAAGTAACTCTCTGTTATACGGCGAAAAGCGACAAAACATACCTGTCGGGTATGATGGTATCCGCTTCATCATTATAATTCAGATTTTCATCCAATTTATATTACATATTGCATCATCTAAAACTGAAGTTCATAGAATGTTGACACTATTTCAGAAAATAACATTAATGAATGAATTTTTATTAATATCAATCGTCTGCTAAGTAACTCTCTGCTATACGGCGAAAATCGACAAAACATACCTGTCGGGTATGATGGTATCCGCTTCATCATTAGAATTCAGATTTTCATCCGGATTATAATACATTTTGCATGATCTAACACTCTTTTAATAGAATGATGACAGTAGTTTAAGAAAATAACATAAATGAATGCATTTTTATTAATATCAAGCGTCTACTATGTAACTGTCGATTATACGGCGAAAAGCTACAAAATAGGTCGGGTTTGATCGCATCATATTCTTCATAAGATTCGATATATTCTTCCGGATTATATTACATTTTGCATCATAAAGCATTATGTTCATAGAATGCTGGCATTATTTTAAGAAAAGAAATTTAATTAATGCATTTTTATTAATATCAAGCGTCTGCTAAGTAACTGTCGGCAATACGGCGAAAAGAGACAAAACATCCAAATCGGTTTTGATCGCATCATATTCATCATAAGAATTCAGATTTTCTGCTGGATTATATTACATTTTGCATAATGTATGACTTATGTTTATAGGATGTTGACACTAGTAGAGGAAAATAACATTAATGAATGCATTTTTATTAATATCAAACGTCTACTGAGTAACTGTCTGTTATACGGCGAAAAGCGATACAACGTCCATGTCAAATTTAATCGCATCAAATTTATAATTAGAATTCAGATTTTCTCACGAATTAAATTATATTTTGTATAATCTATGACTTATGTTTATAGAATTCTCAGACTAGTTTAAGAAAATAACATTTCTTAATGCATTTTTATTAATATCAAACGTCTGCGAAGTAATTCGTTTAATAGGCGAAAAGTGACAGAAAATCCAAGTCGGATTTGATCGCATCAATTTCATCCTAAGAATTCAGATTTTCTTCCGGATTATATTACATATTACATCATCTAAGCCTTATGTTTATAGAATGCGGAGACGAGTTTCAGAAAATAACATTAATGACTGCATTTTTATTAATATGGAGCGTCTGCTAAGTAACTGTCTGTTAAACAACGAAATGCGACAAAACATTCTTGTCGGGTTTGATAGCATCATATTAATCATTAGAATTCAGATTTTCCTCAGGATTATATTACATTTTGCATCATCTCAGACTTTTCTTCATAGAATTCTGGCGCTAGTTTAAGAAAATAACATTAATGAACGCATTTTAAATATATATCAGGCCTCTGCTAAGTAACTGTCGGATATACGGCGAAAAGCCACAAAACATTCAAGTCGGGTTTTGATCGCATAATATTCATCATAAAATTCAAATTTTCTTCCGGATTATATTATATTTTGCATCATCTAAGCTTTAAGTTTATAGAATGCTGATACTAGCTTCAGAAAATAACATTAATGATTGCATTTTTATTAATATCAAGAGTCTGCAAAGTAGCTTCGTTTGTACGGCGAAAAGCGACAAAACATCCAAGTCCGCTTTGATCGCATGTCATTCATTATTACAATTTAGATTGTCTTCCGGTTTATCTTACATTTAGCATCATCTAAGACTAATGGTTCAGAAAATAACATTAATGAATTCATTTTTAATAATATGAAACCTCTGCTAAGAAAATGCCGGTCATACAGCGAAAAGTGACAAAACGTACATGTCAGGTATGATCGGAGAATATTCATCATTAGAATTCAGATTCTCTACCCGATTATAATATATTATGAATCATTTAAGACTTCTATTTATAGAATGTTGACACGAGTTTGAGAAAATAACATTAATGTATGCATTTTTATTAATATCAAGACTCTGATAAATAACTGTCGGTTATACGACGAAAAGCGACAAAACATTCACGTGGGGTTTGATCGTATCATATTCTTCATTAGAATTCAGATTTTAGTCCGGATTATATTACATTTTGCATCACGTAAGACATATGTTTATAGGATTCTGTCACAAGTTTAAGAAAAAAGCATTAATGAATGCATTTTTATTAATATCAAGCGTCTGCTAAGTAACTGTCTGTTATACGGCGAAAAGCGACAAAACAAACATGTCGGGTATGATCGCATCCTATTCATCATTAGAATTCAGATTTTTATCCGGATTATATTACATATTGCATCATCTAAGAGTGAAGTTCATAGAATGCTGACACTATTTAAGCAAATAAAATTAATAAATGAATTTTTAATAAAATCAAGCGTCTGCTAAGTAACTGTCTGTTATACGGGGAAAGGCGACAAAACATACATGTCGGGTAAACATCGCATCCTATTCATCATTAGAATTCAGATTTTCATCCGGATTATATTACATATCGCATCATCTAAGACTGATGTTCATAGAATGCTGACACTATTTCAGCAAATAACATTAATAAATGAATTTTTATTAATATCAAGCGTCTGCTAAGTAACTGTCTGTTATACGGCGAAAAGCGACAAAACATACATGTCAGGTAATGATCGCATCATATTCTTCATTAGAATTAAGATTTGCATCCGGATTATATTACATATTGCATCACTTAACCCTGATGTTCATAGAATGCTGACACTAGTTACAGAAAATAACATTAATGAATGCATTTTTATTAATATCAGGCGTCTGCTAAGTAACTGTCTGTTATACAGCGAAATACGACAAAACATAGATATCGGGTAATCATCGGATCCTATTCATCATTAGAATTAAGATTTTTATCCGGATTATATTATATATTGCATCATCTAAGCCTGATGTTCATAGAATGTTGACACTATTTCAGAAAATAACATTTATGAATGCATTTTTGTTAATATAAAGCGTCTGCTAAGTAACTCTCTGTTATACGGCGAAATGCGACAAAACATACATGTCGGGTAAACATCGCATCCTATTCATAATTAGAATTCAGATTTTCATCCGGATTATATTACATATTGCATCATCAAAGCCTGATGTTCTTAACATATTGACACTATTTTCAGAAAATAACATTAATGAATGTATTTTTATTAATATCAAGCGTCTGCTAAGTAACTGTCTGTTATACGGCGAAAAGCGACAAAACATGCATGTCGGGTAATCATCGTATCCTATTCATCATTAGAATTCAGATTTTCATCCGCATTATATTACATATTGCGTTATCTAAGCCTGATGTTCATTGAATGCTGACACTCGTTTCAGAAAATAACATTAATGAATGCATTTATATTAAAATCAAGAATCTGCTATGTAACTATCCGTTATAAAGCGAAAAGCGACAAAACATACATGTCGGGTAATGATCGCATCCTATTCATCATTAGAATTCAGATTTTCATCCGAATTATATTACATATTGTATCATCTACGCCTGATGTTCATAGAATGCAGACACTATTACAGCGAATAACATTAATGAAATCATTTTTATTAATATTAAGCGTCTGCTAATTAACTGTTTTTTTTACGGCGGAAAGCAACAAAACATACATGTCGGTTATGATCGCATCCTATTCATCATTAGAATTCAGATTTTCACACGGATTATATTACATATTGCATCATCTAAGTCTGATGTTCATAGAATACTGACACTATTTCAGAAAATAACATTAATGAATGCAATTTTATTCATATCAAGCGACCTCTAATTAATTGTCTGTTATACGGCGAAAAGCGACAAAACATACATGTCGGGTAATGATCGCATCCTATTAATCATTAGAATTCAGATTTTCATCCGGATTATATTATATATTGCATCATCTAAGCCTCATGTTCATAGAATGCAGACACTAGATTCAGAAAATAACATGAATGAATGCATTCTTATAAATATCAAGCGTCTGCTAAGTAACTGTCTATTATACGGCGAAAAGCGACAAAACATAAATGTCGGGTATGATCGCATCCTATTCATCATTATAATTCAGATTTTCATCCGGATTATATTACATAGTGCATCATCTAAGCTTGATCTTCCTAGAATGTTGACACTAGTTTCAGAAAATAACACTAATGAATGCATTTTTATTAATATCAAGCGTCTGCTAAGTAACTGTCTGTTATACTGCGAAAAGCGACAAAACATACATGTCGGGTTAGCGCATCCTATTCATAATTAGAATTCACATTTTCATTCGGATTATATTACGTATTGAATCATCTAAGCCTGATGTTCATAGAATGCTGACACTAGTTTCAGAAAGTAACATTAATGAATGCATTTTTTTTAATATCACGCGTTTGTTATGTAGCTGTTTTTTATACAGGAAAAGCGACAAAACATACATGTCGGGTATGATCGCATCCTATTCATCATTAGAATTCAGATTTTCACACGGATTATATTACATATTGCATCATCTAAGTCTGATGTTCATAGAATTGTGACACTAGTTTCAGAAAATGACATTAATGAATGCATTTTTATTAATATCAAGCGTCTGCAAATAAGTGTCTGTTATACGGCGAAAAGCGATAAAACATACATGTCGGGTATGATCGCATCCTATTCATCATTAGAATTCAGATTTTCATACGGATTATATTATATATTGCATCATCTAAACCTGATGTTCATAGAATGGTGACACTAGTTTCAGAAAATACCATTAATGAAGGCATTTTTATTAATATCAAAAGTCTGCTAAGTAACTGTCTATTATACGGCGAAATGCGACAAAACATACATGTCGGGTATGATCGCATCCTATTCATCATTACAATTCGGATTTTCATAAAGATTATATTACATATTGCATCATCTAAGACTGATGTTCATAGAATGATGTCACTAGTTTCAGAAAATAACATTAATGAATGCATTTTTATTAATATCAAGCGTCTGCTAAATAGCTGTCTGTTATACGGCTAAAAGCGCCAAAACATACATGTCGGGTATGATCGGATCCTATTCATCATTAGAATTCAGATTTTCATCCGGATTATATTCCATATTCCATCATCTAAGCCTGATGTTAATAGAATGCTGACACTAGTTTCAGAAAATAACATTAATGAATGCATTTTTATTAATATCAATCGTCTGCAAATAGCTGTCTGTTATACGGCGAAAAGCGACAAAACATACATGTCGGGGATGATCGCATCCTATTCATCATTAAAATTCAGATTTTCATACGGATTATATTACATATTGCATCATCTTCTCTTGATGTTCATAGAATTGTGACACAAGTTTCAGAAAATAACATTAATGAATGCATTTTTATTAATATCAAGCGTCTGCTAAGTAGCTGTCTGTTATACGTCGAAAAGCGACAAAACATACATGTCGGGTAGGATCGCATCCTATTCATCATTAGAATTCAGATTTTCATCCGGATTATATTACATATTGCATCATCTAAACCTGATGTTCATAGAATGATGACATTAATTTCAGACAATAACATTAATGAATGCATTTTTATCAATATCAAGCGTTGTGCTAAGTAGCAGTCTGTTATACGGCGAAAAGCGACAAAACATATATGTCGGGTATGATCACATCCTATTCATCATTAGAATTCCGATTTTCATCCGGATTATATTATATATTGCATCTTCTAAGCCTGATGTTCTTAGAATGCAGTCTTATTGTGCACATGCTCGGACGCCGTAAATTGTCAGACGACATACCGCGCACATGGTGAAAGCTGTACTTTTTACTATCTGACGAAATGAAAAATCCCTGTAAACATAGACAAATCAAATAATTCCACACAATTTGATACCCATTTTGAAAATATTTCTTTTACAGGATAAATGTTATAAACACGTGAAATATGACTGATTTCCCAGTTCAGGGCCGCATGAAAATTTCCGCAAATGTGCTAACACAAGTGCACATATCGTTGAATTTCGCCTCGACTCTAGTCAAGGTGTATGAAAAATTTTGTAATTATGGATAAGGCAAGAAATTCCCCACAATTGGACACAAATATTTTGTAGATTTGATTAAAAGGAAAAATTAGAAATGCAGTCTTATTTTGCACACTGGAATTCGGACGCTGTAAATTGTCAGACGACATACCGCGCACATGGTGAAAGCTGTACTTTTTACTATCTGGCAAAGAGAAAAATCCCTGTAAACATAGACAAATCGATAAATTGCACACAATTTGATACCCATTTTGAAAATATTACTTTTACTGGAAAAAAGTTATAAACAAGTGAATTATGACAGTTTTCCCAGTTTAGGGCCGCATGAAAATTTCCGTAAATGTGCTACCACAAGTCCCCATATCGTTGAATTTCGCCTTGACTCTAATCAAGGTGTAGAAAAAACTTTTGTAATTATGGATAAGCAAGAAATACCCGACAATTGTACACCAATATTTAGTGGATTCGATGAAAAGTAAAAAATAGAAATGCAGTCTTATTGTGCACACTGGAATTCGGACACTGTAAATTGTCAGACGACATACCGCTCACATGGTGAAAGCTGTACTTTTTACTACCGGACCAAAATAAAACGCCCTGTAAACATAGACAAATCAAATAATTGCACACAATTTGATACCCATTTTGAAAATATTTCTTTTACAGGAAAAAAAGTTATAAACAAGTGAAATATGACTGATTTCCCAGTTTAGGACCGGATGAAAATGTCCGCAAATGACCTAACACAAGTCCCCATAACGTTGAATTTCGCCTCGACACTAGTCAAGGTGTAGAAAAAACATTTGGTATTATGGATAAGGCAAGAAATTCCCGACATTTGGACACCAATATTTTGTGAATTCGAAAAAAGAAAAATTAGAAATGCAGTCTTATTGTGCACACTGGAATTCGGACGCTCTAAATTGTCAGACGACATAACGCGCACATCGTTAAAGCTGTACTTTTTACTATCTGACCAAATGAAAAATCCCTTACAAGCAATCTCAGGCTGCTACAAAACGGCATATCCTGGCTCTTTTGTGAAAACTGCCTTACAAGCAATCTCAGGCTGATACAAGCCCACACCTGCTGGCTCTTCTGTGAAAACTGCGCTAAAATCAATCTCAGGCTGCTACAAGCTGACTACGCCTGTCTCTTTTGTGACCACTGCCTTACAAGCAATCTCAGGTTGCTAAAAATCGACATCTCCTGACTCTTTTGTGACAACTGCCTTACAATCAATCTCAGGCTGCAGCAAGCCAATTCTCATGGCTTTTTGTGCCAATTGCCTTACAAGCAATCCCACGCAGCTACGAGCCCATTTCTCCTGGCTTTTTGTGACAACTGCCTTACAACGAATCTCAGGCTGCAGCAAGCCCAATTCTCCTGGCTTTTTGTGACAATTGCCTTACAAGCAATCCCAGGCTGCTACGAGCCGAATTCTGCAGGCTCTTCTGTGAAACCTGCCTTACAAGCAATCTCAGGCTGCTATGGGCCGACTTCATCGGGCAATTTGTGAAAACTGTCTTACAAAGGATCTCAGGTTGCTACAAGCCGATTTCTCCTGCCTCTATTCTGCCAACTGCCTTCCAAGCAATCTCAGGCTGCTACGAGCCTGGCTGTTCTATGACAACTGCCTTACAAGCAATCTCAGGCTGCTACGAGCCGATCTCCTGGCTCTTTTGTGCCAATTGCCTTACAAGCCATCCCAGGCTGCTACTAGCTGATTTCTCCTGGCTCTTTTGTGGCAACTGCCTTACAAGCAATCTCAGGCTGCTACAAGCCGAATTCTCCTGGCTCTTTTGTGACAAATGCCTTAAAAGCAATCTCAGACTGCTACAAGCCGTCTACGCCTGGCCTTACAAGCAATCTCAGGGTGCAGCAAGCCTAATTCTACTGGCTTTTTTGCCAATTGCCTCACAAGTAATCCCAGGCTGCTTCGGGCTGATTTCTTCTGGCTCTTTTGTCAACTGCCTTACAAGCAATCTCAGGCTGCTACAAGCCGAATTCTCCTGGCTCTTTTGTGACAACTGCCTTACAAGCAATGTCAGGCTGCTCCGAGCCGACTTCTCTTGGCTCTCTTGTGAAAACTGCCTTACAAGCAATCTCAGGCTTCTACCAGCCGAATACGCCTGGCTCTTTTGTAGCAACTGCCTTACATGCAATCACAGCAGCAAGCACAATTCTCCTGGATTTTTGTGCCAATTTCATTACAAGCAATTCCACGCAGCTACGAGCCCGTTTCTCCTGGCTTTTTGTGAAAATTGCCTTACACGCAATCTCAGGCTTTTACGAGCCGGTTCTCCTGGCACATTTGTGAAAATTGCCTTTCAAGCAATCGCAGTCTGCTACAAACTTACACCTGCTGACTCTTTTTGACAACTCCCTTAAAAGCAATCTCCCGACTTCTCCAGGCCATTTGTGAAAATTGTCTTACAAAGGTTCTCCGGCTGCTACAAGTCGATTTCTCCTGCCTCTTTTGTGCCAACTGCCTTCCAAGCAATATCAGGCTGCTACGAGCCGACTTCGCCTGGATCTTCTATGACAACTGCCTTACAAGCAATCTCAGGCTGCTACGAATCGATCTCAAGGCTCTTTCGTGCCAATTGCCTTACAAGCAATCTCAGGCTGCTACGAGCCGATTTCTCCTTGCTCTTTTGTGGCAACTGCCTTACAGGCAATCTCAGGCTGCTACAAGACGACTACGCTTGGCCCTTTTGTGCCAACTGTTTTACACATAATCTCAGGCTGCTACAATTCGTCATCAACTGGCTCTTTTGTGAAAACTGCCTTACAGGCAATCTTAGGCAGCTACAAGCCCACTTCTCCTGGCTTTTTTGTGCCAATTGCATTAAAAACAATGTCAGGCTTATACGAGCCGCTTCTCCTGGATATTTTGTGAAAATTGCCTTTCAAGCAATCTCAGGCTGCTACAAGACTACACCTGCTTGCTCTTATGTGGTAACTGCATTACAAGCAATCTCAGGCTGCCACAAGACTACTACGCCTTTCTCTTTTGAGACAACTGCCTTACAAGAAACCTCAACTTGCTACAAATCGAAATCTCCTGGCTCATTTGTGACAACTGCCTTACAAGGAATCTCAGGCTGCAGCAAGCCCAATTCTCACGGCTCTTTGTGCAAATTTCCTTACAAGCAATCCCAGGATGCTACGAGCCTATTTCACCTGGCTCTTTTTTGGCAACAGCCTTACAAGCATTCTCAGGCTGCTAAAATCGACATCTCCTGGCTCATTTGTGACAACTGCCTTACAAGCAATCCCAGGCTGATACGAGCCTATTTCAACTGGCCCTTTTGTGGCAACTGCCTTACAAGAAATACCAGGCTGCTACAAATCGGTCTCCTGGCTCTTTTTTGACAACTGACTTACAAGCAATCTCAGACTGCTACAAGCTGACTACGCCTGTCTCTTTTGTGACAACTGCCTTACAAGCAATCTCAGGCTGATACAAGCCGACTAGGCCTGATTATTTTGTGCCAATTGCCTTACAAGCAATCCCAAGCTGCTACGAGCACACTTCTCCTGGCTTTTTGTGTAAACTGCCTTACACGAAATCTCAGGTTCTACGAGCCGGTTCTCCTGGGACATATGTGGAAATTGCCTTATATTAATCTGAGTCCGCTACAAGCCTACACCTGCTTGCTCTTTTTTGACTACTGCTTTACAAGCAATCTCCTGCTTCTATGGGCCGACTTCTCCTGGCTTTTTGTGTAAACTGCCTTACACGAAATCTCAGGTTCTACGAGCCGGTTCTCCTGGGACATATGTGGAAATTGCCTTATATTAATCTGAGTCCGCTACAAGCCTACACCTGCTTGCTCTTTTTTGACTACTGCTTTACAAGCAATCTCCTGCTTCTATGGGCCGACTTCTCCGGGCTATTTGTGAAAACTGTCTTACAAAGGATCTCAGGCTGCTACAAGCCGATTTCTCCTGCCTCTTTTGTGCCAACATACTTCCAAGCAATCAAGTAGACTGCTACAAACCCACAACTCCTGTCTCTTTTGTGCAAACTGCCTTACAAGCAATCTCAGCCTGCTACAAGACGAATACGCCTGGCTCTTTTGTGAAACTGCCTTGCAAGCAATCTAAGGCCGCTACAAATCGACATCTCCTGTCTCTTTTGTGAAAACTGCCTAACAAGAAATCTCAGCCTCCTACAAGACGAATACGCCTGGCTCTTTTGTGAAACTGCCTTGCAAGCAATCTCAGGCCGCTACAAATCGACATCTCCTGTCTCTTTTGTGAAAACTGCCTTACAAGCAATCTCAGGCTGCAGCAATCCCAATTCTCCTGGCTTTTTGTGCCAATTGCCTTACAAGCAATCCCAGGCGGCTACGAACCGATTTCTCCTGGCTCATTCGTGACAACTGCCTTACAAGCAATCTCAGGCTGCAGCTAGTCCAATTCTCCTGACTTTTTGTGCCAATTGCCTTACAAGCAATCCCAGGCTGCTACGAACCGATTTCTCCTGGCACATATGTGGCATCTGTCTTACAAGCATTCTCAGACTGCTACAAGCCCAATTCTCCTGGCTTTTTGTGCCAATTGCCTTACAAATAATCCCAGGCGGCTACGAGCCGATTTCTTCTGTCTCTTTTGTGAAAACTACCTTACAACGAATCTCAGGCTGCAGCAAGCCCAATTCTCCTGGCTCTTTCGTGGCAACTGCCTTACAAGCAACCTCAGGCTTCTACCAGCCGACTTTTCTTGGATCTTTTGTGAAAACTGCCTTACAAGCTATCTCAGCCTGCTACAAGGTGAATACGCCTGGCTCTTTTGGGAAACTGCCTTGCAAGCAATCTCAGGCCGCTACAAATCGACATCTCCTGTCTCTTTTGTGACAACTGCCTCACAAGCAATATCACGCTGCCGCTAGCCCAATTCTCCTCACTTTTTGAGCCAATTGCCTTAAAAGCAATCCCAGGCGGCTACGTTCCGATTTCTCCTGGCTCTTTTGTTGTAAGTGCCTTACAAGCAATGTCAGGCTGCTACGAGCCGACTTCTCTTGGATCTTTTGTGAAAACTGCCTTACAAGCAATCACATGGCGCTGCAAATCGACAACGCCTGGCTCTTTTGTGACAACTGTTTTTCAAGCAATCTCAGTCTGCAGCAAGCCCAATTCGCCACGCTTTTTGTGCCAATTGCCTTACAAGCAATCCCAGGCTGCTACGAGCCGATTTCTCCTAGCTCATTTGTAGGATCTGCCTTACAAGCATTCTCAGGCTGCTAAAAGCCCAATTCTCCTGGCTTTTTGTGCCAATTGCCTTACAAGCAATCCCAGGCGGCTACGAGCCTATTTCTCCTGGCTCTTTTGTGGCAACTGCCTTACAAGCAATCTCAGTCAGCTACAAGACGAATTCTTCTGGCTCTTTTTTGACAACTGCCTTACAAGCAATGTCAGACTGCTACGAGCTGACTTATCTTGGCTCTTTTGTGAAAACTGCCTTACAAGCAATCAGATGCTGCTACAAATCGACATCTCCTGTCTCTTTTGTGAAAACTACCTTACAAGCATTCTCAGCCTGCTACAAGCCGAATACGCCTGGCTCTTTTGTGAAACTGCCTTACATGGAATCTCAGGCCGCTACAAATCGACATCTCATGGCTCTTTTGTGACAACTGCCTTACAAGCAATCTCAGGCTGTCGCTAGCCCAATTCTCTTGATTTTTGTGCCAATTGCCTTACAAGCAAAATCAGGATGCTACTAGCCGACTTCTCTTGGCTCTTTTGTGAAAACAAGCAATCTACTCTTTTGTGAAAACTGCCTTTCAAGCAATCTCAGGCTGCAGCAATCCCAATTCACCTGGCTTTTGTGCCAATTGCCTTACAAGCAATCCCAGGCGGCTAAGAGGCGATTTCTCCTGGCTCTTTTGTGATAACTGCATTACAAGCAAAATCAGGATGCTACTAGGAAACTTCTCTTGGCTCTTTTGTGAAAACTGCCTTGCAAGCAATCTCAGGCCGCTACAAATCGACATCTCCTTTCCCTTTTGTTACAATTGCCTTACAAGCAATATGAGGCTGCCGCTAGCCCAATTCTCCTGACTTCTTGTGCCAATTGCCTTACAAGCAATCTCAGGCCGCTACAAATCGACATATCCTGGCTCTTTTGTGACAACTGCCTTACAAGTATTCTCAGGCTTCAGCAAAATGAAATCTCCTGGCTTTTTGTGCGAATTGCCTTACAAGCAATCCCAGGCGGCTACGAGCCGATTTCTCCTGACCCTTTTGTGGCAACTGCCTTACAAGAAATCTCAGGCTGCTACAAGCCGAATTCTCCTGGCGCTTTTGTGATAACAGCCTTACAAGCAATCTCAGGCTGCCGCCAGGACAGTTCTCCTGACTTTTTGTGCCAATTGCCTTAAAAGCAATCCCAGGCGGCTACGTGCCGATTTCTCCTGGCTCTTTTGTGGTAACTGCCTTACAAGCAATCTCAGTCTGCTACAAGCCGAATTCTCCTGGTTCTATTGTGACAACTGCCTTACAAGCTATCTCAGGCTGCAGCAATCCCAATTCTCCTAGCTTTTTGTGCCAATTGCCTTAAAAGACATTCCCAGGCGGCTACGAGCCGATTTCTCCTGGCTCTTTTGTGGCAACTGCCTTACAAGAAATCTCAGGCTGCTACAAGCCGACTTCTCTTGGCTCTTTTGTGAAAACGGCCTTACAAGTAATATCAGGCTGCTACAAAACGATATCTCATGTCTCTTTGGTGAAACTGCCTTACAAGCAATCTCAGGCTGCTACAAGCCGAATACGCCTGGCTTTTTGTGAAACTGCCTTGCAAGCAATCTAAGACCGCTACAAATCGACATCTCCTGTCTCTTCTTTGACAACTGCCTTACAAGCAATCTCAGGCTGCCACCTGAACAGTACTCCTGACTTTTTGTGCCAATTGCCTTTACAGCAATCCAAGGCGGCTACGTGCCGATTTCTCCTGGCTCTTTTGTGGTAACTGCCTGACAAGCAATCTCAGGCTGCTACAAGCCGAATTCTCCTGGTTCTATTGTGACAACTGCCTTACAAGCAATCTCAGGCTGCAGCAATCCCAATTCTCCTGGCTTTTTGTGCCAATTGCTTTACAAGCAATCCCAGTCGGCTACGAGCCGATTTCTCCTGGCTCATTTGTGGCAACTGCCTTACAAGCAATCTAGGGCTGCTGCAAACCGAATTCTCCTGGCTCTTTTGTGTAAATTGCCTTACAAGCAATCCCAGGCATCTACGAACAAGACTTCTCTTGTCTCTTTTGTGAAAACTGCCTTAAAAGCAATCTCAGGCTGCTACAAATCGACATCTCCTGTATCTTTTTTTTAAAAGCAACCTTACAAGCAATCTCACCCTGCTACAAGCTGAATACGCCTGGCACTTTTGTGAAACTGCATTACAAGCAATCTCAGGCCATTACAAATCGACATATCCTGTATCTTTTGTGACAACTGCCTTACACGAAATCTCAGGGTGCCGCCAGCACAATTCTCTTGACTTTTTGGGCAAATTGCCTCACAAGCAATCCCAGGCGTCTCGAGTCGACTTCTCTTGGCTCTTTTGTGAAAACTGTCTTCAAAGCAATCTCAGGCTGCTACAAAACGACATCTCCTGTCTCTTTTTTTCAAAACTGCCTTACAAGAAATCTCAGCCTGCTACAAGCCGAATACGCCTGGCTCTTGTGTGAAACTGCCTTAGTCCCACGCAGACGACCCCCAGTCCCAGAAAGTCCCACGCAGTCGACACCCCACCCAGGAGACAGTCCCAGAAAGTCCCACGCAGACGACACCCCACCCAGGAGACAGCCCCAGAAAGTCCCACGCATACGGACCCCAGTCCCAAAAAGTCCAACGCAGACGAGCCCCCACCCAGTAGACAGTCCCAGAAAGTCCCAAACAGACGACCCCCCACCCAGGAGACAGTCCCAGAAAGTCGCACGCAGACGGCCCCCAGTCCCAGAAAGTCCCACGCAGACGACCCCCAGTCCCAGAAAGTCCCACGCAGACGACCCACAGTCCCAGATAGTCCCAGCCAGACGACCGCCACCCAGGAGACAGAAACGCCCACGCAGACGAAAGCCATACCCAGAAAGTCCCACGCAGACTACCCCCCACCCAGGAGATAGCCCCAGAAAGTCCCACGCAGACGAACCCCAGTCCCAGAAAGTCCCATGAAGACGACCCCCCACCCAGGAGACAGGCCCAGAAAGTCCCACGCAGACTACCCCCCACCCAGGAGATAGCCCCAGAAAGTCCCACGCAGGCGACACCCAGTCCCAGAAAGTACACACGCAGACGACCGCCAGTCCCAGAAAGTCCCACGCAGACGACCTCCAGTCCGACAAAATCCAAAGCACACGACCCCCCACCCAGGAGACAGTCCCAGAATGTCCCACGCAGACGTCCCACAGACCCAGAATGTCCCACGCACAAAACTCCCCACCAAGGTGACCGTCCCAGAAAGTCCCATGCAGACGACCCCCAGGCCCAAAAAGTCCAACGGAGACGACCCCCCACCCAGGAGCCAGTCCCAGAAAGTCCCACGCAGACGACCCACAGTCCAAGAAAGTCCCACGCAGACGACCCCCAGTCCCAGAAAGTCCCACGCAGACGACCCCCCACACAGGAGACAGTCCCAGAAAGTCCCAAACAGACGACCCCCCCAGGCGACAGTCCAAGAAAGTCCAACGCAGACGACCCCCTGTACCAGAAAGTCCTACGCAGACGACGCCCAGTCCCAGAAAGTACCATGCAGACGATCCCCAGGCCCAGAAAGTCCAACGGAGAGGACCCCCCACCCAGGAGACAGTCCCAGAAAGTCCCACGAAGACGACCCCCAGTGCCAGAAAGTCCCACGAAGACGACACCCAGTCCCAGAAAGTCCCACGCAGAAGACCCCCCACACAGGAGACAGTCCCAGAAAGTTCCAAACAGACGACCCCCCAGGCGACAGTCCAAGAAAGTCCAACGCATACGACCCCCTGTACCAGAAAGTCCCACGCAGACGACCCCCAGTCCGAGAAAGTCCCACGCAGACGAGCCCCAATCCCAAAAAGTCCAACGCAGACGACCCCCCACCCAGGAGACAGTCACAGAAAGTCGCAGAATGTCCCACGCAGACGACCCCCAGTCCCAGAATGTCCCAGGCAGACGAACCTCACCCAGGAGACAGTCCCAGAAAGTTCCACGCAGAAGACCCCCACACAGGAGCCAGTCCCAGAAAGTCCCACACAGACGACCCCCAGTCCCAGAAAGTCCAACGCAGACGACCCACCACACAGTAGACAGTCCCAGAAAGTACCACGCAGACGACCACCCACCCAGGAGACAGTCCCAGAAAGTCCCACGCAGACGAATTCAAGTCCCAGAAAGTCACACGCAGACGACCCCCCTACCCAGGAGACAGTCCCAGAAAGTCGCACGCAGACGAACCCCAGTCTCAGAAAGTCCCACGCAGAAGACCCCCAGTCCCAGAAAGTCTCACGCAGACGCTCCCCCACACAGTAGACAGTCCCAGAATGTCCCAAACAGACGACCCCCCACCCAGGAGACAGTCCCCGAAAGTCCAACGCAGACGACGCCCAGTTCCAGAAAGTCCCACGCAGACAACCCCCAGTCCCAGAAAGTCCCACGCAGACGACCCCCAGTCCAAAAAAGTCCCACGCAGACGACCCCCTGTCCCAGATAATCCCACGCAGACGACCCCACACCCAGGAGACAGTCCCAGAAAGTGCCACGCAGAAGACCCCAGTCCCAGAAAGTCCCATGCAGACGACCCCCACCCAGGAGACAGTCCCAGAAAGTTCCACGCAGACGAACCCCAGTCCCAGAAAGTCCCACGCAGACGATCCCCTGTCCCGGAAAGTCCCACGCAGAGATGCACGCACCCAGGAGACAGTCCAAGAAAATCCCACGCAGACGACCCACAGTCCCAGATAGTCCGATGCAGACGACCCCCACACAGGAGACAGTCCCAGAAAGTCCCACGCAGACGACCCCCAGTCCCCGAAAGTAACACGCAGAAGACCCCTCACCCAGGTGACAGTCCCAGAAAGTCCCACGCAGACGACCCCCAGTCCCAGAAAGTCCCACGCAGATGACCCCCCACCCAGGAGACAGTCCCAGAAAGTCCCATGCAGACGACGCCCACCCAGGAGACAGTCCCAGAAAGTCCCACGCAGACGACCCCCCACACAGGAGACAGTCCCAGAAAGTCGCACGAAGAAGAACCCCAGTCCCAGAAAGTCACACGCAGACGACCCCCAGTCCCAGAAAGTCCCACGCAGAAGACCTCCAGTCACAGAAATTCCCAAACAGACGACCCCCAGTCCAAGAAAATCCCACGCAGACAGCCCTGAGTCCGAGAAAGTCCCACGCAGACGACCCCCAGTCCCAGAAAGTCGCAAGCAGACGACCCCCCACCCAGAAGACAGTCCCAGAAAGTCCCACGCAGACGACACCAAGTCACAGAAAGTCCGAAGCAGACGAACCCCAGTCATAGAAAGTCCCACGCAGACGAACCCCAGTCCCAGAAAGTCCCACGCAGACGACCCCCAGTCCGACAAAGTCACACGCACACGACCCGCCACACAGGAGACAGTCCCAGAATGTCCCACGCAGACGACACCCAGTCCCAGAAAGTTCCACGCAGACGACCCCCAGTCCCAGAAAGTACCACGCAGACAATCCCACACCCAGGAGACAGTCCCAGAAAGTCCCACTCGGACGACCCCCAGTCCCAGAAAGTCCCACGCAGACGACCCCCCACCCAAAAAAAAATTCCCAGAAAGTCCCACGAAGACGACCCCCAGTCCCAGAAAGTAACCACGCAGACGACACCCAGACCCAGAAAGTCCCACGCAGACGACCTCCAGTCCGACAAAGTCCAAAGAACACAACCGCCCACCCATGAGTCAGTCCCAGAATGTCCCACACAGACGTCCCACAGTCAAAGAAAGTCCCACGCAGACGACCCCCCACCCAGGTGACAGTCACAGAAAGTCCTACGCAGACGACCCCCAGACCCAGAAAGTCCCACGGAGACGACCCCCCACTGAGGAGACAGTCCCAGAAAGTCCCACGCAGACGACACCCAGTCCCAGAAAGTCCCACGCAGACGACCCCCATTCCCAGAAAGTCCCACGCAGACGACCCCCCACACAGGAGACAGTCCCAGAAAGTCCCAAACAGACGACCCCCCACCCAGGAGACAGTCCCAGAAAGTCCAACGCAGACGACCCCCAGTCCCAGAAAGTCCCACGCAGACGAACCCCAGTCAAAGAAAGTCCCACGCAGACGACCCCCCACCCAGGAGACAGTCCGAGAACGTTCCAAGCAGAAGACCCCCCACCCAGGAGCCAGTCCCAGAACGTCCCACGCAGACGACACCCAGTCCCAGAAAGTCCAACGCAGACGACACCCCACACAGTAGACAGTCCCAGAAAGTACCACGCAGACGACCCCCCACCCAGGAGACAGTCCCTGAAAGTCCCACGCAGACGACCCCCACCCAGGAGACAGTCCCAGAAAGAGCCACGAGGAAGACCCCCATCCCAGAAAGTCCCATGCAGAAAACGTCAACCCAGGAGACAGTCCCAGAAAGTCCCACGCAGACGACCCCCCACCCAGGAGACAGTCCCAGAAAGTCGCACGAAGAAGAACCCCAGTCCCAGAAAGTCCCACGCAGACGACGCCCAGTCCCAGAAAGTCCCACGCAGAAGACCTCCAGTCCCAGAAAGTCCCAAACAGACGACCCCCAGTCTAAGAAAATCCCACGCAGACAACCCTGAGTCCGAGAAAGTCCCACGCAGACGACCCCCAGTCCCAGAAAGTCGCAAGCAGACGACCCCCCACCCAGGAGACAGTTCCAGAAAGACCCACGCAGACGACACCAAGTCCCAAAAAGTCCGACGCAGACGAACCCCAGTCGGAGAAAGTCCCACGCAGACGAACCACAGTCACAGAAAGTCCCACGCAGACGACCCCCAGTCCGACAAAGTCCCACGCACACGACCCGCCACACAGGAGACAGTCCCAGAATGTCTCACGCAGACGACACCCAGTCCAAGAAAGTTCCACGCAGACGACCCCCAGTCCCAGAAAGTACCACGCAGACAATCCCACACCCAGGAGACAGTCCCAGAAAGTCCCACTCGGACGACACCCAGTCCCAGAAAGTCCCACGCAGACGACCTCCAGTCCGACAAAGTCCAAAGCACACGACCGCCCACCCATGAGACAGTCCCAGAATGTCTCACGCAGACGTCCCACAGTCCCAGAATGTCCAACGCAGACGACCCCCCACCCAGGTGACAGTCATTGAAAGTCCTACGCAGACGACCCCCAGACCCAGAAAGTCCCACGGAGACGACCCCCCACTGAGGAGACAGTCCCAGAAAGTCCAACGTAGACGACACCCAGTCCCAGAAAGTCCCACGCAGAAGACCCCCTGTCCCAGAAAGTCCCACGCAGACGACGCCCCACACAGGAGACAGTCCCAGAAAGTCCCAAACAGAAGACCACCCACCCAGGAGACAGTCCCAGAAAGTCCAACGCAGACGACCCCCAGTCCCAGAAAGTCCCACGCAGACGACCCCCAGTCAAAGAAAGTCCCACGCAGACGACCCCCCACCCAGGAGACAGTCCGAGAACGTTCCAAGCAGAAGACCCCCCACCCAGGAGCCAGTCCCAGAACGTCACACGCAGACGACCCCCAGTCCCAGAAAGTCCAACGCAGACGACCCCCCACAAAGTAGACAGTCCGAGAAAGTCCCACGCAGACGACCCCCCTACCTAGGAGACAGTCACAGAAAGTCCAACGCAGACGACCCCCCAGTCCCGGAAAGTCCCACGCAGACGACCCCCATTCCGACAATGTCCCACGCAGACGACCCCCCACCCAGGAGACACTCCCAGAATGTCCCACTCAGACGACCCACAGTCCAAGAATGTCCCACGCAGACGACCCCCCACCCAGGTTGCAGTCCCAGAACGTCCCACGCAGACGACCTCCAGTCCCAGAAAGTCCCACGCTGACGACCCCCCAGTCCCAGAAAGTCCCTCGCAGACGACTCCCAGTCCCACAAAGTCCCACGCAGACGACCCCCCACCCAGGAAAAAGACCCAGAAAGTCCCACGCAGACGACCCCCCAGTCCCAGAAAGTCCCTCGCAGACGACCCCCAGTCCCACAAAGTCCCACGCAGACGACCCCCCACCCAGGAGACAGACACAGTAAGGCCCACGCAGACGAACCCCCACCCAGGAGACAGTCCCAGAAAATCCCACGCAGACGACCCCCAGTCCCAGAAAGTCCTACGCAGACGACCCCCCACCAAGTTGGCAGTCCCAGAAAGTCCCACGCAGACGATCCCCCACCCAGGAGACAGTCCCAGAAAGTCCCACGCAGACGACACCCAGTCCCAGAAAGTCCCAAGCAGACGACCCCCCACACAGGAGACAGTGCCAGAATGTCCCACGCAGACGACCCCCCAGTCCCAGAATGACCCACGAAGACGACCCCCACCCTGAAGACAGTACCAGAATGTCCCAAACAGACGACTCCCCACCCAGGAGACAGTCACAGAAAGACCCACGCAGACGACCCCCAGTCCCAGAAAGTCCCACGCACACGACACATAGTCCAAGAATGTCCCACGCAGACGACCCCCCCACCCAGGTGGCAGTCCCAGAAAGTCCCATGCAGACGACCTCCAGTCCCAGAAAGACTCACGCAGACGACCCCTCAGCCAGGAGACAGTCCCAGAAAGTCCCACGCAGACGACCCCCCAGTCCCAGAAAGTCCCACGCAGACGACACCCAGTCCCACAGAGTCCCACGCAGACGATCCCCACCCAGGAGACAGACCCAGAAAGTCCCCCGCAGACGACCCCCCCACCACAGTAGACAGTGCCAGAAAGTCCCAAACAGACGAACCCCAACCCAGGAGACAGTCCCAGAAAGAACCACGCAGACGAAGCACAGTTCCAGAAAGTCCCACGGAGAAGACCCCCAGTCCCAGAAAGTCCCACGCAGACAACCCCCAGTCCCAGAAAGTCCAACGCAGACGACCCCCAGTCCCAGAAAGTCCCACGCAGACGACCCCACTCCGACAAAGTCCCACGCAGACGACACCCCACACAGAAGACAGTCCCAGAAAGTCCCACGCAGACGACCCCCAGTCACAGAAATTCGTACGCAGACGACCCCCCACCCAGGAGACAGTCCCAGAAAATCGCAAACAGACGACCCCCTCCAAGTAGACAGTCGCAGAATGTCCCACGCAGACGACTCCCAGTCCTAGAAAGTACCCACGCAGACGACCCACAGTCCAAGAATGTCCCACGCAGACGAACCCCGACCAAGGTGGCCGTCGCAGAACGTCCCACGCAGACGACCTCCAGTCCCAGAAAGTCCCACGCAGACGATCCCCAGCCAGGAGAGAGTCCCAGAGAGTCCCACGCAGACGACCCCCCAGTCCCAGAAAGTCCCACGCAGACGACCCCCAGTCCCACAAAGTCCAACGCAGACAACACCCCACCCAGGAGACAGACACAGAAAGGCCCACGCAGACGACCCCCCAGGAGACAGTCCCAGAAAGTCCAACGCAGACGACCCCCAGTCCCAGAAAGTCCCACGCAGACGACCCCACTCCGACAAAGTCCCACGCAGACGACACCCCACACAGAAGACAGTCCCAGAAAGTCCCACGCAGACGACCCCCAGTCACAGAAATTCGTACGCAGACGACCCCCCACCCAGGAGACAGTCCCAGAAAATCGCAAACAGACGACCCCCTCCAAGTAGACAGTCGCAGAATGTCCCACGCAGACGACTCCCAGTCCTAGAAAGTACCCACGCAGACGACCCACAGTCCAAGAATGTCCCACGCAGACGAACCCCGACCAAGGTGGCCGTCGCAGAACGTCCCACGCAGACGACCTCCAGTCCCAGAAAGTCCCACGCAGACGATCCCCAGCCAGGAGAGAGTCCCAGAGAGTCCCACGCAGACGACCCCCCAGTCCCAGAAAGTCCCACGCAGACGACCCCCAGTCCCACAAAGTCCAACGCAGACAACACCCCACCCAGGAGACAGACACAGAAAGGCCCACGCAGACGACCCCCCAGGAGACAGTCCCAGAAAGTCCCACGCAGACGACCCCCAGTCCCAGAAAGTCCCACGCAGACGACCACCCACCCAGGTGGCAGTCCCAGAAAGTCCCACGCAGACGATCCCCCACCCAGGAGACAGTCACAGAAAGTCCCACGAAGACGACCCCCAGTCCCAGAAAGTCCCACGCAGACGACCCCCAGTCCGACAATGTCCCACGCAGAAGACACCCCACCCAGGAGACACTCCCAGAATGTCCCACGCAGACGACCCACTGTCCCAAAAAGTCCCACGCAGACGACCCCCCAGCCAGGAGACAGTCCCAGAAAGTACCCACGCAAACGACCCCCAGTCCCAGAAAGTCCCACGCAGACGACCTCCAGTCCCAGAAAGTCCCACGCAGACGACCCCCAGTCCAAGAAAGTCCCACGCAGACGACCCATGTCCCAGAAAGTCCCACGTAGACGATCCACCACCCAGGAGACAGTCCCAGAAATCCCACGCAGACGACACCCAGTCCCAGAAAGTCCCAAGCAGACGACACCCCAACCAGGAGACAGTGCCAGAATGTCCCACGCTGACGACCCCAAGTCCCAGTAAGTCCCACGCAGACAACCCCCAGTCCCAGAAAGTCCCACGCAGACGACCTCCAGTCCCAGAAAGTCCTACGCAGACGACCTCCAATCCCAGAAAGTCCCACGCAGACGATCCACCACCCAGGAGACAGTCCCAGAAAGTCCCACGCAGACGACACCGAGTCCCAGAAAGTCCCAAGCAGACGACCCCCCACCCAGAAGACAGTGCCAGAATGTCCCACGCTGACGACCCCAAGTCCCAGAAAGTCCCACGCAGACAACCCCCAGACCCAGAAAGTCCCACGCAGACGACCTCCAGTCCCAGAAAGTCCCACGCAGACGACCCCCAGTCAAAGAAAGTCCCACGCAGACGAGCCATGTCCCAGAAAGTCCCACGCAGACGATCCACCACCCAGGAGACAGCCCCAGAAAGTCCCACGCAGACGACACCCAGTCCCAGAAAGTCCCAAGCAGACGACCCCCCACCCAGGAGACAGTGCCAGAATGTCCCACGCTGACGACCCCAAGTCCCAGAAAGTCCCACACAGACAACCCCCAGTCCAAGAAAGTCCCACGCAGACGACCCCCAGTCCCAGAAAGTCCCACGAAGACGACCCCCCACCCTGGAGACAGTCCCAGAATATCACTAACAGACGACCCCCCACCCAGGAGACAGTCACAGAAAGTCCCACGCAGACGACCCCCCAGTCCAGGAAAGTCCCACGCAGACGACCCCCAGTGCGACAATGTCCCACGTAGACGACCCCCCACCCAGGAGACACTCCCAGAATGTCCCACTCAGAAGACCCACAGTTCAAGAATGTCCCACGCAGAAGACCCCCCACCCAGGTTGCAGTCCCAGAACGTCCCACGCAGACGACCTCCAGTCCCAGAAAGTCCCACGCTGACGACCCCCCAGCCAGGAGACAGTCCCAGAAAGTCCCACGCAGACGACCCCCCAGTCCCAGAAAGTCCCTCGCAGACGACCCCCAGTCCCACAAAGTCCCACGCAGACGACCACCCACAATGGAGACAGACACAGTAAGGGCCACGCAGACGAACCCCCACCCAGGAGACAGTCCCAGAAAATCCCACGCAGACGACCCCCAGTCCCAGAAAGTCCCACGCAGACGACCCCCCACCAAGTTGGCAGTCCCAGAAAGTCCCACGCAGACGATCCCCCACACAGGAGACAGTCCCAGAAAGTCCCACGCAGACGACACCCAGTCCCAGAAAGTCCCAAGCAGACGACCCCCAGTCCGACAAAGTCCCACGCAGACGACCCCCCACCTAGGAGACACTCCCAGAATGTCCCACGCACACGACACATAGTCCAAGAATGTCCCACGCAGACGACCCCCCACCCAGGTGGCAGTCCCAGAAAGTCCCATGCAGACGACCTCCAGTCCCAGAAAGTCTCACGCAGACGACCCCCCAGCCAGGAGACAGTCCCAGAAAGTTCCACGCAGACGACCCCCCAGTCCCAGAAAGTCCCACGCAGACAACCCCTAGTCCCACAGAGTCCCACGCAGACGATCCCCACCCAGGAGACAGACCCAGAAAATCCCACGCATACGACCCCCCACCCAGGAGACAGTCCCAGAAAGACCCATGCAGACGACCCACAGTCCCAGAGAGTCCCACGCAGACGACCCCCCACCCAGGAGACAGTCCCAGAAAGTCCCACGCAGACGACCGCCCACTAAGGAGAGTGTCCCAGAAAGTCCCACGCAGGCGACCCCCAGTCCCAGAAGCTCCTACGCAGACGACCCCCACCCAGGAGACAGTCCCAGAAAGTCCCACGCAGACGACACCCTGTCCCAGAAAGTCTCACGCAGACGACCCCCAAATTCCCAAACAGACGACACCCCACCCAGGAGACAGTCCTAGGTAATCCCAAGCAGACGACACCCAGTCCCAGAAAGTCTCACGCAGACGACCCCCAGTCCCAGAAAGTCCCACGCAGACGACCCCCCACACAGTAGACAGTCCCAGAAAGTCCCAAACAGACGACCCCCAGTCCCAGAAAATCCCACGCAGACGACCCCCACCCAGGAGACAGTCCCAGAAAGTCCCACGCAGACAACCCCCCACCCAGGAGACAGTCCCAGAAAGTCCCAAACAGTCGACCCCCCTCCCAGGAGACAGTCCCAGAAAGTCCCACGCAGACGACCCCCCACACAGTAGACAGTCCCAGGTAGTCCCACGCAGACAAACCCCAGTCCCAGAAAGTACCCACGCAGACGACCCCCACCCAGAAGACAGTCCCAGAAAGTCCCACACAGACGACCCCCCACCCAGAAAACAGTCCCAGGTAGTCCCAAGCAGACGAACCCCAGTCCCAGAAAGTACCCACGTAGACGACCCCCACCCAGGAGACATTACCAGAAAGTCCCACACCGACGACCCCCCACCCAGGAGACAGTCCCAGAAAGTCCCAAACAGACGACCCCCTCCGAGGAGACAGTCCCAGATAGTCCCACGCAGACGACCCCCAGTCCCAGAAAGTACCCACGCAGACGACCTCCAGTCCCAGGTAGTCCCACGCAGACGACCCCCCAGTCCAAGAAAGTCCCACGCAGACGACCCCCAGTCCAAGAAAGTCCCACGCAGACGACACCCCACACAGTAGACAGTCCCAGAAAGTCCCAAACAGACGACCCCCCACTCAGAAGACAGTCCCAGGTAGTCCCACGCAGACGACCCCAGTCCCAGAAAGTCCCACGCAGACGCCCCCCAGTCCCAGAAAGTCCCACGCATACGACACCCCACACAGGAGACAGTCCCAGAAAGTACCAAACAGTCGACCCCCCGCCCAGGAGACAGTCCCAGGAAGTCCCACGCAGACGACCCCCAGTCCCAAAATGTACCCACGCAGACGACCCCCAGTCCCAGAATGTCCCACGGAGACGACACCCCACCCTGGAGACAATCCCAGAAAGTCCCACGCAGACGACCCCCCCACCCAGGAGACAGTCCCAGAAAGTCCCACGCAGACGACACCCAGTCCAAGAAAGTCCCACGCAGACGACCCCCCCACCCAGGAGAAAGTCCCAGAAAGTCACAAACAGACGACACCCCACCCAGGAGACAGTCCCAGGTAATCCCAAGCAGACGACACCCAGTCCCAGAAAGTCTCACGCAGACGACCCCCAGTCCCAGAAAGTCCCACCCATACGACCCCCAGTCCAAGAAAGTCCCACGCAGACGACCCCCAGTCCCAGAAAGTCCCACGCAGACGACCCCCCACACAGTAGACAGTCCCAGAAAGTCCCAAACAGACGACCCCCAGTCCCAGAAAATCCCACGCAGACGACCCCCACCCAGGAGACAGTCCCAGAAAGTCCCACGCAGACAACCCCCCACCCAGGAGACAGTCCCAGAAAGTCCCAAACAGTCGACCCCCCTCCCAGGAGACAGTCCCAGGAAGTCCCACGCAGACGACCCCCAGTCCCAGAAAGTCCCACTCAGACGACCCCCCACACAGTAGACAATCCCAGGTAGTCCCACGCAGACGACCCCCAGTCCCAGAAAGTACCCACGCAGACGACCCCCACCCAGGAGACAGTCCCAGAAAGTCCCACACAGACGACCCCCCACCCAGAAAACAGTCCCAGGTAGTCCCACGCAGACGACCCCCAGTCCCAGAAAGTACCCACGTAGACGACCCCCCCCCCCCAGGAGACATTCCCAGAAAGTCCCACACCGACGACCCCCCACCCAGGAGACAGTCCCAGAAAGTCCCAAACAGACGACCCCCTCCGAGGAGACTGTCCCAGATAGTCCCACGCAGACGACCCCCAGTCCCAGAAAGTACCCACGCAGACGACCTCCAGTCCCAGGTAGTCCCACGCAGACGACCCCCAGTCCAAGAAAGTCCCACGCAGACGACCCCCAGTCCCAGAAAATCCCACGCAGATGACCCCCCACACAGTAGACAGTCGGAGAAAGTCCCAAACAGACGACCCCCCACTCAGAAGACAGTCCCAGGTAGTCCCACGCAGACGACCCCCAGTCCCAGAAAGTCCCACGCATACGACACCCCACACAGGAGACAGTCCCAGAAAGTACCAAACAGTCGACCCCCCGCCCAGGAGACAGTCCCAGGAAGTCGCACGCAGACGACCCCCAGTCCCAAAAAGTACCCACGCAGACGACCCCCAGTCCCAGAATGTCCCACGCAGACGACCCCCCACCCTGGAGACAGTCCCAGAAAGTCCCACGCAGACGACTCCCCACCCAGGAGTCAGTCCCAGGAAGTCCCACGCAGACGACCCCCAGTCCCAGAATGTCCGACGCAGACGACCCCCCCACCCTGGAGACAATCCCATAAAGTCCCACGCAGACGACCCCCCACCCAGGAGACAGTCCCAGAAAGTCCCACGCAGACGACCCCCCACACAGTAGACAGTCCCAGGTAGTCCCACGCAGACGACCCCCAGTCCCAGAAAGTACCCACGCAGACGACCCCCACCCAGGAGACAGTCGCAGAAAGTCCCACACAGACGACCCCCCACCCAGAAAACAGTCCCAGGTAGTCCCACGCAGACGACCCCCAGTCCCAGAAAGTACCCACGTAGACGACCCCCACCCAGGAGACAGTCCCAGAAAGTCCCAAACAGACGACCCCCTCCGAGGAGACAGTCCCAGAAAGTCCCACGCAGACGACCCCCAGTCCCAGAAAGTACCCACGCAGACGACCTCCAGTCCCAGGTAGTCCCACGCAGACGACCCCCAGTCCAAGAAAGTCCCACGCAGACAACCCCCAGTCCCAGAAAATCCCACGCAGACGACCCCCCACACAGTAGACAGTCCCAGAAAGTCCCAAACAGACAACCCCCCACTCAGAAGACAGTCCCAGGTAGTCCCACGCAGACGACCCCCAGTCCCAGAAAGTCCCACGCAGACGACCCCCCACACAGTAGACAGTCCCAGAAAGTCCCAAACAGACGACCCCCAGTCCCAGAAAATCCCACGCAGAAGACCCCCAACCAGGAGACAGTCCCAGAAAGTCCCACGCAGACAACCCCCCACCCAGGAGACAGTCCCAGAAAGACCCAAACAGTCGACCCCCCTCCCAGGAGACAGTCCCAGGAAGTCCCACGCAGACGACCCCCAGTCCCAGAAAGTCCCACGCAGACGACCCCCCCACACAGTAGACAGTCCCAGGTAGTCCCACGCAGACGACCCCCAGTCCCAGAAAGTACACACGCAGACGACCCCCACCCAGGAGACAGTCCCAGAAAGTCCCACACAGACGACCCCCCACCCAGAAAACAGACCCAGGTAGTCCCACGCAGACGACCGCCAGTCCCAGAAAGTACCCAAGTAGACGACCCCCACCCAGGAGACATTCCCAGAAAGTCCCACACCGACGACCCCCCACCCAGGAGACAGTCCCAGAAAGTCCCAAACAGACGACCCCCTCCGAGGAGACAGTCCCAGATAGTCCCACGCAGACGACCCCCAGTCCCAGAAAGTACCCACGCAGACGACCTCCAGTCCCAGGTAGTCCCACGCAGACGACCCCCAGTCCAAGAAAGTCCCATGCAGACGACCCCCAGTCCCAGAAAGTCCCACGCAGACGACCCCCCACACATTAGACAGTCCCAGAAAGTCCCAAACAGACGACCCCCCACTCAGAAGACAGTCCAAGGTAGTCCCACGCAGACGACCCCCAGTCCCAGAAAGTCCCACGCATACGACACCCCACACAGGAGACAGTCCCAGAAAGTACCAAACAGTCGACCCCGCGCCCAGGAGACAGTCCCAGGAAGTCCCACGCAGACGACCCCCAGTCCCAAAAAGTACCCACGCAGACGACCTCCAGTCCCAGAATGTCCCACGCAGACGACCCGCCCCCACCCTGGAGACAATCCCAGAAAGTCCCACGCAGACGACCCCCCACCCAAGAGTCAGTCCAAGAAAGTCCCAAACAGTCGACCCCCCTCCCAGGAGACAGTCCCAGGAAGTCCCACGCCGACGACACCCAGTCCTAGAAAGTAACCACGAAGAAGACCCCCAGTCCCAGAAAGTCCCACAAGGAAGAACCCCACCCAGGAGACAGTCCCAGAATGTCCCACGCAGACGACCCCCCACCCAGGAGACTGTCCCAGAAAGTCCCACGCAGACGACCTCGAGTTCCAGAAAGTCCAACGCAGACGACCTCGAGTCCCAGAAAGTCACACGCAGACGAGCCTTCACCCTGGAGACAGTCCCAGAATGTCCCAAAAGGACGACCCCCCTCCCAGGAGACAGTCCCAGAAAGTCCCACACAGACGACCCCCAGTCCCAGAAAGTACCCACGCAGAAGACCTCTAGTCCGAGAAAGTCCCACGCAGACGACCCCCAGTCCAAGAAAGTCCCACGCAGACGACCCCGAGTCCCAGAAAGTCCCACGCAGACGACACCCAGTCCCAGAAAGTCCCAAGCAGACAACCCCCCACACAGGAGACAGTGCCAGAATGTCCCACGCAGACGACCCCCCAGTCCCAGAATGTCCCACGAAGACGACCCCCACCCTGAAGACAGTACCAGAATGTCCCAAACAGACGACTCCCCACCCAGGAGACAGTCACAGAAAGACCCACGCAGACGACCCCCAGTCCCAGAAAGTCCCACGCACACGACACATAGTCCAAGAATGTCCCACGCAGACGACCCCCCCACCCAGGTGGCAGTCCCAGAAAGTCCCATGCAGACGACCTCCAGTCCCAGAAAGACTCACGCAGACGACCCCTCAGCCAGGAGACATTCCCAGAAAGTCCCACGCAGACGACCCCCCAGTCCCAGAAAGTCCCACGCAGACGACAACCAGTCCCACAGAGTCCCACGCAGACGATCCCCACCCAGGAGACAGACCCAGAAAGTCCCCCGCAGACGACCCCCCACCCAGGAGACAGTCCCAGAAAGACCCACGCAGACGACCCACAGTCCCAGAGAGTCCCACGCAGACGAACCCCCACCCAGGAGACAGTCCCAGAAAGTCGCACGCAGACGAACCCCAGTCACAGAAAGTCCCACGCAGACGACCCCCAGTCCCAGAAAGTCTCACGCAGACGCCCCCCACACAGTAGACAGTCCCAGAAGGTCCCATACAGACGAACTCCCACCCAGGAGACAGTCCCAGAAAGTCACACGGAGACGACGCCGAGTTCCAGAAAGTCCCACGCAGACGACCCCCTGTCCCAGAAAGTCCCACGCAGACGACCCCAGTGCCAGAATGTCCCACGCAGACGCCCCCAGTCCCAGAAAGTCCCACACAGACGACCCCCACCCAGGAGACAGTCCCAGAAATTTCCACGCAGAAGATCACCCAACCAGGAGCCAGTCCCAGAACGTCCCACGCAGACGACCCCCAGTCCAAGAAAGTCCAACGCAGACGACCCCCCAAACAGAAGACATTCCCAGAAAGTACCACGCAGATGACCCCCCACCCAGGAGACAGTCCTAGAAAGTACCACGCAGACGACGCCCAGTTCCAGAAAGTCCCACGCAGACGACCCCAAGTCCCAGAAAGTCTCACGCAGACGCCCCCCCCCACCACCACCACAGTAGACAGTGCCAGAAAGTCCCAAACAGACGAACCCCAACCCTGGAGACAGTCCCAGAAAGAACCACGCAGACGAAGCACAGTTCCAGAAAGTCCCACGCAGACGACCCCCAGTCCCAGAATGTCCCACGCAGACGACCCCAAGTCCCAGAAAGTCCCACGCAGACGACCCCCCACCCAGGAGACAGTCCCAGAAAGTCCCAAACAGTCGAGCCCCTCCCAGGAGACAGTCCCAGGAAGTCCCACGCAGACGACCCCCAGTCCCAGAAAGTCCCACGCAGACGACCCCCCCACACAGTAGTCAGTCCCAGAAAGTCCCAAACAGACGACCCCCTACCCAGGAGACAGTCCCAGAAAGTCCCACGCAGACGACCCCCAGTCCCAGAAAGTCCCACGCAGACGACCCCCAACACAGTAGACAGTCCCAGAAATTCCCAAACAGACGACACCCCACCCAGGAGACAGTCCCAGGTAGTCCCAAGCAGACGACCCCAGTCCCAGAAAGTCCCACGCAGACGACCCCCAGTCCCAGAAAGTCCCACGCATAGGACCCCCCAACCAGGAGACAGTCCCAGAAATTCCCAAACAGACGACACCCCACCCAGGAGACAGTCCCAGGTAATCCCAAGCAGACGACACCCAGTCCCAGAAAGTCTCACGCAGACAACCCCCAGTCCCAGAAAGTCCCACCCATACGACACCCAGTCCAAGAAAGTCACACGCAGACGACCCCCAGTCCCAGAAAGTCCCACGCAGACGACCCCCCACACAGTAGACAGTCCCAGAAAGTCCCAAACAGACGACCCCCAGTCCCAGAAAGTCCCACGCAGACGACCCCCACCCAGGAGACAGTCCCAGAAAGTCCCACGCAGACAACCCCCCACCCAGGAGACAGTCCCAGAAAGTCCCAAACAGACGACCCCCCTCCCAGGAGACAGTCGCAGAAAGTCCCACGCAGACGACCCCCAGTCCCAAAAAGCACACACGCAGACGACCCCCCAGTCCCAGATATTCCCACGCAGACGACCCCCCCACAGTAGACAGTCCCAGAAAGTCCCAAACAGACGACCCCCCACCCAGGAGACAGTCCCAGGTAGTCCTAAACAGACGATTCCCAGTCCCAGAAAGTCCCACGCAGACGACCCCCAGTCCCAGAAAGTCCCACGCATACGACCCCCCACACAGGAGACAGTCCCACAAAGTCCCAAACAGTCGACCCCCCTCCCGGGAGACAGTCCCAGGAAGTCCCACGCAGACGACCCCCAGTCCCAGAAAGTCCCACGCAGACGATCCCCCACCCAGGAGACAGTTCCAGAAAGTCCCAAGCAGACGACCCCCCACCCAAGAGACAGTGCCAGAATGTCCCACGCAGACGACCCCAAGACCCAGAAAGTACCACGCAGACGACCCCCAGTCCCAGAAAGTCCCAGGAAGACGACCCCCCACCCTGGAGACAGTCCCAGAAAGTCCCAAACAGACGACCCCCAGTCCCAGAAAGTCCCACGCAGACGACCCCCACCCAGGAGACAGTCCGAGAAAGTCCCACGCAGACAAGCCCCCACCCAGGAGACAGTCCCAGAAAGTCCCAAACAGACGACCCCCCTCCCAGGAGACAGTCGCAGAAAGTCCCACGCAGACGACCCCCAGTCCCAGAAAGCACACACGCAGACGACCCCCAGTCCCAGAAATTCCCACGCAGACGACCCCCAACCCAGGAGACAGTCCCAGGTAGTCCCAAACAGACGATTCCCAGTCCCAGAAAGTCCCACGCAGACGACCCCCAGTCCCAGAAAGTCCCACGCATACGACCCCCCACACAGGAGACAGTCCCACAAAGTCCCAAACAGTCGACCCCCCGCCCAGGAGACAGTCCCAGGAAGTCCCACGCAGACGACCACCAGTCCCAGAATGTCCCACGCAGACGACCCCCCCACCCTGGAGACAATCCCAGAAAGTCCCACGCAGACGACCCCCCAGCCAGGAGACAGTCCCAGAAAGTCCCACGCAGACGACCCCCAACCCAGGAGACAATCCCAGAAAGTCCAAAAACGTTGACCCCCTCCCAGGAGACAGTCCCAGGAAGTCCCACGCAGACGACCCCCAGTCCCAGAATGTCCCACGCAGACGACCCCCCCCCCACCCTGGAGACAATCCCAGAAAGTCCCACGCAGACGACCCCCCACCCAGGAGACAGTCCCAGAAAGTCCCACGCAGACGACCCCCAGTCCAAGAAAGTCCCACGCATAGGACCCCCCACCCAGGAGAAAGTCCCAGAAAGTCACAAACAGACGACACCCCACCCAGGAGACAGTCCCAGGTAATCCCAAGCAGACGACACCCAGTCCCAGAAAGTCTCACGCAGACGACCCCCAGTCCCAGAAAGTCCCACCCATACGACCCCCAGTCCCAGAAAGTCCCACGCAGACGACCCCCCACACAGTTGACAGTCCCAGAAAGTCCCAAACAGACGACCCCCAGTCCCAGAAAGTCCCACGCAGACGACCCCCACCCAGGAGACAGTCCCAGAAAGTCCCACGCAGACAACCCCCCACCCAGGAGACAGTCCCAGAAAGTCCCAAACCGACGACCCACCTCCCAGGAGACAGTCGCAGTAAGTCCCACGCAGACGACCCCCAGTCCCAGAAAGCACACACGCAGACGACCCCCAGTCCCAGAAATTCCCACGCAGACGACCACCCCCCACAGTAGACAGTCCCAGAAAGTCCCAAACAGTCGACCCCCCTCCCAGGAGACAGTCCCAGGAAGTCCCATGCAGACGACCCCCAGTCCCAGAAAGAACCCACGCAGACGACCCCCAGTCCCAGAAAGTCCCACGCAGACGACCTCCAGTCCCAGAATGTCCCACGCAGACGATCCCCCACCCAGGAGACAGTCTCAGAAAGTCCCACGCAGACGACCTCCAGTCCCAGAAAGTCTCACGCAGACGACCTCCATTCCCAGAAAGTCCCACGCATACGACCACCAGTACAAGAAATTCCCAGGCAGACGACCCCCAGTCCCAGAAAGTCCCACGCAGACGACCCCCCACACAGTAGACCGTCCCAGAAAGTCCCAAACAGACAACCTCCAGTCCCAGAAAGTCCCACCTAGATTACCCCCACCCAGGAGACAGTCCCAGAAAGTCCCAAACAGTCGACCACCCTCCCAGGAGACAGTCCCAGGAAGTCCCATGAAGACGATCCCCAGTCCAAGAAAGTACCCACGCAGACGACCCCGAGTCCCAGAAAACCCCACGCAGACGACCTCCAGTCCCAGAAAGTCCCACGCAGACGACGCCCAGTCCAAGAAAGTCCCACGCAGATGACCCCCAGTCCCAGAAAGTCCCAGGCAGACGATGCCCCACCCAGGAGACAGTCCCAGAATGTCCCAAGCAGACGACCCCCCACCCAGGAGACAGTGCCAGAATGTCCCACGCAGACGACCCCAAGTCCCAGAAAGTCCCACGCAGACGACCCCCCACCCAGGAGACAGTCCCAGATAGTCCCAAACAGTCGAGCCCCTCCCAGGAGACAGTCCCAGGAAGTCCCACGCAGACGACCACCAGTCCCAGAAAGTCCCACGCAGACGACCCCCCACACAGTAGTCAGTCCCAGAAAGTCCCAAACAGACGATCCCCTACCCAGGAGACAGTCCCAGAAAGTCCCACGCAGACGACCCCCAGTCCCAGAAAGTCCCACGCAGACGACCCCCAACACAGTAGACAGTCCCAGAAATTCCCAAACAGACGACACCCCACCCAGGAGACAGACCCAGGTAGTCCAAAGCAGACGACCCCAGTCCCAGAAAGTCCCACGCAGACGACCCCCAGTCCCAGAAAGTCCCACGCATAGGACCCCACAACCAGGAGACAGTCCCAGAAATTCCCAAACAGACGACACCCCACCCAGGAGACAGTCCCAGGTAATCCCAAGCAGAAGACACCCAGTCCCAGAAAGTCTCACGCAGACGACCCCCAGTCCCAGAAAGTCCCACCCATACGACCCCCAGTCCAAGAAAGTCCCACGCAGACGACCCCCAGTCACAGAAAGTCCCACGCAGACGACCCCCACACAGTAGACAGTCCCAGAAAGTCCCAAACAGACGACCCCCAGTCCCAGAAAGTCCCACGCAGACGACCCCCACCCAGGAGACAGTCCGAGAAAGTCCCACGCAGACAACCCCCCACCCAGGAGACAGTCCCAGAAAGTCCCAAACAGACGACCCCACTCCCAGGAGACAGTCGCAGATAGTCCCACGCAGACGACCCCCAGTCCCAGAAAGCAAACACGCAGACGACCCCCAGTCCCAGAAATTCCCACGCAGACGACCCCCAACCCAGGAGACAGTCCCAGGTAGTCCCAAACAGACGTTTCCCAGTCCCAGAAAGTCCCACGCAGACGACCCCCAGTCTCAGAAAGTCCCACGCATACGACCCCCAACACAGGAGACAGTCCCACAAAGTCCCAAACAGTCGACCCCCCTCCCAGGAGACAGTCCCAGGAAGTCCCACGCAGACGACCCCCAGTCCCAGAAAATACCCACGCAGAAGACCCCGAGTCCAAGAAAGTCCCACGCAGACGACCCCCAGTCCCAGAAAGTCCCACGCAGACGATCCCCCACCCAGGAGACAGTCCCAGAAAGTCCCAAGCAGACGACCCCCCACCCAAGAGACAGTGCCAGAATGTCTCACGCAGACGACCCCAAGACCCAGAAAGTACCACGCAGACGACCCCCAGTCCCAGAAAGTCCCAGGAAGACGACCCCCCACCCTGGAGACAGTCACAGAAAGTCCCACGCAGACGACCCCCCACCCAAAAGACAGTCCCAGAAAGTCCCACGCAGACCACCTCCAGTCCCAGAAAGTCCGACCCAGGAGACAGTGCCAGAATGTCCCACGCAGACGACCCCAAGTCCCAGAAAGTCCCACGCAGACGACCCCCCACCCAGGAGACAGTCCCAGAAAGTCCCAAACAGTCGAGCCCCTCCCAGGAGACAATCCCAGGAAGTCCCACGCAGACGACCCCCAGTCCCAGAAAGTCCCACGCAGACGACCCCCCCACACAGTAGTCAGTCCCAGAAAGTCCCAAACAGACGACCCCCTACCCAGGAGACAGTCCCAGAAAGTCCCACGCAGACGACCCCCAGTCCCAGAAAGTCCCACGCAGACGACCCCCAAAACAGTAGACAGTCCCAGAAATTCCCAAACAGACGACACCCCAACCAGGAGACAGTCCCAGGTAGTCCCAAGCAGACGACCCCAGTCCCAGAAAGTCCCACGCAGACGACCCCCAGTCCCAGAAAGTCCCACGCATAGGACCCCCCAACCAGGAGACAGTCCCAGAAATTCCCAAACAGACGACACCCCACCCAGGAGACAGTCCCAGGTAATCCCAAGCAGACGACACCCAGTCCCAGAAAGTCTCACGCAGACAACCCCCAGTCCCAGAAAGTCCCACCCATACGACACCCAGTCCAAGAAAGTCACACGCAGACGACCCCCAGTCCCAGAAAGTCCCACGCAGACGACCCCCCACACAGTAGACAGTCCCAGAAAGTCCCAAACAGACGACCCCCAGTCCCAGAAAGTCCCACGCAGACGACCCCCACCCAGGAGACAGTCCCAGAAAGTCCCACGCAGACAACCCCCCACCCAGGAGACAGTCGCAGAAAGTCCCACGCAGACGACCCCCAGTCCCAAAAAGCACACACGCAGACGACCCCCAGTCCCAGATATTCCCACGCAGACGACCCCCCCACAGTAGACAGTCCCAGAAAGTCCCAAACAGACGACCCCCCACCCAGGAGACAGTCCCAGGTAGTCCTAAACAGACGATTCCCAGTCCCAGAAAGTCCCACGCAGACGACCCCCAGTCCCAGAAAGTCCCACGCATACGACCCCCCACACAGGAGACAGTCCCACAAAGTCCCAAACAGTCGACCCCCCTCCCAGGAGACAGTCCCAGGAAGTCCCACGCAGACGACCCCCAGTCCCAGAAAGTACCCACGAAGACGACCCCCAGTCCAAGAAAGTCCCACGCAGACGACCCCCAGTCCCAGAAAGTCCCACGCAGACGATCCCCCACCCAGGAGACAGTTCCAGAAAGTCCCACGCAGACGACCCCCCACCCAAGAGACAGTGCCAGAATGTCCCACGCAGACGACCCCAAGACCCAGAAAGTACCACGCAGACGACCCCCAGTCCCAGAAAGTCCCAGGAAGACGACCCCCCACCCTGAAGACAGTCCCAGAAAGTCCCAAACAGCCGACCCCCAGTCCCAGAAAGTCCCACGCAGACGACCCCCACCCAGGAGACAGTCCGAGAAAGTCCCACGCAGACAAGCCCCCACCCAGGAGACAGTCCCAGAAAGTCCCAAACAGACGACCCCCCACCCAAGAGACAGTGCCAGAATGTCTCACGCAGACGACCCCAAGACCCAGAAAGTACCACGCAGACGACCCCCAGTCCCAGAAAGTCCCAGGAAGACGACCCCCCACCCTGGAGACAGTCACAGAAAGTCCCACGCAGACGACCCCCCACCCAAAAGACAGTCCCAGAAAGTCCCACGCAGACCACCTCCAGTCCCAGAAAGTCCGACCCAGGAGACAGTGCCAGAATGTCCCACGCAGACGACCCCAAGTCCCAGAAAGTCCCACGCAGACGACCCCCCACCCAGGAGACAGTCCCAGAAAGTCCCAAACAGTCGAGCCCCTCCCAGGAGACAATCCCAGGAAGTCCCACGCAGACGACCCCCAGTCCCAGAAAGTCCCACGCAGACGACCCCCCCACACAGTAGTCAGTCCCAGAAAGTCCCAAACAGACGACCCCCTACCCAGGAGACAGTCCCAGAAAGTCCCACGCAGACGACCCCCAGTCCCAGAAAGTCCCACGCAGACGACCCCCAAAACAGTAGACAGTCCCAGAAATTCCCAAACAGACGACACCCCAACCAGGAGACAGTCCCAGGTAGTCCCAAGCAGACGACCCCAGTCCCAGAAAGTCCCACGCAGACGACCCCCAGTCCCAGAAAGTCCCACGCATAGGACCCCCCAACCAGGAGACAGTCCCAGAAATTCCCAAACAGACGACACCCCACCCAGGAGACAGTCCCAGGTAATCCCAAGCAGACGACACCCAGTCCCAGAAAGTCTCACGCAGACAACCCCCAGTCCCAGAAAGTCCCACCCATACGACACCCAGTCCAAGAAAGTCACACGCAGACGACCCCCAGTCCCAGAAAGTCCCACGCAGACGACCCCCCACACAGTAGACAGTCCCAGAAAGTCCCAAACAGACGACCCCCAGTCCCAGAAAGTCCCACGCAGACGACCCCCACCCAGGAGACAGTCCCAGAAAGTCCCACGCAGACAACCCCCCACCCAGGAGACAGTCGCAGAAAGTCCCACGCAGACGACCCCCAGTCCCAAAAAGCACACACGCAGACGACCCCCAGTCCCAGATATTCCCACGCAGACGACCCCCCCACAGTAGACAGTCCCAGAAAGTCCCAAACAGACGACCCCCCACCCAGGAGACAGTCCCAGGTAGTCCTAAACAGACGATTCCCAGTCCCAGAAAGTCCCACGCAGACGACCCCCAGTCCCAGAAAGTCCCACGCATACGACCCCCCACACAGGAGACAGTCCCACAAAGT
Organism: Acanthosepion esculentum; assembly: GCA_964036315.1. Lineage (NCBI taxonomy): Eukaryota > Metazoa > Mollusca > Cephalopoda > Sepiida > Sepiidae > Acanthosepion > Acanthosepion esculentum. The sequence goes on from OZ038510.1 coordinate 87,301,344, forward strand.
CCCAAACAGTCGACCCCCCTCCCAGGAGACAGTCCCAGGAAGTCCCACGCAGACGACCCCCAGTCCCAGAAAGTACCCACGAAGACGACCCCCAGTCCAAGAAAGTCCCACGCAGACGACCCCCAGTCCCAGAAAGTCCCACGCAGACGATCCCCCACCCAGGAGACAGTTCCAGAAAGTCCCACGCAGACGACCCCCCACCCAAGAGACAGTGCCAGAATGTCCCACGCAGACGACCCCAAGACCCAGAAAGTACCACGCAGACGACCCCCAGTCCCAGAAAGTCCCAGGAAGACGACCCCCCACCCTGAAGACAGTCCCAGAAAGTCCCAAACAGCCGACCCCCAGTCCCAGAAAGTCCCACGCAGACGACCCCCACCCAGGAGACAGTCCGAGAAAGTCCCACGCAGACAAGCCCCCACCCAGGAGACAGTCCCAGAAAGTCCCAAACAGACGACCCCCCTCCCAGGAGACAGTCGAGGAAAGTCCCACGCAGACGACCCCCAGTCCCAGAAAGCACACACGCAGACGACCCCCAGTCCCAGAAATTCCCACGCAGACGACCCCCAACCCAGGAGACAGTCCCAGGTAGTCCCAAACAGACGATTCCCAGTCCCAGAAAGTCCCACGCAGACGACCCCCAGTCCCAGAAAGTCCCACGCATACGACCCCCCACACAGGAGACAGTCCCACAAAGTCCCAAACAGTCGACCCCCCTCCCAGGAGACAGTCCCATGAAGTCCCACGCAGACGACCCCCAGTCCCAGAAAGTAACCACGAAGACGACCCCCAGTCCCAGAAAGTCCCACGCAGACGACCCCCAGTCCCAGAAAGTCCCACGCAGACGATCCCCCACCCAGGAGACAGTCCCAGAAAGTCCCAAGAAGACGACCCCCCACCCAAGAGACAGTGCCAGAATGTCCCACGCAGACGACCCCAAGACCCAGAAAGTACCACGCAGACGACCCCCAGTCCCAGAAAGTCCCAGGAAGACGACCTCCAGTCCCAGAAAGTCCCACGCAGACGACCCCCCACCCAAAAGACAGTCCCAGAAAGTCCCACGCAGACCACCTCCAGTCCCAGAAAGTCCGACCCAGGAGACAGTGCCAGAATGTCCCACGCAGACGACCCCTAGTCCCAGAAAGTCCCACGCAGACGACCCCCCACCCAGGAGACAGTCCCAGAATTTCCCAAACAGTCGACCCCCCTCCCAGGAGACAGTCCCAGGAAGTGCCATGCAGACGACCCCCAGTCCCAGAAAGAACCCACGCAGACGACCCCCAGTCCCAGAATGTCCCACGCAGACGACCTCCAGTCCCAGAAAGTCCCACGCAGACGACCCCCAGTCCAAGAAAGTCCAACGCAGACGACTCCCAGTCCCAGAAAGTCCCACGCAGACGATCCCCCACCCAGGAGACAGTCCCAGAAAGTCCCACGCAGACGACCCCCAGTCCCAGAATGTCTCACGCAGACGACCTCCAGTCCCAAGCATACGACCACCAGTACAAGAAATTCCCAGGCAGACGACCCCCAGTCCAAGAAAGTCCCACGCAGACGACCCCCCACACAGTAGACCGTCCCAGAAAGTCCCAAACAGACAACCTCCAGTCCCAGAAAGTCCCACGCAGATTACCCCCACCCAGGAGACAGTCCCAGAAAGTCCCACGCAGACGACCCCCCACCCAGGAGACAGTCCCAGAAAGTCCCAAACAGTCGACCACCCTCCCAGGAGACAGTCCCAGGAAGTCCCATGCAGACGACCTCCAGTCCAAGAAAGTACCCACGCAGACGACCCCGAGTCCCAGAAAGCCCCACGCAGACGACCTCCAGTCCCAGAAAGTCCCACGCAGACGACGCCCAGTCCAAGAAAGTCCCACGCAGATGACGCCCAGTCCCAGAAAGTCCCACGCAGACGATCCCCCACCGAGGAGACAGTCCCAGAATGTCCCAAGCAGACGACCCCCCACCCAGGAGACAGTCCCAGGTAGTCCCAAACAGACGATTCCCAGTCCCAGAAAGTCCCACGCAGACGACCCCCAGTCCCAGAAAGTCCCACGCAGACGACCCCCCCACACAGTAGTCAGTCCCAGAAAGTCCCAAACAGACGACCCCCTACCCAGGAGACAGTCCCAGAAAGTCCCACGCAGACGACCCCCAGTCCCAGAAAGTCCCACGCAGACGACCCCCAACACAGTAGACAGTCCCAGAAATTCCCAAACAGACGACACCCCACCCAGGAGACAGTCCCAGGTAGTCCCAAGCAGACGACCCCAGTCCCAGAAAGTCCCACGCAGACGACCCCCAGTCCCAGAAAGTCCCACGCATAGGACCCCCCAACCAGGAGACAGTCCCAGAAATTCCCAAACAGACGACACCCCACCCAGGAGACAGTCCCAGAAAGTCCCAAGCAGGCGACCCCCCACCCAAGAGACAGTGCCAGAATGTCCCACGCAGACGACCACAAGACCCAGAAAGTACCACGCAGACGACCCCCAGTCCCAGAAAGTCCCAGGAAGACGACCCCCCACCCTGGAGACAGTCGCAGAAAGTCCCACGCAGACGACCCCCCACCCAAAAGTCAGTCCCAGAAAGTCCCACGCAGACCACCTCCAGTCCCAGAAAGTCCGACCCAGGAGACAGTGCCAGAATGTCCCACGCAGACGACCCCAAGTCCCAGAAAGTCCCACGCAGACGACCCCCCACCCTGGAGACAGTCACAGAAAGTCCCACGCAGACGACCCCACACCCAAAAGACAGTCCCAGAAAGTCCCACGCAGACCACCTCCAGTCCCAGAAAGTCCGACGCAGACGACCCCCCACCCAGGATGCACTCCCAGAAAGTCCCAAACAGTGGACACCCCTCCCAGGAGACAGTCCCAGGAAGTCCCACGCAGACGACCCCAGTCCATGAAAGTACCCACGCAGACGACCCCCAGTCCCAGAAAGTCCCACGCAGACGACCTCCAGTCCCAGAAAGTCCCACGCAGACGACCCCCAGTCCCAGAAGTTACCCACGCCGACGACACCCAGTCCCAGAAAGTCCCACGCAGACGACCCCATGTCCCAGAAATTCCCACGCAGACGACCCCCACCCAGGAGACAGACCCAGAATGTCCCCCGCAGACGACCGCCCACCCAGGAGACAGTCCCAGAAAGTCCCAAACAGTCGAACCCCCTCCCAGGAGACAGTCCCCGGAAGTCCCACGCAGACGACACCCAGTCCCAGAAAGTCTCACGCAGACGACCTCCAGTCCCAGAAAGTCCCACGCAGAGGACCCCCCACACAGTAGACAGTCCCAGAAAGTCACAAACAGACGACACCCAGTCCCAGAAAGTCCCACGCAGACGACCCCCACCCAGGAGACAGTCCCAGAAAGTCCCACGCAGACGACCCCCCACCCAGGAGACAGTCCCAGAAAGTCCCAAACAGACGACCCACCTCCCAGGAGACAGTCCCAGAAAGTACCACGCAGACAACACCCAGTCCCAGAAAGTCCCCACGCAGAAGACCCCCAGTCACAGAAAGTCCCACGCATACGACCCCCCACACAGTAGACAGTCCCAGAAAGTCACAAACAGACGACACCCAGTCCCAGAAAGTCCCACGCAGACGACCCCCACCCAGGAGACAGTCCCAGAAAGTCCCACGCAGACGATCCCCCACCCAGGAGACAGTCCCAGAAAGTCCCAAACAGTCGACCCCCCTCCCAGAAGACAGTCCCAGGAAGTCGCATGAAGACGACCCCCAGTCCCAGAAAGTACCCACGCAGACGACCCCCACTCCCAGAAAATCCCACGCAGTCGACCTCCAGTCCCAGAAAGGCCCACGCATACGACCACCAGTCCAAGAAAGTCCCACGCAGACGACCCCAGTCCCAGAAAGTCCCACGCAGACGAACCCCCACACAGTAGACAGTCCCAGAAAGTCCCAAACAGACGACCCCCCAACCCAGGAGACAGTCCCAGGTAGTCCCAAGCAGACGAGTCCCAGAAAGTCCCACGCAGACGACCCCCAGTCCCAGAAAGTCCCATGCATACGACCCCCCACCCAGGAGACAGTCCCAAAAATTCCCAAACAGTCGACCCCCCTCCCAGGAGACAGTCCCAGGAAGTCCCATGCAGACGACCCCCAGTCCCAGAAAGAACCCACGCAGACGACCCCCAGTCCCAGAAAGTCCCACGCAGACGACCTCCAGTCCCAGAAAGTCCCACGCAGACGACCCCCAGTCCAAGAAAGTCCAACGCAGACGACTCCCAGTCCCAGAAAGTCCCACGCAGACGATCCCCCACCCAGGAGACAGTCCCAGAAAGTCCCACGCAGACGAACCCCAATCCCAGAATGTCTCACGCAGACGACCTCCAGTCCCAAGCATACGACCACCAGTACAAGAAATTCCCAGGCAGACGACCCCCAGTCCCAGAACGTCCCACGCAGACGACCCCCCACACAGTAGACCGTCCCAGAAAGTCCCAAACAGACAACCTCCAGTCCCAGAAAGTCCCACGCAGATTACCCCCACCCAGGAGACAGTCCCAGAAAGTCCCACGCAGACGACCCCCCACCCAGGAGACAGTCCCAGAAAGTCCCAAACGGTCGACCACCCTCCCAGGAGACAGTCCCAGGAAGTCCCATGCAGACGACCCCCAGTCCAAGAAAGTACCCACGCAGACGACCCCGAGTCCCAGAAAGCCCCACGCAGACGACCTCCAGTCCCAGAAAGTCCCACGCAGACGACGCCCAGTCCAAGAAAGTCCCACGCAGATGACGCCCAGTCCCAGAAAGTCCCACACAGACGATCCCCCACACAGTAGACAGTCCCAGAAAGTCCCAAACAGACGACCCCCAGTCCCAGAATGTCCCACGCAGACGACCCCCACCCAGGAGACAGTCCGAGAAAGTCCCACGCAGACAACCCCCCACCCAGGAGACAGTCCCAGAAAGTCCCAAACAGACGACCCCCCTCCCAGGAGACAGTCGCAGATAGTCCCACGCAGACGACCCCCAGTCCCAGAAAGCACACACGCAGACGACCCCCAGTCCCAGAAATTCCCACGCAGACGACCCCCAACCCAGGAGACAGTCCCAGGTAGTCCCAAACAGACGATTCCCAGTCCCAGAAAGTCCCACGCAGACAACCCCCAGTCCCAGAAAGTCCCACGCATACGACCCCCCACACAGGAGACAGTCCCACAAAGTCCCAAACAGTCGACCCCCCTCCCAGGAGACAGTCCCAGGAAGTCCCACGCAGACGACCCCCAGTCCCAGAAAGTAACCACGAAGACGACCCCCAGTCCAAGAAAGTCCCACGCAGACGACCCCCAGTCCCAGAAAGTCCCACGCAGACGATCCCCCACCCAGGAGACAGTCCCAGAAAGTCCAAAGCAGACGACCCCCCACCCAAGAGACAGTGCCAGAATGTCCCATGCAGACGACCCCAAGACCCAGAAAGTACCACGCAGACGACACCCAGTCCCAGAAAGTCCCAGGAAGACGACCCCCCACCCAAAAAACAGTCCCAGAAAGTCCCACGCAGACCACCTCAAGTCCCAGAAAGTCCGACCCAGGAGACAGTGCCAGAATGTCCCACGCAGACGACCCCAAGTCCCAGAAAGTCCCACGCAGACGACCCCCCACCCAGGAGACAGTCCCAGAAAGTCCCAAACAGTCGAGCCCCTCCCAGGAGACAGTCCCAGGAAGTCCCACGCAGACGACCCCCAGTCCCAGAAAGTCCCACGCAGACGACCCCCCCACACAGTAGTCAGTCCCAGAAAGTCCCAAACAGACGACCCCCTACCCAGGAGACAGTCCCAGAAAGTCCCACGCAGACGACCCCCAGTCCCAGAAAGTCCCACGCAGACGACCCCCAACACAGTAGACAGTCCCAGAAATTCCCAAACAGACGACACCCCACCCAGGAGACAGTCCCAGGTAGTCCCAAGCAGACGACCCCAGTCCCAGAAAGTCCCACGCAGACGACCCCCAGTCCCAGCAAGTCCCACGCATAGGACCCCCCAACCAGGAGACAGTCCCAGAAATTCCCAAACAGACGACACCCCACCCAGGAGACAGTCCCAGGTAATCCCAAGCAGACGACACCCAGTCCCAGAAAGTCTCACGCAGACGACCCCCAGTCCCAGAAAGTCCCACCCATACGACCCCCAGTCCAAGAAAGTCCCACGCAGACGACCCCCAGTCCCAGAAAGTCCCACGCAGACGACCCCCCACACAGTAGACAGTCCCAGAAAGTCCCAAACAGACGACCCCCAGTCCCAGAAAGTCCCACGCAGACGACCCCCACCCAGGAGACAGTCCCAGAAAGTCCCACGCAGACAACCCCCCACCCAGGAGACAGTCCCAGAAAGTCCCAAACAGACGACCCCCCTCCCAGGAGACAGTCGCAGAAAGTCCCACGCAGACGACCCCCAGTCCCAAAAAGCACACACGCAGACGACCCCCAGTCCCAGATATTCCCACGCAGACGACCCCCCCCCCACAGTAGACAGTCCCAGAAAGTCCCAAACAGACGACCCCCCACCCAGGAGACAGTCCCAGGTAGTCCCAAACAGACGATTCCCAGTCTCAGAAAGTCCCATGCAGATGACCCCCAGTCCCAGAAAGTCCCACGCATACGACCCCCCACACAGGAGACAGTCCCACAAAGTCCCAAACAGTCGACCCCCCTCCCAGGAGACAGTCCCAGGAAGTCCCACGCAGACGACCCCCAGTCCCAGAAAGTACCCACGAAGACGACCCCCAGTCCAAGAAAGTCCCACGCAGACGACCCCCAGTCCCAGAAAGTCCCATGCAGACGATCCCCCACCCAGGAGACAGTTCCAGAAAGTCCCAAGCAGACGACCCCCCACCCAAGAGACAGTGCCAGAATGTCCCACGCAGACGACCCCAAGACCCAGAAAGTACCACGCAGACGACCCCCAGTCCCAGAAAGTCCCAGGAAGACGACCCCCCACCCTGGAGACAGTCCCAGAAAGTCCCAAACAGACGACCCCCAGTCCCAGAAAGTCCCACGCAGACGACCCCCACACAGGAGACAGTCCGAGAAAGTCCCACGCAGACGACCCCCACCCAGGAGACAGTCCCAGAAAGTCCCAAACAGACGACCCCCCTCCCAGGAGACAGTCGCAGAAAGTCCCACGCAGACGACCCCCAGTCCCAGAAAGCACACACGCAGACGACCCCCAGTCCCAGAAATTCCCACGCAGACGACCCCCAACCCAGGAGACAGTCCCAGGTAGTCCCAAACAGACGATTCCCAGTCCCAGAAAGTCCCACGCAGACGACCCCCAGTCCCAGAAAGTCCCACGCATACGACCCCCCACACAGGAGACAGTCCCACAAAGTCCCAAACAGTCGACCCCCCTCCCAGGAGACAGTCCCAGGAAGTCCCACGCAGACAACCCCCAGTCCCAGAAAGTAACCACGAAGACGACCCCCAGTCGAACAAAGTCCCACGCAGACGACCCCCAGTCCCAGAAAGTCCCACGCAGACGATCCCCCACCCAGGAGACAGTCGCAGAAAGTCCCACGCAGACGACCCCCAGTCCCAGAAAGCACACACGCAGACGACCCCCAGTCCCAGAAATTCCCACGCAGACGACCCCCAACCCAGGAGACAGTCCCAGGTAGTCCCAAACAGACGATTCCCAGTCCCAGAAAGTACCCACGCAGACGACCCCCAGTCCCAGAAAGTCCCACGCAGACGACCTCCAGTCCCAGAAAGTCCCACGCAGACGACGCCCAGTCCAAGAAAGTCCCACGCAGACGACCCCCAGTCCCAGAAAGTCCCACGCAGACGATCCCCCACCCAGGAGACAGTCCTAGAAAATCCAAGCAGACGGTCCCCCACCCAGGAGACAGTGCCAGAATGTCCCACGCAGACGACCCCAAGTCCCAGAAAGTCCCACGCAGACGACCCCCCACCAAGGAGACAGACCCAGAATGTCCCACGCAGAAGACCCCCCACCCAGGAGACAGTCCCAGGAAGTCCCACGCAGACGACCCCCAGTCCCAGGTCTCAAGCCGACGACCTCCAGTCCCCGAAAGTCCCACGCATACGACCCACAGTCAAAGAAAGTCCCACGCAGACGACCCCCAGTCCCAGAAAGTCCCACGAAGACGAACCCCCACACAGTAGACAGTCCCAGAAAGTCCCAAACAGACGACCCCCAGTCCCAGAAAGTCCCACGCAGACGACCCCCACCCAGGAGACAGTCCCAGAAAGTCCAACGCAGACGACCCCCCACCCAGGAGACAGTCCCAGAAAGTCCCAAACAGACGACACCCCTGCCAGTAGACAGTCCCAGAAAGTCCCAAACAGACGACCCCCACCCAGGAGACAGTCCCAGGTAGTCCCAAGCAGACGAGTCCCAGAAAGTCCCACGCAGACGACCCCCAGTCCCATAAAGTCCCACGCATACGACCCCCCACCCAGGAGACAGTCCCAGAAAGTCCCAAACAGTCGACCCCCCTCCCAGGAGACAGTCCCATGCAGACGACCTCCAGTCCCAGAAAGTACCCACGAAGACGATCCCCAGTCCCAGAAAGTACGCACGCAGACGACCCCTAGTCCCAGAAAGTCCCACGCAGACGACCCCCCACCCAGGAGTCAGTCCCAGAAAGTCCCACGCAGACGACCCCCTTCCCCAGAAAGTCCCACGCAGACGACCCCCACCCAGGAGACAGTCTTAGAAAGTCTCACGCAGACGACCTCCAGTCCCAGAAAGTCCCACGCAGACGACCCCCGTCCCAGAATGTCCCACGCAGACGACCCCCCACACAGTAGACAATCCCAGAAAGTACCAAACAGACGACCCCCACCCAGGAGACGGTCCCAGTTAGTCCCAAGGAGACGACCCCCAGTTTCAGAAAGTACCACGCAGACGTCCCCCCAGTCCCAGAAAGTCCCACGCATACGACCACCAGTCCCTCAGGGTCCCACGCAGACGACCCCACACCCAGGAGACAGACCCGGAAAGTACCACGCAGACGACCCCCCACCCAGGAGATAGTCCCAGAAACTCCCAAACAGACAACCCACCTCCCAGGAGACAGTCCGAGAAAGTCCCACGCAGACGACCCCAGTCCCAGAAAGTACATACGTAGACGACCCCCAGTCCCAGAGATTCCCACGCAGACGACACCCCAGGCAGTAGACATTCCCAGAAAGTCCCAAACAGACGACCCCCCACCCAGGAGACAGTCCCAGGTAGTCCCAAGCAGACGATTCCCAGTCCCAGAAAGTCCCACGCAGACGACCCCCAGTCCCAGAAAGTCCCACGCATACGAACCCCCACCCAGGAGACAGTCCCAGAAAGTCCCAAACAGTCGACCACCCTCCCAGGAGACAGTCCCAGGAAGTCCCACGCAGACGACCTCCAGTCCCAGAAAGTCCCACGCAGACGACGCCCAGGCCAAGAAAGTCCCACGCAGACGATCCCCCACCCAGGAGACAGTGCCAGAATGTCCCACGCAGACGACGCCCCACCCAGGAGACAGTCCCAGAAATTCCCAAACAGTCGAGCCCCTCCCAGGAGACAGTCCCAGGAATTCCCACGCAGACGACTCCCAGACCCAGAAAGTCTCACGCCGACGACATCCAGTACCCGAAAGTCCCACGCATACGACCCCCAGTCAAAGAAAGTCCCACGCAGACGACCCCCAGTCCCAGAAAGTCTCACGAAGACGAACCCCCACACAGTAGACAGTCCCAGAAAGTCCCAAACAGACGACCCCCAGTCCCAGAAAGTCCCACGCAGACGACCCCCACCCAGGAGACAGTCCCAGAAAGTCCAACGCAGACGACACCCCACCCAGGAGACAGTCCCAGAAAGTCCCAAACAGACGACACCCCTCCAAGGAGACAGTCCCAGAAAGTCCCACGCAGACGACCCCCAGTCCCAGAAATTCCCACGCAGACGACGCCCCACACAGTAGACAGTCCCAGAAAGTCCCAAACAGACGACCCCCACCCAGGAGACAGTCCCAGGTAGTCCCAAGTAGACGAGTCCCAGAAAGTCCCACACAGACGACCCCAGTCACATAAAGTCCAACTCATACGACCCCCCACCCAGGAGACAGTCCCAGAAAGTCCCAAACAGTCGACCCCCTCCCAGGAGACGGTCCCATGAAGACGACCCCCAGTCCCAGAAAGTACCCACGCAGACGACCCCCAGTCCCAGAAAGTCCCACGCAGACGACCTCCAGTCCCAGAAAGTCCCACGCAGACGATCCCCCACCCAGGAGACAGTCCCAGAATGTCCCACGCAGACGACCCCCAGTCCCAGAAAGTCTCACGCAGACGACCTCCAGTCCCAGCAAGTCCCACTCATGCGACACCCAGTCCAAGAAATTCCCGGGCAGACGACCCCCAGTCCCAGAAAGTCCCACGCAGACGACCCCCCACACAGTAGACAGTCCAAGAAAGTCCCAAACAGACGACCCCCAGTCCCAGAAAGTCCCACGCAGATTACCCCCACCCAGGAGACAGTCCCAGAAAGTCCCACGCAGACGACCCCCCACCCAGGAGACAGTCCCAGAAAGTCCCAAACAGAAGACTCCCCTCCCAGGAGACAGTCCCAGGTAGTCCCAAGCAGACGATTCCCAGTCCCAGAAAGTCCCACGCAGACGAAACCCAGTCCCAGAAAGTCCCACGCATACGACACCCACCCAGGAGACAGTCCCAGAAATTCCCAAACCCTCGACCGCCCTCCCAGGAGACAGTCCCAGGAAGTACCATGCAGACGACCCCCAGTCTCAGAAAGTACCCACGCAGACGACGCCCAGTCCCAGAAAGTCCCACGCAGACGAACCCCAGTCACAGAAAGTACATACGCAGACGACCCCCAGTCCCAGAAATTCCCACGCAGACGACCCCCCACACAGTAGACAGTCCCAGAAAGTCCCAAACAGACGACCCCCACCAAGGAGACAGTCCCAGGTAGTCCCAAGCAGACGATTTCCAGTCCCAGAAAGTCCCACGCAGACGACCCCCAGTCCCAGATAGTCCCACGCATACGACACCCCACCAAGGAGACAGTCCCAGAAATTCCCAAACCGTCGACTGCCCTCCCAGGAGACAGTCCCAGGAAGTCCCATGCAGACGACCCCCAGTCCCAGAAAGTACCCACGCAGAGGCCCCCCAGTCCCAGAAAGTCCCACGCAGACGACCTCCAGTCCCAGAAAGTCCCACGCAGACGACGCCCAGTCCAAGAAGTCCCACGCAGACGACCCCCAGTCCCAGAAGTCCCACGCAGACGATCCACCACCCAGGAGACAGTCCCAGAAAGACCCAAGCATACGACCCCGCACCCAGGAGACAGTGCCAGAATGTCCCACGCTGACGACCACAAGTCCCAGAAAGTCCAACGCAGACGACCCCCCATCCAGGAGACAGACCCAGAATGTCCCACGCAGACGACATCCCACCCAGGAGACAGTCCCAGAAAGTCCCAAACAGTCGACCCCCCTCCCAGGAGACTGTCCCTGGAAGTCCCACGCAGACGACCCCCAGTCCCAGAAAGTCCCACGCATACGACCTCCAGTCCAAGAAAGTCCCACGCAGACGACACCCAGTCACAGAAAGTCCCACGCAGACGACCCCCCACACACTAGACAGTCCCAGAAAGTCCCAAACAGACGACCCCCAGTCCCAGAAAGTCCCACGCAGAATACCCCCACCCAGGAGACCATACCAGAAAGTCCCAAACAGACGACCCCCCACCCAGGAGACAGTCCCAGAAAGTCCCACGCAGACGACCCCCAGTCCCAGAAAGTACCCACGCCGACGACCCCCAGTCCCAGAAAGTCCCACGCAGACGACCCACCACACAGGAGACAGCCCCAAAAAGTCCCAAACCATCGACCCCCCTCCCAGGAGACAGTCCCAGGAAGTCCCACGCAGACGACCCCCAGTCCCAGAAAGTCCCACGCAGACGAACTCCAGTCCCAGAAAGTCCCACGCATACGACCCCCAGTCCAAGAAAGTCCCACGCAGACGACCCCCACCCAGGAGACAGTCCCAGAAAGTCCCAAACAGTCGAACCCCCTCCCAGGAGACAGTCCCAGGAAGTCCCACGCAGACGACCCCCAGTCCCAGAAAGTACCCACGCAGACGACCCCCACTCCCAGAAAGTCCCACGCAGACGACCCCCAGTCACAGAAAGTCCCACTCAGACGACCCCCCAACCAGGAGACAGTCCCAGAAAGTCCCAAACAGTCGACCCCCCTGCAAGGAAACAGTCCCAGGAAGTCCCACGAAGACGACCACAGTCCCAGAAAGTACCCACGCAGACGACCCCCAGTCCCAGAAAGTCCCACGCAGACGACCCCCCAACCAGGAGACAGTCCCAGAATGTCGCACGCAGACGACCCCCCACCCAGGAGTCAGTCGCAGAAAGTCCCAAACAGTCGACCCCCCTCAAAGGAAACAGTCCCAGGAAGTCCCACGAAGACGACCACAGTCCCAGAAAGTAACCACGCAGACGACCCCCAGTCCCAGAAAGTCCCACGCAGACGACCCCCCAACCAGGAGACAGTCGCAGAAAGTCCCAAACAGTCGACCCCCCTCCCAGCAGACAGTACCTGGAAGTCCCACGCAGACGACCCCCAGTCCCAGAAAGTCCCACGAAGACGACCTCCAGTCCCAGAAAGTCCGACCCAGGAGACAGTGCCAGAATGTCCCACGCAGACGACCTCCAGTCCCAGAAAGTCCCACGCAGACGACCCCCAGTCCCAGAAAGTACCCACGCCGACGACACCCAGTCCCAGAAAGTCCCACGCAGACGACCCCAAGTCCCAGAAAGTCCCACGCAGACGACCCTCCATCCAGGAGACAGTCCCAGAAAGTCCCTAGCAGACGACCCCCCACCCAGGAGACAATCCCAGAAAGTCCCAAAACGTCGACCCCCCTTCCATGAGACAGTCGCAGGAAGTCCCACGCGGGATGACCCCCAGTCCTAGAAAGTACCCACGCAGACGACCCCCAGTCCCAGAAAGTCCCACGCAGACGACCTCCAGTCACAGAAAGTCCCACGCAGACGACCCCCAGTCCAAGAAAGTCCCACGCAGACGACCCCCAATCCCAGAAGGTCCCACGCAGACGATCCCGCACCGAGCAGACAGTCACAGAAAGTCCCAAGCAGACGAACCCCCGAACCAGGGGTTAGTGCCATAATGTCCCACGCAGACGACCCCAAGACACAGAAAGTCCCACGCAGACTACCCCCAGTCCCAGAAAGTCCCACGAAGACGACCACCGACCCTGGAGGCAGACCCAGAAAGTCCCACGCCGACGACCCCCCACCCAGGAGACAGTCCAAGAATGTCCCACGCAGACGATCCCCAGTCCCAAAAAGTAACCACGCAGACGACCCCCAGTCCTAGAAAGTCCCACGCAGACGACACCAAGTCCCAGAAAGTCCCACGAAGACGACCCCCCACCCAGGAGACAGTCCCAGAATGTCCCACGAAGACGACCCCCCACCCAAGAGACAGTCCCAGAAAGTTCCAAACAGTCGACACCCCTCCCAGGAGAGAGTCCCAGGAAGTCCCACGCAGACGAACCCCAGTCCCAGAAAGTCCCACGCAGACGACCTCCAGTCCCAGAAAGTCCCACGCAGACGACCCCCAGTCCAAGAAAGTCCCACGCAGACGACACCCAATGCCAGAAAGTCCCAAAGAGACAACCTCCCACACAGGAGACAGTCCCAGGTAGTCCCACGCAGACGACCCCCAGTCCCAGAAAGTCCCACGCAGACGAACCCCAGACCAAGAGAGTCCCACGCAGACGACCCACCCACCCAGGAGACAGTCCCAGAAAGTCGCAAACAGTCGAGCCCCCTCCCAGGAGACAGTCCCAGTAAGTCCCACGCAGACGACACCCAGTCCCAGAAAGTACCCATGCAGACGACCCCCAGTCCCAGAAAGTCCCACGCAGACGACCTCCAGTCCCAGAAAGTCCCACGCAGACGACCCCCAGTCCCAGAAAGTACCCACGCCGACGACCCCCAGTCCCAGAAAGTCCCACGCAGACGACCCCAAGTCCCAGAAAATCCCACGCAGACGACCCCCCACCCAGGAGACAGTCCCAGAATGTCCCACGCAGACGACCCCACAGCCAGGAGACAGTCCCAGAAAGTCCCAAACAGTCGACCCCCCTGCCAGGAGACAGTCCCAGGAAGTCCCACGCAGACGACACCCAGTCCCAGAAAGTCCCACGCAGACGACCTCCAGTCGCAGTAAGTCCCACGCATACGAACCCCAGTCCAAGAAAGTCCCACGCAGACGACCCCCAGTCCCAGAAAGTCCCACGCAGACGACCCCCCACACAGTAGGCAGTCCCAGAAAGTCCCACGCAGATGATCCCCCACCCAGGAGACAGTCCCAGAAAGTCCCAAGCAGACGACCCCCCACCCAGGATACAGTGCCTGAATGTCCCACGCAGACGAACCCAAGACCCAGAAAGTACCACGCAGACGACCCCCAGTCCCAGAAAGTCCCACGAAGACGACCCCCCACCCTGGAGACAGTCCGAGAAAGTCCCACGCAGACGACCCCCCATCCAGGAGAGAGTCGCAGGTAGTCCCAAGCAGACGACCCCCAGTCCCAGAAAGTCCCACGCAGACGACCCCCAGTCCCAGAAAGTCCCACGCAGACGAACTCCAGTCCCAAAAAATCCCACGCGGACGACCTCCAGTCCGAGAAAGTCCCACGCAGTCAACCCCCAGTCCCAGAAAATCCCACGAACGATCCCCACACAGTAGACAGTCCAAGAAAGTCCCAAACAGACGACCCCCGTCCCAGGAGACACTGCCAGAAAGTCCCACGCAGACGACCCCAAGACCCAGAAAGTACCACGCAGACGACCCCCAGTCCCAGAAAGTCCCACGATGACGACCCCCCACCCTGGAGACAGTCCCGGAAAATCCCACGCAGACGGCCACCCACCCAGGAGACAGTCCCAGAAAGTCCCACGCAGACGACCCCCAGTCCCAGAAAGTACCCACGCAGACGACGCCTAGTCCCAGAAATTCCCACGCAGACGACCCCCCACACAGTAGACAGTCCAAGAAAGTCCCAAACAGACGACCCCCCACCCAGGAGACAGTCCCAGGTAGTCCCAAGCAGACGACCCCCAGTCCCAGAAAGTCCCACGCAGACGACCCCTAATCCCAGAAAGTCCCACGCATAGACCCACCACTCAGGAGACAGTCCCAGAACGTCCCAAACAGTCGAACCCCTCCCAGGAGACAGTCCCAGGAAGTCCCACGCAGACGATTCCCAGTCCCAGAAAGTACCCACGCAGACGACCCCCACTCCCAAAAAGTCCCACGCAGACGACCTCCAGTCCCAGAAAGTCCCACGCAGACGACCCCCAGTCCAAGAAAGTCCCACGCAGACGACCACCCACCCAGGAGACAATCCCCTAAAGTCCCACGCAGGCGACCCTCAGTCCCAGAATGTCCCACAAGGAAGACCCCCACCAACGAGACAGTCCCAGAAAGTCCCAAGCAGACGACCCCCCACCCAGAAGACAGTCCCAGAAAGTCCCACGCAGACGAACCCCAGTCCCAGAAAGTCCCGCGCAGACGACCCCCACCCAGGAGACAGTCCCAGAAGGTCCCACGCAGACGACCCCCACCCAGGAGACAGTCCCAGAAATTCCCACGCAGACGACCCCCAGTCCGAGAAAGTACCCACGCAGACGACCCCCAGTCCTAGAAAGTCCCACGCAGACGACCCCCAGTCCAAGAAAATCCCACGCAGACGAACCCAGTCTCAGAAAGTCCCACGCAGACGACCCCCCATACAGTAGACAGTCCAAGAAAGTCCACAGACAGACGACCCCCCACACAGGAGACAGTCCCAGGTAGTCCCAAGCAGACGACCCCCAGTCCCAGAAAGTCCCACGCAGACGACCCCCAGTCCCAGAAAGACCCACGCAGACGACCCCCCCACCCAGGAGACACTCCCAGAAAGTCCCAAACAGTCGACACTCCTCCCAGGAGACAGTCCCAAGAAGTCTCACACAGACGACCCCCAATCCCAGAAATTACCCACGCAGACGACCCCCAGTCCCAGAAAGTCCCACGCAGACAACCTCCAGTCCCAGAAAGTCCCACGCAGACGACCCCCAGTCCCAGAAAGTACCCACGCCGACGACACCCAGTCCCAGAAAGTCCCACGCAGACGACCCCAAGTCCCAGAAAATCCCACGCAGACGACCCCCCACCCAGGAGACAGTCCCAGAATGTCCCACGCAGACGACCCCCCAGCCTGGAGACAGTCCCAGAAAGTCCCAAACAGTCGACCCCCCTGCCAGGAGACAGTCCCAGGAAGTCCCACGCAGACGACACCCAGTCCCAGAAAGTACCCATGCAGACGACCCCCAGTCCCAGAAAGTCCCACGCAGACGACCTCCAGTCCCAGAAAGTCCCACGCAGACGACCCCCAGTCCCAGAAAGTACCCACGCCGACGACACCCAGTCCCAGAAAGTCCCACGCAGACGACCCCAAGTCCCAGAAAATACAACGCAGACGACCCCCCACCCAGGAGACAGTCCCAGAATGTCCCACGTAGACGACCCCCCAGCCAGGAGACAGTCCCAGAAAGTCCCAAACAGTCGACCCCCCTGCCAGGAGACAGTCCCAGGAAGTCCCACGCAGACGACACCCAGTCCCAGAAAGTCCCACGCAGACGACCTCCAGTCGCAGAAAGTCCCACGCATACGACCCCCAGTCCAAGAAAGTCCCACGCAGACGACCCCCAGTCCCAGAAAGTCCCACGCAGACGACCCCCCACACAGTAGGCAGTCCCAGAAAGTCCCACGCAGATGATCCCCCACCCAGGAGACAGTCCCAGAAAGTCCCAAGCAGACGACCCCCGACCCAGGATACAATGCCTGAATGTCCCACGCAGACGAACCCAAGACCCAGAAAGTACCACGCAGACGACCCCCAGTCCCAGAAAGTCCCACGAAGACGACCCCCCACCCTGGAGACAGTCCGAGAAAGTCCCACGCAGACGACCCCCCACCCAGGAGACAGTCCCAGGTAGTCCCAAGCAGACGACCCCCAGTCCCAGAAAGTCCCACGCAGACGACCCCCAGTCCCAGAAAGTCCCACGCAGACGAACTCCAGTCCCAAAAAATCCCACGCGGACGACCTCCAGTCCGAGAAAGTCCCACGCAGTCAACCCCCAGTCCCAGAAAATCCCACGAACGATTCCCACACAGTAGACAGTCCAAGAAAGTCCCAAACAGACGACCCCCGTCCCAGGAGACAGTGCCAGAAAGTCCCACGCAGACGACCCCAAGACCCAGAAAGTACCACGCAGACGACCCCCAGTCCCAGAAAGTGCCACGATGACGACCCCCCACCCTGGAGACAGTCCCGGAAAATCCCACGCAGACGGCCACCCACCCAGGAGACAGTCCCAGAAAGTCCCACGCAGACGACCCCAGTCCCAGAAAGTACCCACGCAGACGACCCCTAGTCCCAGAAATTCCCACGCAGACGACCCCCCACACAGTAGACAGTCCAAGAAAGTCCCAAACAGACGACCCCCCACCCAGGAGACAGTCCCAGGTAGTCCCAAGCAGACGACCCCCAGTCCCAGAAAGTCCCACGCAGACGACCCCTAATCCCAGAAAGTCCCACGCATAGACCCCCCACTCAGGAGACAGTCCCAGAACGTCCCAAACAGTCGAACCCCTCCCAGGAGACAGTCCCAGGAAGTCCCACGCAGACGATTCCCATTCCCAGAAAGTACCCACGCAGACGACCCCCACTCCCAGAAAGTCCCACGCAGACGACCTCCAGTCCCAGAAAGTCCCACGCAGACGACCCCCAGTCCAAGAAAGTCCCACGCAGACGACCACCCACCCAGGAGACAATCCCCTAAAGTCCCACGCAGGCGACCCTCAGTCCCAGAATGTCCCACAAGGAAGACTCCCACCAACGAGACAGTCCCAGAAAGTCCCAAGCAGACGACCCCCACCCAGAAGACAGTCCCAGAAAGTCCCACGCAGACGAACCCCAGTCCCAGAAAGTCCCGCGCAGACGACCCCCACCCAGGAGACAGTCCCAGAAGGTCCCACGCAGACGACCCCCACCCAGGAGACAGTCCCAGAAATTCCCACGCAGACGACCCCCAGTCCGAGAAAGTACCCACGCAGACGACCCCCAGTCCTAGAAAGTCCCACGCAGACGACCCCCAGTCCAAGAAAATCCCACGCAGAGGAACCCAGTCTCAGAAAGTCCCACGCAGACGACCCCCCATACAGTAGACAGTCCAAGAAAGTCCACAGACAGACGACCCCCCACGCAGGAGACAGTCCCAGGTAGTCCCAAGCAGACGACCTCCAGTCCCAGAAAGTCCCACGCAGACGACCCCCAGTCCCAGAAAGACCCACGCAGACGACCCCCCCACCCAGGAGACACTCCCAGAAAGTCCCAAACAGTCGACACTCCTCCCAGGAGACAGTCCCAGGAAGTCTCACACAGACGACCCCCAATCCCAGAAATTACCCACGCAGACGACCCCCAGTCCCAGAAAGTCCCACGCAGACAACCTCCAGTCCCAGAAAGTCCCACGCAGACGACCCCCAGTCCCAGAAAGTACCCACGCCGACGACACCCAGTCCCAGAAAGTCCCACGCAGACGACCCCAAGTCCCAGAAAATCCCACGCAGACGACCCCCCACCCAGGAGACAGTCCCAGAATGTCCCACGCAGACGACCCCCCAGCCAGGAGACAGTCCCAGAAAGTCCCAAACAGTCGACCCCCCTGCCAGGAGACAGTCCCAGGAAGTCCCACGCAGACGACACCCAGTCCCAGAAAGTCCCACGCAGACGACCTCCAGTCCCAGAAAGTCCCACGCATACGACCCCCAGTCCAAGAAAGTCCCACGCAGACGACCCCCAGTCTCAGAAAGTCCCACGCAGACGACCCCCCACACAGTAGGCAGTCCCAGAAAGTCCCACGCAGACGATCCCCCACCCAGGAGACAGTCCCAGAAAGTCCCAAGCAGACGACCCCCCACCCAGGATACAGTGCCTGAATGTCCCACGCAGATGAACCCAAGACACAGAAAGTACCACGCAGACGACCCCCAGTCACAGAAAGTCCCACGCAGACGACCCCCCACACTGGAGACAGGTCCAGAAAGTCGCACGCAGACGACCCCCTACCCAGGAGACTGTCCCAGAAAGTCCCACGCAGACGACACCCAGTCCCAGAAAGTCCCACGCAGACGACCCCCAGTCCCAGAAAATCCCACGCAGACGACCCCCAGTCCCAGAAAGTACCCACGCCGACGACCCCCAGTCCCAGAAAGTCCCACGCAGACGACCCCAAGTCCCAGAAAGTCCCACGCAGACGACCCCCCATCCAGGAGACAGTCCCAGAAAGTCCCTAGCAGACGACCCCCCACCCAGGAGACAATCCCAGAAAGTCCCAAAACGTCGACCCACCTTCCAGGAGACAGTCGCAGGAAGTCCCACGCGGGATGACCCCCAGTCCTAGAAAGTACCCACGCAGACGACCCCCAGTCCAGAAAGTCCCACGCAGACGACCTACAGTCCCAGAAAGTCCCACGCAGACGACCCCCAATCCCAGAAGGTCCCACGCAGACGATCCCGCACCGAGCAGACAGTCACAGAAAGTCCCAAGCAGACGAACCCCCCAACCAGGGGACAGTGCCATAATGTCCCACGCAGACGACCCCAAGACCCAGAAAGTCCCACGCAGACTACCCCCAGTCACAGAAAGTCTCACGAAGACGACCACCGACCCTGGAGGCAGACCCAGAAAGTCCCACGCCGACGACCCCCCACCCAGGAGACAGTCCAAGTATGTTCCACGCAGACGATCCCCAGTCCCAAAAAGTAACCACGCAGACGACCCCCAATCCCAGAAAGTCCCACGCAGACGACACCAAGTCACAGAAAGTCCCACGAAGACGACCCCCCACCCAGGAGACAGTCCCAGAATGTCCCACGCAGACGACCCCCCACCCAAGAGACAGTCCCAGAAAGTTCCAAACAGTCAACACCCCTCCCAGGAGAGAGTCCCAGGAAGTCCCACGCAGACGACCCCCAGTCCCAGAAAGTCCCACGCAGACGACCTCCAGTCCCAGAAAGTCCCACGCAGACGACCCACAGTCCAAGAAAGTCCCACGCAGACGACACCCAGTGCCAGAAAGTCCCAAAGAGACAACCTCCCACACAAGAGACAGTCCCAGGTAGTCCCACGCAGACGACCCCCAGTCCCAGAATGTCCCACGCAGACGAACCCCAGACCAAGAGAGTCCCACGCAGACGACCCACCCACCCAGGAGACAGTCCCAGAAAGTCCCAAACAGTCGAGCCCCCTCCCAGGAGACAGTCCCAGTAAGTCCCACGCAGACGACACCCAGTCCCAGAAAGTACCCATGCAGACGACCCCCAGTCCCAGAAAGTCCCACGCAGACGACCTCCAGTCCCAGAAAGTCCCACGCAGACGACCCCCAGTCCAAGAAAGTCCCACGCAGACGACCCCCAGTCCCAGAAAGTCCAACGCAGACGATCCACCACCCAGGAGACAGTCCTAGAAAAATCCGAAGCAGACGACCCCCCACCCAGGAGACAGTGCCAGAATATCCCACGCAGACGACCCCAAGACCCAGAAAGTCATACGCAGACGACCCCCAGTCCCAGAAAGTCCCACGAAGACGACCCCCACCCTGGAGACAGTCCAAGGAAGTCCCACGCAGACGACCCCCAGTCACAGAAAGTCCCACGCAGACGCCCCCCACCCAGGAGACAGTCCCAGAAAGTCCCAAACAGTTGAACCCCCTCCCAGGAGAGAGTCCCAGGAAGTCCCACGCAGACGACCTCCAGTCCCAGAAAGTCCCACGCAGACGAACCCAAGGCCCAGAAAGTCCCACGCAGACGACCCTCCACCCAGGAGACAGTCCCAGAAAGTCCCATGCAGACGACCCCCAGTTCCAGAAAGTCCCACAAGGACGACCCTCACCCAGGATACAGTCCCAGAAAGTCCCACGCAGACGACCCCCCACCCAGGAGACAGTCCCAGAAGTCCCACGCAGACGACCCCCCACACAGGAGACAGCCCCAGAAAGTCCCACGCAGACGACCCCCCGTCCCAGAAAGTCCCACGCAGACGACACCCACCCAGGAGACAGTCCCAGAAAGTCCCACGCAGACGACCCCCCACACAGGAGACAGCCCCAGAAACTCCCACGCAGACGACCGCCAGTCCCAGAAAGTCCCAGGCAGACGACCCCCCACACAGTAGACAGTCTCAGAAAGTCCCAAACAGTCGAACACCCTCCCGGGAGACAGTCCCAGGAAGACCCACGCAGACGACCCCCAGTCCCAGAAAGTCCCACGCAGACGACCCCCCACCCAAGAGACAGTCCCAGAAAGTCCCACAAGGACGACCCCCAGTCCCAGAAAGTCCCACAAGGACGACCCCTACCCAGGAGACAGTCCCAGAAAGTCCCACGCAGACGACCCACCACCCAGGAGACAGTCCCAGAAAGTCCCACGCAGACGACCCCCAGTCCCAGAAAGTCCCACGCAGACGACCCCCAGTCCAAGAAAGTCCCACGCAGACGACCCCCAGTCCCAGAAAGTCCAACGTAGACGACCCCGCACACAGTAGACAGTCCCAGAATGTCATAAACAGACGACCCCCACCAGGAGACGGTCCCAGGTAGTCCCACGGCGACGACCTCCAGTCCCAGAATGTCCCACGCAGACGACCCCAAGTCCCACAAAGTTCCACGCAGACGACCCCACACCCAAGAGCCAGTCACAGGGTTAGGGTTAGGGTTAGGGTTAGGGTTAGGGTTAGGGTTAGGGTTAGGGTTAGGGTTAGGGTTAGGGTTAGGGTTAGGGTTAGGGTTAGGGTTAGGGTTAGGGTTAGGGTTAGGGTTAGGGTTAGGGTTAGGGTTAGGGTTAGGGTTAGGGTTAGGGTTAGGGTTAGGGTTAGGGTTAGGGTTAGGGTTAGGGTTAGGGTTAGGGTTAGGGTTAGGGTTAGGGTTAGGGTTAGGGTTAGGGTTAGGGTTAGGGTTAGGGTTAGGGTTAGGGTTAGGGTTAGGGTTAGGGTTAGGGTTAGGGTTAGGGTTAGGGTTAGGGTTAGGGTTAGGGTTAGGGTTAGGGTTAGGGTTAGGGTTAGGGTTAGGGTTAGGGTTAGGGTTAGGGTTAGGGTTAGGGTTAGGGTTAGGGTTAGGGTTAGGGTTAGGGTTAGGGTTAGGGTTAGGGTTAGGGTTAGGGTTAGGGTTAGGGTTAGGGTTAGGGTTAGGGTTAGGGTTAGGGTTAGGGTTAGGGTTAGGGTTAGGGTTAGGGTTAGGGTTAGGGTTAGGGTTAGGGTTAGGGTTAGGGTTAGGGTTAGGGTTAGGGTTAGGGTTAGGGTTAGGGTTAGGGTTAGGGTTAGGGTTAGGGTTAGGGTTAGGGTTAGGGTTAGGGTTAGGGTTAGGGTTAGGGTTAGGGTTAGGGTTAGGGTTAGGGTTAGGGTTAGGGTTAGGGTTAGGGTTAGGGTTAGGGTTAGGGTTAGGGTTAGGGTTAGGGTTAGGGTTAGGGTTAGGGTTAGGGTTAGGGTTAGGGTTAGGGTTAGGGTTAGGGTTAGGGTTAGGGTTAGGGTTAGGGTTAGGGTTAGGGTTAGGGTTAGGGTTAGGGTTAGGGTTAGGGTTAGGGTTAGGGTTAGGGTTAGGGTTAGGGTTAGGGTTAGGGTTAGGGTTAGGGTTAGGGTTAGGGTTAGGGTTAGGGTTAGGGTTAGGGTTAGGGTTAGGGTTAGGGTTAGGGTTAGGGTTAGGGTTAGGGTTAGGGTTAGGGTTAGGGTTAGGGTTAGGGTTAGGGTTAGGGTTAGGGTTAGGGTTAGGGTTAGGGTTAGGGTTAGGGTTAGGGTTAGGGTTAGGTTAGGGTTAGGGTTAGGGTTAGGGTTAGGGTTAGGGTTAGGGTTAGGGTTAGGGTTAGGGTTAGGGTTAGGTTAGGGTTAGGGTTAGGGTTAGGGTTAGGGTTAGGGTTAGGGTTAGGGTTAGGGTTAGGGTTAGGGTTAGGGTTAGGGTTAGGGTTAGGGTTAGGGTTAGGGTTAGGGTTAGGGTTAGGGTTAGGGTTAGGGTTAGGGTTAGGGTTAGGGTTAGGGTTAGGGTTAGGGTTAGGGTTAGGGTTAGGGTTAGGGTTAGGGTTAGGGTTAGGGTTAGGGTTAGGGTTAGGGTTAGGGTTAGGGTTAGGGTTAGGGTTAGGGTTAGGGTTAGGGTTAGGGTTAGGGTTAGGGTTAGGGTTAGGGTTAGGGTTAGG